>JZKD02S1844154.1:0-22625 GCA_000966675.3 Picea glauca
AAGTATATCAAGAAGGAAACAATGCACAGTATAACTCTCCAAGAAGAGGAAATTCCAATCCTCATGGTGGATACAGAGGACGAGGATGAGGAATGGGCTGAGGCTGAGGGTAGATAATTTGTTATAACTGCATGCATCCAGGGCATCTAGCAAGGGATTGTCAGAACCCTTGCACTACTTGCAATTATTGCAATTCCTTTGAGCATGTTATAGAAGATTGCCCTATCTTGTTGGCTAAGCTTCAAGAAATATGAGGACCTCGAAAAAACCCACAAATACAATTAATCAAGGTGGAACCTCATGAAGATGATCCTAGAGTCGTTTTTATTACAAGAGGAGGAACTACTACAGGACAGGATAGAGTAACCAAAGAGAATATTGGAGAAGACTCAGGAATCAGAAAAGCTGCAGAAAAGACCCAGATTTTTTATGCGAAGAAAGAAAGGAAAATCTTTGAAGAGGCAAGGCAAGAATTCAAAGAAGATCAAGGGTCTTCTTCAAAAACACAACCAGAAATAAGAGAATATGGAATGTCTCATGCATTTGATCAGTCTGCTTCGCCCAAAGAGGAAAAAGAGGTAAGTAAACTTGTCATTTTCTTATATATGTTTATAGATCTACTTAAAGATGGGAAAGTTATACAAGAACTGCAAAATCTGGTTAAAAAGTATGAGCTAGGAAAGATAGACCCCTTACTGAATAGGGAAGTACACCAAATTGGTAAGAAGAGAAGGACAAATAAATAATTACACTTGAATGCTCAGATAGGAGAGTATGATATAGACTATGTGGTCCTCGACTTAGGGTTGGAGGTTAATGTCATGATGAAGAAAACATGGGCACTGATGGGGAAACCGAAGTTGATCTACTCCCCTATCATGCTTCGCATGGCCAATCAAAAATTTGTTAGCCCATTTGGATGATTAGAGCATGTCCCAATGGACATCAACGGAGTAAGAACCTTTGCATATTTTGAGGTAATTGAAATTGTTGATGATACCTTCCCTTACCCTGCATTGATAGGAATTGATTGGGCCTTTTAAAATTCTACTTTTGTTGATTTAAAGAAAAGATGTATGACATTTTAAAGAGAGGGCCTTAGGGTCATTGCACCCTTATATCTAGATGAGTTTCAGCGATATACAGAGCCCATCAAAGAAGAATACCACGCATATGAACTGGAGAACATCTACAAACTAACAGCCAAACAGCAGAATTACATCAACCCTAGAGCTAATGGGAATTTGAGATGGAAAAGTGACAACGCGTGTTCATCAGATTTAGAAGAAGCACTAGAAAAATGGAAGAACCAGATGTATGAAGTATCTACCAAAAGATGTGCTAGATTAACTAGAGAAGTTTGTTGGATTGGCACAATAGTCAGTAATTTACCCACATTTGATGGTTTGAATCCATTAGAGACCTTCCTATTAGATTTTGAAGCAAGTGTACCAACACAATAGAGATTGTTGGCAATGGACGAGGCCTTGAAAGCTACACCAGCAAGATGGTGGGGGACACATAAAAGCAATATTACAGACTAGGTACAATGTCAAACCTTGATGATAGCATGGTTCTCAGCACAAGTAAAAGGATGTGAAGTAAGGTACACAGGTAGAAGCTACCCAAAGGACCATGTGTGAAGCTGCAAAGAGGCCTGGCATGACATTCCTTGAGAAAAATGGGTGCACAGATTCATTAACACATTGGACACGACCCCTATCAATTGGTACCTTCAAGCGGAGCTGCGCCTTGTCACTGCAGATTGGGAAGTTATGATTCAGAATTTTGTAACCACTTTTTATTTGAAAGTGAATATCCTTCAGTAGACCAAGAATTACATATTGTGAGACAGAGGTTATTCTAAGAGGCATATAGCCTCCCTATGGAACAAGAAGAGGATGAATGGACTGCACCTCTCTAGAAATTGCAGAGTTGCTACAACATCAATGCCAATTATGATGATCCAAGAAAGATAAACATCATTGAAACAGAAGGCCAAAGATATGTGGAGGGACCAAGACTTGAGTTACCATTTATTAGTCAGCCAATCAAAATCAAAAGGGTCAATATTGGAACAGAGGAAACACCGAAGCTTGCCAATGTCGGAGATTATTGGGATGTTTCTACCATTGACAAGATTACAGAGTTATTACACGAATATCAGGACTTGTTTCCGACCAAGTTCACTGATATGAAGGGTATCAAAGGACCTATGGGAGAAATGAGAATACCTTTGATACCAAATGTGAATCCAGTCAAGCAAAGACCCTACATATTGAACCCAAAATACAAGGAAAAAGTAAAGATTGAGCTCGACATAATGATGGAAGCAAGGATTATTGAACCTATCGAAGAGTTGGAGTGGATCAGCCCTATGGTAGTACAAGAGAATAAGACAAGAGAAATCAAGATATGTTTGGACCTCAGGAAGTTGAATGATGCATGTCTACATGACCCCTTCCCTACACTATTCACTGATGAAGTATTAGACAACACGGGAGGCCAGGAGGCATATTCTTTTACAGATGGCTTTTCAGGATACCATCAGATCCGGATTACCAAGGAGGACTTCCACAAGACCACATTTTCCACAGAATGGGGATCCTACCAATATACAGTAATTCCATTTGGACTGAAGAATGCCCCAGCTATCGTTTCTAGGGTGGTGGTCGAAGCGTTCAAAGAATTTTTGCATAAATTTTTAGAAGCATATTTTGATCACTGGATTGTGTTTAGTTTGTTGAAAAACCATACTGAATGTCTAAGGATAATGTTGGATAAATGTAGGCAGTGTCAAATTTCTTTAAATCTGAAGAAGTACATCTTCTTCTCACCATTTGGAGTACTATTAGGCCATATTGTATGCAAGCAAGGATTGTTGGTTGATCCATCAAAGATTGATATTATAGTTTATTTTCCACCACCTACTTCAGTCAAACAACTGTGCACTGCACTAGGACATACTAGCTATTACAGAAAATTTATTAAAGGTTATGCCCAAATCACAACACTGGTGGAGAAGTTGTTGAAGAAGGACTGTTAGTTTGGTTGGATAGATGAATGCCAACAGAGCTTCGACACACTGAAACAGAAGATGGTCATTGCGCCCATTCTGGTTTTTCCAAATTGGAACAAGGAGTTTCATGTGCATGTCGATGCGTCTTCTATTGCACTAGGAGAAGTACTGGCACAACCTGGAGAAGGGGAGATCGACCATCCATTAGCTTTTGCTAGTAGGAATTTATCTACAGCTGAGATTAACTACACCACTACATAAAGAGAAGGATTGGCCATGGTGTATGTGCTACAAAAATTCTACCACTACTTATTGGGATGACACTTTAAAATGTTCATAGACCACGCCACACTGAAATACCTGGTCAACAAGCCAATGTTGGGGGGGAGAATATGCAAATGGCTTCTATTGTTTCTAGAATATGATTTTGAGATCATAGTTAATCCAGCAATAATGAACAAAGGCCTTGACCACTTGACGAGGTTGGAACATGGTGAAGAACCCACCAGTTTAGAGGATACACTGTCAGATGCACAGCTGCTCGCCATTAGGAAAATTGATGACCGCTTCACAAACATCATCCAATTCCTATCAATAGTAATGGCACCAAGTGCGTATATAATTCCCCAGAAAAAATAGTTAGTGGTCCACGCTATAGACTTTTCACTGATTGTTGGTCATGTATAAAATATGGGACCTGATGAGATACTAAGAAGATGTGTTATGGAGATAGAGCGCCCACTAATCCTCGCAGAAGCTCATGAAGGAATCACAAAAGGACATTATGCAGGGAAATAAACTACGCAGAAGGTTCTACGAGCTAGCCTTTGGTGGCCTACCTTACACCAAGATGCTAAAGATTATGCAAGAGCATGTGATGTATGCCAGAGAGTTGGAAAACCATCTTGAAGAGATGAAATTCCATTAGCACCACAGATGACCCTACAAGAATTTTAAAAGTGGTTTATTGACTTTGTGGGACCTATAATCCCACCAGGAAAGCGCACAGGAGCAAGGTACATTATTACTGCGATAGAATACTTAACCAGGTGGGTCGAAGCCAGAGAAGTCAAGGACTATAGTGCAACTACAGCTACGGGTTTTATATTTGATGACATAATAACCAGATTTGGATGCCCCAAGATCCTTATGAGTGACCAAGGCACACAATTCATCAATAAGACAGTTGAATCCTTGACTGAAGAATTTGTAGTCCACCATCAAAAGAGTGCACCTTACCATCCACAAGCAAACAGGACAGTTGAAGCATTCAACAAAATCTTGGAGATAGCATTGACAAAAAATTGCAATGTGAATAGGGATGACTAGGATCTAAGAGTACCTGTAGTACTATGGGCCTATAGAACCACTTGCAAGAAATTAACAATGCAGACCCCTTTCAAGTTGGTTTATGGTCTTGAAGTTGTTGTCTCGATGGAATATTTGGTACCAATCTTAAGGATTGTTACGTTTACAGATATGGATGACATTGGTGTTGTTCGCAAAAGGATTGCACGGTTGCTTGAAATGGAAGAAGACAGATTCATTGTTGGGTTCCACCAACAATTTCAGAAGGAAAGAGAGAAGGCCTATCATGAAAGGCACACCAAGAAGAAGGCATTCAAGCAAGGTGACTTAGTGTTGTTGTATGACAATAAGTTTATAAAACACCCTGGGATGTTCAAAACACATTGGATTGGACCATATGAGATCACCTACGTTACAGAAGGAGGAGTTGTGCAATTGAAGACGTTGAATGGCGAGTGGAAGGAAGGATTGGTGAATGGGAGTCGGCTGAAGTTGTACTATGACAACCAACTACCTCACAGCTATAGGTAAAGGCATGAGAAAAAGGGTCTAGGTACCAGGTGTAGTTGAAACTAGGTACCAGACATAGAAAATATAGTCTGCACAAGGAGGGAGAGGAGGCATAAAGCAAAAAGTAAAGGTTGCACTGTGCAGTCCATGTCGAAGAAAAATAGAAGAACCAGATCTGAAGTGCCTTGGGATGAGTCACAGGTGAGTGTTGGGGGCCTGTTGGCCCTTGGTTATGGAATAAAGTGAAGTACAAGGAAGAAAAGGTAAAAAGGGAGCTTCGTGGGATACACAGTGACTGTCACTGGGTTGAAGTGAGAAAAAGAGCAGAAAAGATGGAGCGAAGTACAAAAAATCAAGTCGTTGGACGAGGAGATTGAGGATGACAAATCAGCAAGGAAGGTGGATTGAGGACAACTCAGAGAGTGGAAAAATCCACCGTTGGATGCTTTGGAGCACCGCACAAGAAGGAAGGAAAGACAAGCTAGCGAAGCCCGGAAAAAGAGGGTCAAGTTGACCTAGGGTTTTAGACACATAGGGTTTTGGTAATTAGGGTTTTGGCACCTAGGTTTCAGCCTAAGGCTGTCGGTGAGGTATTGTAATGTATAAATAAATGTCAAGAGGACCTGGGTCGGGTTGGTCATTGAGTATTGGTACGATAATGTTCTTGATCTAGTTCTATTGTTGTGTGAGAGATTATAGTATAAAGAGAGAGAGGATCTGAGTGGGGAGGTTCCTAGTATTGTAATATCTTTAGCTGTGTGCGAAGATCAGTTCCTACAACTCGGTGCACAGGAAGGGGAGAGAAAGATAGAGAAGAAAGAAGATTTGCTAACTGAGAGAACAGACAAGAACTGTATGCTTTACCTTAATAAATCATAAGCACCGTTCTATGGACGTAGCCCTAGAGAGAGGGTGAACCACGCATATCTTGTGTTGTATATGTGTGATTGATGCTTTGATCTTTGTTGTTGTTATCTTGTTATTTTCATTGTTTTGTTAGATCAGATCTATAACTGTGCAAGATAGATCTAGCTTGATAAGTGATAAGTGTATATTGTGTTGTTGTTCTACTAGATCCACTTGATATTCCCCTGGTTGTAGACATCTTTGTCCTACAACCCCCTCATAGTTGCTTCGGTTGAGACTCCATCTGCTTCGAAAGTGTTGCCGAAAGGGCCAATAGCTAGGGCTTGTTGGTGCACTCTTCGAGTTAACCTTGGATCTGCCCCTGTGCCAACAGATACATGGACAAGTGGAAAATTGGGCAAAGTTGGACATAGGTGACTATGTGGACAAAGTGGCTATGTAAACAAAGTGTCCTAGAAGATGATTCTAAAGAAGCTACTTAGAGAGTATAAATAATAGGCAAGGCTCTCTCATTTTAATCACACTTAAGCATATTGAATATATATAGGTGACTGAGGTAACCAAAGGATATCTAAGCTGAATTTCAGAGGGAAGGTGAAGTAAAGAGGGCCTAAATTCAAGGGAGGATAAATTATTTTGATGATGCTTTCTAAGGTTGATTACAGATTGAGGTACACATTGATGCATGGTTCATGTTATTGGTACAAGTTGTTTGGTACAGGTTGATTGGTACAGGTTTACAACAGTATATCTCATAGTGATAGTGTGACAGTGATTCCATCATTCTCTTATACGTCAGGGCAGTTGGATAGGGAAAGTATGGGTGGTTGTAGCTACCTTCCGGTTGTATCCGAAGAACATAGGGGGTTGTAGCCTCCTTCTGGTTGTATCCATAGAATTGGGGAGTTGGAGCTTCCCTCAGGTTGTAGCCTAAGAAACTAGGGCGTCGAAGCCTCCTTCCAGTTGCGGCTAGAAAATAAAGGAAGTTGGTGCTTCCAATGAATGTAATTCTTCAAGACATATAAGAAAAGAAAATCTGTGGTTTTCTCCTGCTTTGGGTTTCCACATAAAAAAATTGGTGTACCGTGTATGTGTATGATTGTTCATTTGTTCATTGTTTGTTTACTCTGCAAATATTGGATGATAATGCTATATTGATATGACACTTGCATTATATGGTTAAAAAGGATTAGATTTCTCTATTATTGATTCACCTCCCCTCTCAGTAATCCAACAGTCGTTACCAGTTCAAAACAGATCCAGAGCTAGAGCCCATCAATTGCCAAGTTGAGAGGTACAATTCCACCCTTATACATATCAATTGAAAATCATGATGTTTCATTACATAATTGTTTAGTTGACACTGGCGTGACAACTAATATAATGTCGCTTGCAGTCATGGAGGCATTGGGCATGAGTTGCACTAATTATTATGAAACCGGTGAGAGCATATATGCAATTGATTCCACAAAAGCGCGAACGTACGGAGAAATCAAGGGTTTTTATGCTTGGATTATAGCAACCCCCCATATCATTATTGTTTTCAATATTATTGTGGTAGACCTTCCTCTAGCATACGAAGTTGTGTTGGAAAGAGATTGGACATCCATGATCGGTGGATATATAATGAACGATGAAAGTTGTACGATGCTACCAGGCAAGGAGGGAGTGATGATTAAAGTACCACATGAACCTAGAAAACCCTTCTCTTTCAATAAGAAGGACAATGGGTTGATGGAATATTATATAGATGTCGAGATTGGAAACTATGATATCCTAGATATGGAGCACAATGAAAGCCTAGAGCAAGTTCAAGGTGCGAGGAACCTATATTTTTTTTTTAAGGCTACTGGAGGATGTCATTCGATGGAGCCTACTCTAAATATGGGAATGGAGTTGGAATTGTTCTTTTGAGTCCAAATAAGACTATGCATCCCCATGTTATAATACTGGAGTTTTCATGCACAAATAATGAGGCAGAATATAAAGATTTGATACAGGGGATGATCCTTGCATAGGAAATGAAAATAGAACATCTCGTTGTGACTGGATATTCAGATTTGGTCATCAATCAGGTTACCCAAAGGTACAAAATCAAAAAGGAAAGACTTAAGTTGTATTTCAAAAGAGTTAACGAATTGATGGAATCTTTCCGCTCCTTCAACATTTCTTTCATACCAAGGGACAAAAATCACAAGGCCGATTCACTAGCCTTGGCGGAATCATTATCAAACCCAGATGATGTCCAAAGAAAAACATATTTCCAGGTAGAAAGAGATTTCCGACCATCCATGCCCGATAATGTGGAGTACTTGCAAGTATTTGAGAATGATGAACAATTGGAAATTGTTTTGCTAAACAATGATAAAGAAGAAGATGATAGCTCAACTGTCATCCTAAAAGAATGTATAAAAGCCAAATATTTGTTTGCGAAAGAAGATCATTCCAAGAATCTCCTTGATGAAGTTTCAGTTTGAAAGGTGCAATAAACAAGAAAAATCAATATTGGAACGGACAAGTCCCTGAAATATGTCAACTTGGGACTTGATTGCACCACCGAAGAGGCTGACCAATATGTTTCCTTATTCAAAGAATATATTGATGTGTTCACTTGGACCTATGATGATTTGAAATCCTATGATAAAACTATATTCCAGCATATCATTTCTTTGAGGGAAGAAGCGAAACCAGTGAAAAAAAAATAAGGATGATGAATCCCAAGCTGAAACCTATGGTAAAAATTGAATTAGAGAAGTTGAAGAAGGCAAGGATAATTTATCCCATCAGACATTCAGACTTTCTTTCAAATCCACTGATTGTAAGGAAAAATATCGAGGAGATTCAGATGTGTGTTGACTTCAGATACCTTAACAAAGCAAGCATAAAAGATAATTTTCCTTTACCTAACATGGAGTTTCTTCTACAATAAGTTATTGGATCGCCCTACATGTCCATGTTGGATGGTTTATCTATATATAACCAGGTCTTGATGGCTAAGGAGGATAGGGAAAAGACAACATGTATCACACCATGGGAGACATATGCATATGCTAGAATTCCCTTCAGTTTGGAGAATGTTGGAGCCACATTCCAAAGGGCCATGGATCACGTGTTCAATGGGCTGATAGGAAATTTTATGGAAAATTACCAAGATACCCTGATGGTGCATTCAAAGAAAAGGGAGGATCATATCCATCATTTAAGAAAGGTTTTTGAAAGATGTAGATTATACGTGTTTCTATGAATCCAAAGAAATGTGTGTTTGTTGTGACTCAAGGAAAATTGTTGGGCCATATTGTATGCAAGGAAGGAATTTACATAGATCCGAAAAGAGTTAAAGAAATAAACAAGATCAACCCCTCAAGAGAATTCCATGAGGGAATATGTGGTGGACACTTTGCACCTACTGCAACCACTCACAAAATAATCAGAACGGGATTTTTCTGGCCATCAATATTCAGAGATTCATATGCCACAATAAGTAAATGTTTTTCATGCCATAAGTTTTCAGGAAAAATGAAGAAATCTTCGATGCCTTTGCAACCGATTGTGGTAGAACAATCATTTTCCCAATGGGGACTTGATATTGTTGGGTCGATTAATCCAAAATCTAGCAAGGGGCATGTGTAAATTCTAACAGCTACCACTTATTTCAAGAAATGGTTGGAAGCGGTGGTGCTCAATAAGGTTGATGTTGAAGAACCAATTAAATTCGTCAAAGACAACATTATGTCGAGATTTGGTTTCCCTGATAAATTTATCATAGACAATGGTTTGATCTTCATTTTGTCAAAATTCATGGAGTTTTGTGGACAATATGGAATCATCATGGTTCAATCATCAAATTATTATCCACAAGGTAATGGCCTTGTTGAATCCACAAACAAAACACTAGTGCAAATACTGAAGAAAATCGTTGATAGCAACCATAGGAATTGGCATATGAAGTTGACAGAAGCATTATGGGCAAGTAGAACGACCCCAAAGGATAGCACATGGATGTCTCCATAACTATTGTTTTATTGGAAAGAGGAAAAAATGTTGATTATCCTAGAGCTCAATGCATTTATCTTTGTGGTTAATACTAAAGATATAGAAGACAGTTCACCCATCCAGAAGAGAATCAACCAATTGTTGAAGTTGGAAGAGGAACGAAGAAAAGCCCTGAATTGAACTTCTCAGAGGCAGTAGAGTGTCAAGAGATATTTTTATCAAATCACAACTATGAAGAACTTCCAGAAGGGATAGTTGGTGGTACTTTGGAACAAGGCCAAGGAGAAGTCGTCCATGCATACAAAGTTTGAAGCACTCTGGATCGGACCATATGTCGTTGAGAAGATATTGGGCTTTAACTCCTATATGCTCCAAGACATGAAAGGAAAAATATTATTGTTGTCTATCAACGGGAAACATTTGAAAGGTTTCTTCTCCTAATACTTTTCATTCTCATTGTACATAATTTTATTTTTGTTCAATTTTTATATTCTTACTCTGACTCCATAGCCTAATGGGTGGAAGCACCTGGTCACGAGAGATTATGGATTCTTGACAACCCATAGGGGGTTATCATCCCACAGTTGGATCCTGTTGTTGAGATGAATTCTCGCTTCTGAAATTTCCCTCCCCCTTTTTTTTCTTTCCCAAATTCTTTTCTCCCTTTCTTTTCCCTCTTCTATACTTACCAATTTTCCCCATTTCTTTTTACCCTTCTACTCTCCCTCTCTTTTTCTATACTTAATCATTTTTTTTTTAGAATGGAGGGTTCTTGGGTTGGTGGACTTGCAGATTCTCATCTCCATCCACACCTTCACATCACGATTCCAACCAACCACCGCACTATCCTATACTTAAATCCAATTTTTCAATCGCAGGTTCCCGGGTTGGCAAGGTCAAACTCTTACACCCTATGTTTCGTGATATACATTTTGCATCCAAAATATCTATGATATACATTTTTACCATTGGACCCCCCCCCAGTTCCTAAGTATCTTATCTCTCCTTTGTTAGGTACGACCGACCACATCACAACACTTAGTCATTTTTCAACCTTTTGCACTCGCGGGTTCGCAGGTTCCCGGGTTCACAAAAATATCAAATATTATTTCTCTCTCGTATGTCCCTGCCACCTTCATACATTTCCCAATACACATTTAGTATGCTTTAATGTTGACAACTCATCGTGCACGTTCTGTAAATATTGTCATTAATAAGCGAAGGGATCGAGAAGATATCCTATTAAAATTCATTAAACTAGGATTTACGAAGCATTATATTATCCCTATCAAGCGTTCATTTTAAACATTTTCTGGAGCAAAGGAACGTTTTCGTCAACTTATGGCAGCAACTTGACAACATTTTTGTGGAGATATATTGAAAACTTTTTAGAGTGAGGACCAAAACTTTGAGTGGTCTAGAGCATATTCTTACTACGCATCCCCTTCTGCCCAGAAGGAAGTAATATGGACGTTTGGAATTGATCATGTAGGTTGCCTCCCGAAGTTTTTCAAATGTAAGAATTTGGTCACCTAGTGCACTGACAGATATATTCCAAGTCAGCGGATCATTCAATTACGGGACCATTACCCTGTCTCTCTGTCACCTTAGGTATTTCGTAAGATGTTGAGACTTCCCGAGCCAACACTTACTTTAAAGGGTGAAGATTGCAAAGAATTATTAATGAAGCATGACAATGGTTTGGACCTCTTACCTAATTTCCTAGAGAACCCAATGGTCATCCCCAAGGACATCACGAGATTTTAGGTTCATTCATTTAAAAATCCTTTCCGGGAAATTGCTTGGTTGTTCACGAGGGTAACAGGACAAGAGACTATAGCTAGCATTTCTCGCATGATTCTTTACATTTTATACTTTGAGGTCAAAAAACAGACCATATTCGATTGGGTCAAGTTTATTTCCATTGAAATCTATTCCCAATTGTTACAATACAAGAAGGAGAAGAAAGTACTTATGTCATCTTATTTGGTTTTTGTGATAGAACATTGTTGTCAGTTTCTAAGATTATCTGTGTAAGAAGGTAAACTGTGAATTCGACCCAGAAACCTTCTAGTATCAAACATTATGGAGGCACAAAGCCTCCCAACATTTTTATGAATTTTTTAATGATTTTGTCTCATTTTTTAAAGGTTTTTTGTTTGGAAAGGACACTCCCTGGATATATGAAAGTGAGAGTAAGTTCCTGGATAGGAAGGGGACATTGGAACAAATGGAGAATTACAATGTCATAAGGATTTTCGGTTCCAAGGAAAATCCTTCCTTCCTTCCATGCCACATATCTGACAAAATGTTTGTTACTGAAATAGCAAGGGAGTACAACTACTAGTTTCATTTTTCCCATGAAAAGAGAAAGAAGCAATTCATACTTCTTCCTTGGAAAGTTGGGGACTTCATATTCAAAAATATGAACAAGATTGATCAATTTGCAGGCCACTTCCACAGCCTGAATATAAGATATGCTAAAAGGGTAAAAGGGTTCGACCCTAGTGGAATTTTTGTAGAACATCTACTACCAATTGGCTTCAACAATTATTTTATTAATGCTATTTTGAATGAAGACAGATAAAATGACTTGGGAACTCCTGCTCGTGACACTGGCAACCTGGAAACAATACTCAGCACCAATGAGTCGTACAAACAGAAAGGAAAAGGTCATGGAAAGAAGGGTGCCCAATCCCCAAATGTCACTCCAAAGAGTACAACATCTCGAAGAAATACTCCAACGGCCCACCAAATTAAGAAAGTGACCCACAATTCTTCAGGCGNTGATCTATCCATTTATAACAAGAAAGGGAGGCAACAGCTAGAGGTACGAGCTGGCCTCCTTTCCTAAAAATCCCTAAACATTTATTTATTCTAACAACTAAGATAACAACCTATGCTATAAAACAAGGAAGTGTTGGTGACTAATCCAATCATGCTTCTAACTTCTTTGATCCTCTTTTGATGCTTAGCTCCTGTTTTTCCATGTGTCCCTTTGGAGCCTGTAGTTGTCCTCTGGATGCCAACTGCTACTTTTTTCATTTACTCCATCGTTACCTTATCCAAAATTGTTGGCCTAGTCTTCCTAGATCCCTGGTGTTTGCTGGTAAACTTCGTTGTGTAGCAACTCTGGGTAGAGCACCTTAAAATGTAACAAGGAGAGAAGGTAGCGCTGTTGTGCTGTGTATGTGTGTAAACTGGCTCCCTGTCAAATATAATGCAGCGCCTGTAGGTAGCGCCATGGTGTTGCTTCGATATACCAATTTTTCCCTTTGTGTAATATTACGCAGCACTTTACGTAGTTCCACTATGTGCAACTTCTATTCTCTATAAAATATTACATAGAGCCTGTACGTAGCGCTACTTATGTTGCGTTTGCATATAGCTTTGGGTATCATTGCCAGAACGCAACGTCTTTGAATCTAGTACATGTGCAGAGCAGTTTGTGTCCTTCCAATTATGATAGATGCCTTGACTATACCATAGATAATTCCATTTACCAGTGAGTGAAGCTAGCACTTTAGCAAAAACTCAAAATCCATAAAGCTAAATGCCTAGGAGCCTGTATAGATGGCAAACATAGTACCTGCATATCAATTAACCCTCCCAAAAAGGAACAATTCCCAAAAATGGAGCTTACCCCTTACCAACTATTTTGTCATCTTAACACTTAGCCTCACACTCTTTCTAGTAGAAAGAATCTCTTCAATTGGCCCAGCAGATTTATTCTTCCTAGCACTGGCAGGCTTCTTCGGTGTAGTTGATCTCTCCTTAGCTAATAGTTTATCATTTTCAATGGAAGATTCTACCAATACCTGTAAATTTCTTTGAGCTGCCTGATCTTGCAAGTGTCTCATCTCTACCTTTATCTTCCTATTCTAAGACTGAAATTCTATGTTCTGTCTGTAAATATTCTTCAGTTGCTTACGAAGAGGCAGATCCTTTCTCGCTGCAAACCTTGCCAAGTCCAGGGTATGGTTGTAGCCAATCATGAGCTCATTCATCTGAGCCAAGTAGACCTTGTCTTCTGCTTTGAGACGAGCTATTTCTCTCCTTGCATCCCTAAGCTGCTTAATAAGTCTTTTGTAGTTCTGTCTGCCAAGGGGGTTGGGGACATGTCTAGTCTCAACAAGATTCTTCTTATCCTTTTCTTCCATATATACAGGAGTTTCCTTGCATGTTTCATCAGCTTTCTCAAAACATTTTCCTTTATGCTTCTTCTCTTGCACAGCAGCCTCTTCTTTAATCTTCATAGGTTTTTCACAATCTTTCACAGGGATTTCATCCTTCCTCTCCAAAGGTCTTTTGGTACCTTTACCCTTGATTTTCTATACATGGGTTTTTTGTTCTTCTTCTATAGATTTTTCAATGCCTTTCCCTTTCTTCTTATGCATAGGGGTTTCTAGTAAAGACTGCTCTTTGAGAAACCCCTTAGGAATTGATGACCTAGTGAAAGGTATTTTACCCTTTCTTTCAACTACTGGAGGAGGAGAGGGACAAAGAAGCTTCTTCCATTTTTTAGATGTCACCCTGGTAGAAGAAGGAACTTCTTCTAACCCTGGTGGAGGTGGTGGTGAGAAATATCTATGTGGAGAAGGACAGACTTCCTCCTCAGCTTCCTTGACCTGCTTGTTGACCTCTAAAATAGGGGCTCTTCCCTTTCTCTTCTTGTTGATCCCTTCTTTAGTACTGGTAGGTGATGAAGGACCTATAATCTGTGATTGGGGAGTAGGTGTTGGGTCCATCTTGAAGTGAGAATTAACCAAAAAATTCTCCCAAAAAATCTCTTTCTTTCCCAACTCTTCAGAGACAAGCATCCTAATAAGTCCATAGTGGAAAAGACTAGAATCCACATCCTTAGATTTTTCTTGTACCCTATCTGAAATTTTACCTATGCTTCTCAGTAGGTAATAAGAAACATTCATCTAAACATTACCAGTAAAATGTAACAACATCCTTATGTGGTAATGATACAAGGTGTTAATTCTCCCTTCACAACTAAAATATCTCTGTATGATTTTCAACATTTTGTCAAACTAGTCGATCAATTGATTCCTTGGCATACTCTTAGATAAATTGTTGGCTTGGTATTCAGGCTTGAAGAGATCTTTAACGAAGGGTGAAATCAATACCATGTCCTTGAACCAATTTTCACCTGAAATGGGGATCCCTGTTGCAGCTGAGATGCAGGCTTCAGTGACCTCAAATTCCAAATCTCCAACTCTAGTTTTCTTGCAATCAAAATTTAATGAAAATTGTTTTGCTACTTCTGGGTGGCCTCTCTGCATGTTCTGGCAGAAAGAGAGGCATCCTTCTCTTCGAAACATCTCCCTTGCCATGGGTTTTGTGTCAAAAAGGCGCATGTTCACAGGTTTTGTTCGAACTATCTTGCCACCTTTGTGTGCTTTATTCAACTGAGGGGTCTACATGACTCAAAATGAGGGTTCTTAAGAGGCTTAAGGGATGTTATTGACCAGAAAGATTCAATTCAGGTTTCAAAATCACAAATATGGCCCTCCAAATTAACAATTCTTAGAAAACAAGCTTGACTATAAGAAATGGACCTTCCGACTTATACAGGCTTTTAGAGTGTATACTGTGAAGACGTAATCCCAAAATGACTCTTCGTACAGGATGAAAGGAAGCAAGGAATAATCAGAGAAGGATTGAGCAACGCCTCTGCATAGCAAAACGCATACACAGAGGATAGGCTATTGCAAGCTTGCGACTTTCAAAGGCTATAACAAACAACAGTAATCAGACCATGGACATGAGCGAGGATGTTTACAGGTATGCAAATATGGCTCCCCTACTACCCTAAAATCTTAACAAATCGAAACCTGACCACAAATCTCCTATGAAAATTAATATGCAAAGGAGATTGCATTGGATACCTGTGAAGTCAACATCTGTTGAGATCCTCAGCGTAATCTTAGGATGATATTGAGGAAACTTCGGCCCTGAAATCTCTGACAGTATCAGATTTAGTTATCATACAGTCGCCTGATCGGAACTGGCAAACTTACGCAGTGCAACACTGCTGAACTTTTCAAATTTGGAAACCATTACCAAGGATCATAAATGCAAGATATTTTGAAAGAACTTCAATTTCCTTCTGGCACTAAAAACAAGGGACATGGTATCAGTAGTGGAAATCATGAATTGGAGTGGATGAATGATAAACGTGACAAGCACTACGGAACTACTTGTTGAGTGAGCAGCGCTTCCAAATCAAAAAATNAGTGGGGATGATGAGGCATGCATGTGAGGTCATGAGTGAGGAGAGAGGTGTGTCACATCAGCCTGATCATGGGAGGTATCAACCTAGGGATGAATCACGAGAGGGGACATAAAGAGTAGCCCATGAGATAAAAAGGGTTTAAGGATCAAAATCGAATTGAGGATCAGCACATGAGCTATGACTCAAAGGTTTAGTCATCCAAAGGGGTCCTATCAAACATAACATTAAAGGGATGAGAAAATTATTTTAAAGAAAAAATAAGAATCTAAGGGCTTTTTCTTAAAAATGATAAAAACTAACTAAAAGACCCAAGGTGACTTAGTGCGATAACATTGGCTCCATAGGGGATGGCATGCCCCCTGTAGGCTGCCAAGAATGAGTAGATTCAGTGCCTTATCCTAGGGCTATGGGGTCAGTTATTGGAAATGGCATGAAGAGGCACTGCAGGCTCAAGCAAAGTACTTTTTCAGGAAATGCCCATTTACAGGGCCACCAAAAACTTCTTCATTCTCCATATTCTGCAACTTGAAAGTGTTATTAGGGAATACCTCAGAGATTTTTAAAGGACCAATCCATAAAGCTTCAAATTTACCGTGCTTGCCTTTATATTTCCTCGGTGCATCCCACTTGAGCACCAGATCGCCCAATTGGAAATCCTCTTTTTTCACCTTCTTGATTATCTTCTCTGGGTCAGCCTCAAGTGGAACCAAAGGTAATTGTGGATTTGATCTCATATGTCTGCCTTTAGGTGCCAGAGCTGAATCAATGGATTCTCCAGGTGCAAGATGCAATCTTCAAAATACTAAGTCTCCATGCACCTTTAGAGCTAGTAAGCATTGTTGTTCTATCCCAGGGAAAAGTCTTCAAATCGTTCCCCAGCAATGGTGCCAAAAATGTTAGCAGTAGGAGTCACCTTCTGATTGTAAGGAAGATAATCCCAGTACCCATCAGATTATATGTGAAAGTATGAGTGTTTTTTAAAAGGTCGAATGGAAAAACTTGAAATGATAATATCCTAACTCATAAACAGGGATAACATGTACCAATAAATAAGGTCTTGACTAACTTCAACCAGTAGTTTGGGAGTAAATGTGGATAGAAAGAAGACTTGAATAAGAGGAATGTAAGGGCTACTACAAACATCAGGTCCACAAGAGCCTAAGGAAGAAAGTTTCTTAAAACAAGATCTTCTTGAAATTAGAAACTAAGGAGCTAAATAAACACCATGACAATAAAATGATCAAACATCCATCATATCTTTACCACAGTTATCCATATGAAACATTCAAATATGAACATTTAGCATTAGAAGTAGATAGTCTGAAATAGAAGCTGATTTCTATTAATCAAAAAGTCTTAAGTCTAGTACACACTAGATCACAGTCACTTTATCCAAAATATTACAGTTTAGGGAGCCTTGCTCAACCATATGAACCTACTAAAGTAATTGATCTATCTATTTATAACAATAAATGGAGGCAACAGCAGAGGTATGAGATGGCCTCCTTTCCTTAAAAATATCTAAACATTTATTTATTCTAACAACTAAGATAACAGCCTATGCTATAAAACAAGGAAGTGTTGGTGACTAATCCAATCATGCTTCTAACTGCTTTGATCCTCTTTTGATGTTCAGCTCCTATTTTTCCATGTGTCCCTTTGGAGCCTCTAATTGTCCTTTGGATGCCAACTGCTACTTCTGTCATTTACTCCATCGTTACCTTATCCAAAATTGTTGGCCTAGTCTTCCAAGATCCTTGATGTTTGCTGGTAAACTTCCTTGTGTAGAAACTCTGGGTAGCGCACCTTAAAATGTAACAAGGAGAAAAGGTAGTTCCTGTAGGTAGCACCTATGTGCTGTGTATGTGTGTAAACTAGCTCCCTGTCAAATATAATGCAGTGCCTATAGGCAGCGTGATTATGTTGCACCCATATACCAATTCTTGCCTCTGTGTAATATTACACAGCGCTTTACATAGCACCACTGTGTACAGCTTTTGTTCTCTGTAATATATTATGCAGATCCTGTACGTAGAACTACTTATGTTGCATTTGCATAGAGCTTTGGGTAGCATTGCTAGAACACAACGTCTTTGAATATAGGACATGTGCAGAGTAGTTTGTGTCCTTACAATTATGACAGATGCCTTGACTATAACGTAGATAATGCCATTTACCACTGAGTGAAGCTAGCACTTTAGCAAAAACTCAAAATCCATAAATCTAAATGCCTAAGCGCTTGTATAGATGGAAAACATAGTATTTGCACATCAATTAACCCTCCCAAAAAGGAACAATTCCCAAAAATAGAGCTTACCCCTTACCAACTATTTTGTCATCTTAACACTTAGCCTCACACTCTTTCTAGTAGAAAGATTCTCTTCAATTGTCTCAACAGATTTATTCTTCCTAGCACTGGCGGGTTTCTTCGATGTAGTTGAGCTCTCCTTAGCTACTGGTTTATCATTTTCAATGGAATCTTCTACCAACACCTATAAATTTATTTGAGTTGCCTCATCTTGCAAGTGTCTCAGCTCTGCCTTTATCTTCCTATTCTGAGACTGAAATTCTATGTTCTGTCTATAAAGATTCTTCAGCTGCTTACAAAGAGGCAGAGCCTTTCTCGCTGTGAACCTTGCCAAGTCCAAGGTATGGTTGTAGCCAATCATGAGCTCATTCATTTGATCCAAGTGGACCTTGTCTTCTACTTTGAGATGAGATATTTCTCTCCTTGCATCCCTAAGCTTCTTAATAATTCGTTTGTAGGTATGGCTACCAAGGGTGTTGGGGACATGTGTAGTCTCAGCAGGATTCTTCTCGTCCTTTTCTTCCATCTGTACAGGAGTTTCCTTGCATGTTTCATCATCTTTCTCAAAACCTTTTCCTTTATCAAGTGTAAAGGTACCTTGTATGCATAGGGGTTTCTGGTAAAAACTGCTCTTTGAGAACCCCCTTAGGAATTGATGACCTAGTGAAAGGTCTTTTACCCTTGCTTTCAACTGCTGGAGGAGGAGAGGGAAAGAGAAGACTCTTCCCTTTTTTAGATGTCACCTTGGTAGAAGAAGGAACTTCTTCTAACCCTGGTGGAGGTGGTAGAGAGAAATCTCTATGTGAAGAAGGACATACTTCCTCCTTAGCTTCTCTGGCCTACTTGTTGATCTCTGAAACAAGGGCTCTGCCATTTCTCTTCATGTTGATCCCTACTTTAGTACTGGTAGGTGATGAGGGACCTATGATCTGTGATTGGGGAGTAGGTGTTGGGTCCATCTTGAAGTGAGAAGTAGCAAAAAATGCTCCCAGGAAATCTCTTTCTTTCCCAACTCTTCAGAGACAAGCATCCTGATAAGTCCAGAGTGGAAAAGACTAGAATCCACATCCTTATATTTGGATTGTACCCTATCTGACATTTTACATATGCTTCTCAGCAGGTAATAAGGAACATTCATCTGAACCTTACCAGTAAAATGTAACAACAGCCTTATGTGGTAATGATACAAGGTGTTAAATCTCCCTTCACAACTAAAATATCTCTGTATGATTTTCAACATTCTGTCAAACTGGTCAATCAATTAATTCCTTGGCATAATCTTAGATAACTCGTTGGCTTAGTATTCAGGCTTGAAGAGATCTTTAATGAAGGGTGAAATCAATACCATTGCCTTGAACCAATTTTCACCTGAAATGGGGATCCCTGTTGTAGCTGAGATGGAGGCTTTAGTTACCTCAAATTCCAAATCTCCAAATCTGGTTTTCTTGCCATCAAAATTTAATGAAAATTGTTTTGCTACTTTCGGGTGGCCTCTCTGCATGTTCTGGCAGAAAGAGAGGCATCCTGCTCTTCGAAACATCTCCCTTGCCATGGGTTCTGTGTCAAAAAGGCGCATGTTCACAGGTTCTGTTCGAACTATCTTGCCACCTTTGTGTGCTTTCTTCGACTGAGGGGTCTCCATGACTCAAAATGAGGGTTCCTAAGAGGCTTAAGGGATGTTATTGACCAGAAAGCTTCAATTCAGGTTTCAAAGGCACAGAGATGGCCCTCCAAGTTAACAGTTCTTAGAAAATGAGCTTGACTATGAGAAACGGACCTTCCGACTTATACAGGATTTCAAAGTGTATACTGTGAAGAGGTAATCCCAAAATGACTCTTCGTACAGGATGAAAGGAAGCAAGGAATAATCATAGAAGGATTGAGCAGCACCTTTGCGTAGAGCAACGCATACACATAGGATAGGCTATTGCAGGCTTGCGACTTTCAAAGGCTATAACAAACTACAGTAATCAGACCATGGACACGAGCGAGGATGTTTACAGGTATGAAAATATGGCTCCCCTACTACCCTGGTATGCAAATATGGCTCCCTTACTACCCTGCAAGCTTAACAAACCGAAACCCGAGCACAAATCTCCTGTGAAAATTAATATGCAAAGGAGGTTGCACAAGATACCTGTGAAGTCAACATCTGTTGAGATCCTCAGTGTGATCTTAGGATGAGATTGAGGAAACTTTGGCCCTGAAATATCTCACAGCATCGGGTTAAGTTATCATGCGGTCACCTAATCGGAACTGGAAAACTTA
Organism: Picea glauca; assembly: GCA_000966675.3. Lineage (NCBI taxonomy): Eukaryota > Viridiplantae > Streptophyta > Pinopsida > Pinales > Pinaceae > Picea > Picea glauca. The sequence goes on from JZKD02S1844154.1 coordinate 20,518, forward strand.
CGCAACACATGACTGCTGAACTTTTCAAATTTGGAAACTGTTGCCAAGGATAATAAATGCAAGATCTTTTGAAATAACTTCAACCGCCTTCTGGCACTAAAAACAAGGGACATGGTATCAGTCGTGGCAATCATGACTTGGAGTGGATGAATGATAAACGTGACAGGCACTACGGAACTACTTGTTGAGTGAGCAGTGCTTCCAAATCAAAAAATGATTGTACAGGTAAGTGGGGATGATGAGGCATGCATGTTAGGTCATGAGTGAGGAGAGAGGTGTGTCACATCAGCCTAATCATGGGAGGTATCAACCTAGGGATGAATCATGAGAGGGGACATAAAGAATATACCATGAGATAAAAATGGTTTAAGGATCAAAATTGAATTGAGGATCAGTACATGAGATATGAATCAAAGGTTTAGTCATCCAAAGGGGTCCTATCAAACATAACATTAAAGGGATGAGAAAATTATTTTAAAGAAAAAATAAGAATCTAAGGTTTTTTTCTTAAAAATGATAAAAATAAACTAAAAGACCCAAGGTGACTTAGTGTGATAACAGAAAGTACATCAAGAGATGAACACGAAGAACCACAAGAGGGATGAAAACATAAAGAAACTTCTATCCATATTTTCAAGAAATCAGGTTGAAAGTAGCTCATATGTGGATGAAAATATTATCTTTATATATATGTGTAGAAGGAGGTGAATCTAAGTATCCTTCATCACCGGGAAGAGAAGGAGATGAGAAAGCTCTTCCACATCAATATTCAAGTCAATAAGACCAAGATATATGCTTTGTTCAACTATGGTTCATAGTCTAGTATCATAGCAGTGGATATGGTAGACAAGCTTGGATTGGAGGCTCATAATCATCCTAGCTCCTATCCATTGGGTTGGGTAAACAAGGATACAAAGATAAAGGTAACGAAACAATTTAAGATTACATTTTTTTAAGTGTTGATTTTATTGATGAGGTGGAATTGGATGTAGTACCCCTTGATGTATGTGGAGTAGTGTTTGGAAGCCCTTACATGTGTATTAGGGATTCAATATTCATGTGGAGATCCAACCAATATTGACTTATCAAGGATGGTAATTCCTATTGATTAAGGTTGGTTGTCATTGATGTCATCCCTTGAAGAAATTCCGGTAGCACAAAGGTTTGGGTAATGNTTCAAAGACCACATACTCTTGAAAAAATCATGTGCCAATGAAATCATGAAGAAGTCAATATTATTATATTTCAGACCATATCCATCATACCATTTCTATCAAAAGAAGCCTCTCAGAGCCATTATGTGATGATTCATCTTCTTTCCTTTGAGTCTAACATGTTTAAGTCAATCCTAAAATTTTCATCTTCCTATCACTACTAGATCATGGCTTCACCCCTTTGCAAGTTTCATACTTTCCTGCCTCACTTTCATTCATGCCTAACCCATGAATAAAGTTATTCAACTCACTTACCATGCTGAGTTACCACATTGTCATTTTCCTTTTGCCAAATAAAGCATGCTTGATCTTTCATCTATGGTCCTCTAAATCATTACTTTGTACTCGCGTTAGATGATGGGGGATTCCTTATGGCCCTCATTCTGACAAGTCTTGACCCATCGACATCAACACATCATATGGGATTGAGACTAGAGACATTTTCAGTACCTTGAGGCTTGCATGCCTTAATGACAAGTTCTCTCACCCATAAACAATGGGAATACATCAATGTCCCATTTTTGTCGGATCTTCTAGGTGACTCTACATTCGACACATTTATTCGTACCTAGTAAGATGTACTTTTGCATCTTGAGTCTCATTGACATTAATGGTGAGTAGTCTCATGTCTGTTAACAACATTCATCAATGGTTGGTAATCCGACAAATTCTTTGTATGTTCGACATCAACAAAATTTATTCAAATAGATAAGAATTATGCCATGATGCGGATATGAATGAATACTATATGGTTCCATGAAACTCACAACAACTTTTAATAGTGTTCTAGTAAATCAAATATTCAGCTCCAAAGTTCAACACCAACAACTTAGTTCCAACAATAAGATGGTATAGATGTACCAATTTTAGATCTCATTCTATGTTCATACAACC
>JZKD02S1844154.1:22635-39312 GCA_000966675.3 Picea glauca
TTTGTTTCCCGATATCTGATTTCTGCTTATATTTGGATTGACGGTCCTTGACCCTCCATGATCCAACGGTCTGGATTGAATTGCAAATTCGTGTTTTGGTATATCGAGAAGCATGCCTCCATTCTCTCAACTTGTAATCTTCAAATTTCTTAATCTCTCAACTTGCAATTTCTGAATTCCTGAATTCCAAAGGAACTCTCAGCGAAAAGTTTGACATTAATGACAAAACCTGTGCATTAACTTGTGCAAACTAACCAATAGCTAGCGGCCTGTATTGATGCAAAGTATTTGGGGTCATCTATGGAAATGATTCAGTGGCGTGCTTTAGTTGTAGGTAGTAAGCATGGAACACCGCATTCGATTGCCATTGCTTCGCCATATCGTTCGTGTACCACAAGGTGGAGAACCTCGCGACTAGCGGTTCTGATGGCTCAACTTCTAAGAAGGTTACTCCTTCCAACATTTTCTAGGTGACAAATGCAATTAAAATCAATAACCAACTAAAATGAAACTTGTATCCTTGGTCTTGCGCTTCACGACAATCCTTCTCCAACTCGTTGATGAGGTAACTCACCCAGTTCATCTGCATTCCTTTGATACACTTCCCTGCGAGGTCGACTACAAACCCTGTGACCCGTGTCAGGCGGTTCTTTTGGATGAGCTTGCCGACTATAAGCTAACAATATAGGCACACTGTGCCATCTTGGATGGAGGCTACCTTGTAGCCTCACTTCCCCTTCTCTATATCGCCATAGTCTTCCTTTATACGCTATGCCAGGGAGAGATCTGCAGCCTTCCCTGGGTAGAACTATTGAGGGTATGGTCCTTGCATGCTCAGTCCTGTGATGAGGTGGATCAATGCCAGATCCATAATGATGTGCCTATCAAGCCATAGATAGCCTCCATGGTAGCATGACATGAGGATTTTAACGCAAGAGAGCTCCTGATGTCGACCAAAGTGGGGGATTATTGGCCCTTGACCAATTTTTGAGGGATCCTGGTCAAGTTTGACCATTTTAGGACTTCGACAACCTGTGGAAGGTGGAGCACAAGACGAAGCAGAGATCGTAGGATCTAGGCCCTTTTTTTGGTCCTTTTTGGGATTTGGGAATATGTAACGGGTATGGGAATGTTAGCCCATGGGTTTACCCATGCTTAGGCCTATTTTGTAATATATAAATAGATATCTAGGCGATGTAGGAGATGGTTCAATCTATGTGATCAGGAGAAGAGGCATCTAGATTCTATGTGATGTTGTGCTAAGTGCAAGTGTGGCTTGTAAATGCTTTGTGCCTACTGTGAGAGACTTGCAGAACTAAGTGCAAGTGGTTGTAACAGACTGTGAAGGGATTTGTGCTGTAACACAAGGAAGGAGGATCTAGCGAGGTGCATAGATCTCTTGTCCTATGTGAAGTATGGGTTTTCTGGCTCTGTGCATATATCTGATTGGAGAAGCTAATAAAGAAGAAGAGTTGGTGGATGTAGCCCCAGGGTGGGGGTGAACCACGTAAATATTGTGTTATTCTGCTTTGTGCAATGTTTTGATGTGTTTATGTCTTTTCTTGCTAAGTGATTTGATATATATAGATAGATATGTATATGATTTGTGCTAATGATGTAAATGAATGTTAGATATGACCTGTGTGAATACACTTAGTGCTTGAATCAACTAGATCTAATCTTCTTCTTTATGATAAGTGCTTAAGTACATTAGATGTGAGTGAATGTTGCGATGCTTTGTTTTATCTATGGAGTAGATATTGGTTGAGTATTGATGAACTGTTGGTGTTAAGTGCTCTATTAAGCATTACAATCACATATCTGTGTCCTAGCTAAGGTTGCAGACACCTGAGTCCTGCAACCACCCCTGCTTCTACCTCGGGTGAGACTTCATCTTCTTCGCAGGTGTTGCCGAAAGGACTGGTAGTTAAGGTTTTGTTGGTGTGTTTTTGTAGCGTTGAACCCTAGGTCTAACCCTGTGCCAACAAATGGTTCCATTGCCGAGATTGAAACTGTGATATTTGGGAACTGAGAAAGAAGAAGCTTTGTGCAAGGATCCAACCTTAAATTGTGAAAGTTCTGTGCCTAAATCTGTTTCCCTAGTGCACAACATTCTATTTAACTTGTGAAGCTCTGTGCCAAAAGGAAGGGTCAGATCTAGAGAAAAGAAGCCCGATCTAAAGAAAAGAGGTAAGATCTAAGAGCTTTATGCCCTACTAAAGGTAAAAGTGAAATTTTTTGGTAAGATCTATAAACTCTGGGCTTTGTTAAAGGTAAGAATAGTGAGAAGTTTTTATATCTGAAACTCTGTGCTTTGTAGAGGTAAGATAAGTGAATATTTTTGTTTCAAAAAGTATGGATCTAGGTATGTTTGATAGATTTTTTCCTAGCTTGAAAACTAGGGCATTAATAGACGAATTTGTTTTTGATATGCATAGATCTAAATCAGACTGATAAGAATAGTGAAAGATATATTATACCTATGCATAGAAAGAATGTTTGGACTAACAAATGGATGCAGGATCCTAGAAAGAACCGTGTGCAGGTTAGCTACCATGATCCTAGCACACAATACATAAAGAGATGGGGATCATTTAAAAGAAAGAGAGGATTAACCCTCTGTTACAGCTGCAGAAAACCATGACATCTTGCTAAGGAATTCCTTGGGAGGAGACCTAGTTGTCTTTGTTGCAAAGCTCTGGACAATGAAGTATTGGATTGCCCTAGAATGATTGCTAAGCTTAAAGGCATGAACATGAGACAAGAAAACCCTAAGGTAGATCCAGAAATGGCAGAACCCCAAAAAGAATCAGAGAAGGTATTGCTATAGATAAGAGAAACCATGAATGACCACTAACATGTCATCTTATTAGAGATCTTCAAATAAAAATAATGCATTGAAGCAAGAATAGGAGACTTCAACATTGACTGTGTTCTGAATGAGGAAACACAGGTGAATATTATGACAGAAAGAACATGGGAACTTTTAGGGAAGCCTGCTATGATTCCTTCATTGGGAGGATTAGGGATATTTAGAGGAAAGATGATAAACCTACGTGGAAAGCTCACCAAGATACCTATGGATGTCAATGGAACTTCGACAGAGGAATATTTTGAGATTATTAAATTTATTGAGAACAACAGCCCATTTACCATGTTACTAGGAAAACCTTGGATTGAAAAAGATCAGGCCAGAAGGAAAGGAGAAGAAATTTTTTTAGAACAGAAGAAGCAAGAATTAAAATATTTTATGACTAGAAGGATCACACACTTAATTGAAAAACATAAGAACAGGTCAAAGTTATTTAACACCAGAGACTTGGATGTCAAAGTTGCAAGAAAACTAGAGGACCCACAAAAGATTGAAGTACCTATTCCAGATAAAAAAGAAGCATCACCCTCGAATCTTACGAAAGAATTTCAACAATGCGAAGTAACTATGCCAAAAGAAGATAAGAATCATAATGGAAAAAGGAATACCAAGACGAAGCTCACTGGAAATAAGGCTAGAAAGCTAAGTAAGAAGAGAGCTAAGATCGAAAAGTTACAAAAGGTTCCAGAAGGAACTTTGCAGACGGAAACTTTGAGAAATTGGAACTTCACTGGGATCTCAACACAATGACACATGGAACTTCTCCATGGAAAACCAATATAGTCGTTGGGGACATTATAACCATTGGACCAACGCTCTGAACGGGTCGAAATGCATTTATGACCATACAACTCGCCATCAAACCATTGGGACAACACCATAATGGACATAACAGAGTTCATGAAGGATTTATACCCATTGCAAGAGACAACAAGGAAGTTAGTAAGAAAGAACCGACCTACCCAAGTCATAGAATTTGTAGTCGACCTCGAAAGGAAGTGCATAGAAGGCCTACATATGAACTGGGAGAAGTACTTGGTGAATCAGTTGGAACTAGACTACAGAGAAGCACATGACCAAGGTTATGAATTCCATTTTAGTTGGACTTTAATCCTTATTGTATTCATTGCCTGGAAGATGATAGAAGGTGTGACCTTCCCCGACATCGATCCATTCAATATACTGGCTGTGAAGTTCAATACACTTTGGTATTCCAGTGATATGAACAAACAGTGGTAGTCAAATGTTGTTTTTCATACCTACTACGGTTAGCTGAAGAGAGCCATCTAGTCTGAGCCTCGCATGACTCCGAACACTCTACACCATTTTTGACCTTTGATGAAGTTCAATGCAGATCGACATTTCATCTATATTATAGCGCACGTCGATGAACATAAGAAACAACTTCAGTCCTACTACAAGTTGATGGAGGAGGACCTGGAGGAGATTATTAAGGAATGGTCTCTTGACTTTCTTATCCCCGCCAACCCCACAGAGATATCCGACATCGACAGCCTAGAAACTGTGTAGGATACACCCGGACCTAGCAGGACAAAAAATACTGAAGAGGTCCAAGGATTAGATAGTGCATCTGTGAAGTCTGCTTCTATATCACCAGAGCAAGGAGGTGACAACGAAGAGTTAGATGACAAATAATTCGAATAGAAGCAAGGAGACAAGGTTGGTACTCTGAATAAGAGGAAGGGTTCACCTCCAAAACCTTCTTCCCAGAATAAATTGAAATCCACCATGACCAAAATGCAGACTGTCCTCACCTCTAACAACTTTGACTTCCTCATAACATCCCTGAATGATGCTTCGCTGGAAATCGCAGAAAAAAAAGAGGCCAAGCAGGAAGCAATGTATAATAGGATTGAAATCGAACAACAAGGTGTATAGAAGGCACTATTGTCTAGCAGCGCAGTCTCCACTACGCCTCTTCCATTGGGAGAACCATGATTGGGAGATGAGCAAACCCAACTCCATTGACTGGCTGATACAGTCGAGGCTCACCTTTGAAGAGAAAGGGAAGAAACATAAAAAGCCACCCAGGCTTTGATGCAAGTACAGGGAGTACTTGTTGAATAGTGCCGAGCTAAAAAATAGGAAAAGATTGATCTCCAAGCGAAGTTCGACAAAGAAAAAACATAGATGCAACAAGGAAAAGAATATTTTCTCAATGAGAAACTCGAAGTAAAAGAAGCAGTCAATAGAGCAATTCACTTTGTGATAGTCATAGAAATAAAGGCAAAATATCGAGTTACATAGCAAGTAGAGAAGCTCATAGAAGTGATCCAATAGTTACAACAATGCATAGTAGACTTAGAGCTATGCGCAGTACTCAAGACCCCACAGGATGTGAGGGATGAAAGAGAAACAACTGCCAAGAGCGCAGTTGAGAGACTAAAGGCCCTTTATTTGGAATGCAAGCAATTGAGTGATCGTAGTGCCCTGACATATGAGCGACTTGCTAAGAGTCCAGAATTAAGATCACTAGAGTCGAAACTCCAAGAGGTGAAGTATCAAGCCGATGTGATACAAGCACAGTTGAAGCCCCTTTCGGCTGTGGAAAGAATTAGGCGCTCCTAAGAGCAACACACCGCCCAATAACAGATTCACGCAATTCAGAGCAGAGTTATGGAAGTAACTCAGAGACTCCAACCCATACAATATAATGCCTACCAATTGTTCACAGAAGTTGAAGGTCGAGGAGCATAACTAGAGAAGGTTGTTAATGCAATTGAACAACGCCTAGAAGGACCTATGAATGATGCAGTCATCTAAGAGTTTGTTGAACAAGAGGTCACTGCATGAAAACAAGTCAAAGAAGCTCGAGCCAAGGTCGATGCTTTCGAAGCCAAACTTCCTACATTAGAGTGACTCGGGATGAGTCACAGGTGAGTGTTGGAAGCCTATTGGTCCTTGACCAAGTTTTGAGGGATCTTGATCAAGTTTGACCATTTTGGGACTTCGACAGCCTGTCGAAGGCGGAGCACAAGATGAAGCAGAGATCTCGGGATCTCGACCCTTTTTTGGGTCCTTTTTTGGATTTGGGAATATGTAACGGGTATGGGAATGTCGGCCCATGGGTTTACCCATGCTTAGGCTTATTTTTTAATATATAAATAGATATCTAGACGATGTAGGAGACAGTTTGATCTATGTGATCAGGAGAAGAGACATCTATGTGATGTTGTTCTAAGTGCAAGTGTGGCTTGTAAATTCTTTGTGCCTACTGTGAGAGACTTGTGGAGATAAGTGCAAGTGGTTGTAACAGATTGTGAAGCGCTTTGTGCTGTAATGCAAGGAAGGAGGATCTAGCGAGGTGCACATATCTCTTGTCCTATGCGAAGTAAGGGTTTTGTGTCTCTGTGCATATATCTGATTGGAGAAGCTAATAAAGAAGAAGAGTTGGTGGATGTAGCCCCAGGGTGGGGGTGAACCACATAAATACTGTGTTATTATGCTTTGTGCAATGTCTTGATGTGTTTATGTCTTTTCTTGCTAAGTGATTTGATATAGATAGATAGATATGTATATGCTTTGTGCTAATGATGTAAATGAATGTTATATATGACCTATGTGAATACGCTTAGTGCTTGAATCAACTAGATCTAATCTGCTTCTTTATGATAAGTGCTTAAGTACATCAGATCTGAGTGAATGATGCAATGCTCTGTTTTATCTGCGGAGTAGATATTGGTTAATTATTGATGAACTGTTGGTGCCAAGTTCTCTATTAAGCATTACAATCACAGATCTGTGTCCCAAATAAGGTTGTAGACACATGAGTCTTGCAACCAACCTTGCTTCTACCTCGGGTGAGACTTCATCTGCTTTGCAGATGTTGCCGAAAGGGCCAGTAGTTAGGGTTTTGTTGGTGCGTTGTTGTAGCATTGAATCTTGGGTCTGCCCCTGTGCCAACATGGATCTTCATTACATTTAGGATCGTTGATCACATGAGCTCCTTAATCCATGGGGGCAACTATCTTGGGCTTCTTCCCAGTCGTCTTTGTCAAATACCTATGCGACGCGAGCATCACATAGTTCTTCTGGTCTTCGAGGTTGAATTCGATGATCTTGAGAGTTGGGATCGGTCCCAACTGGGGTGCAACTATGCATATCCCCTTCGAGAGGTACACAATTATCAACGCTACCTAAAGTCACGTGGGACATTATCATGACTAATTAGACCAGCCAAAGGTGGTATATAATCTGGCAAGAATGATAGGATCTTCTTCGCGTTAGCCAGATCATCGCGGTGCTTGCTTATTTTCTCAGTCGTAGTTCATATAGACCGATGTCCAGTTGAGGGGGATGCTTGCAATCTTCCAGTCAACGATGCCTGTATTCCTACAAACATGACTTTCTCAGCCATGAGGTCGATCAAAATCTCCTCCGTAGACTTCTCTAGCACGCTATGCTCACCTAACATTCACACTTGTAATCAAGGAGATAGGGTAGGCGAATAGACAGAAAAGGTAATAAAAGAGATGGTAAGGTCTAGACAACACAACACAATATGCAATCAATTCTCTATTAGCTCGGATAATCATAGTTTGCAAAAAGTGGTCCCAGCGCAGCATCCGACAAGTTAAATAAGAAACATCGTAATGGATTCCTCAAATGGGTAGGAATGCCTCAATCAATACAAATCCATCTGTTATGGTGGTGTCTCAATGATCGAATGATGATCTTTCTGTCAATAACTGTGTTTCTAGCCATTCTGGAGCGTCATTCTAACCGTCGGAAAACCTCCAACAGTCATATAGCTTCACCGTGGAGAAGTGCCATTCTGTGTGGTTATGCTATTTCGACGAGGTTCAAGTTCTTCAGACTTGCCTCTTGCGGGGTCTTCTCTGGAACTTTCTGTAGTTTTTCTAACTTTGATTTTTTCTTACTGAGCTTTCTTTCCTTTTTTCCTGTGATTCGAGTCTCTGGATTCCTCTTTCGTGGAAAAATTCTTATATTCTCTTAGCATAGTAACTTTGCACTGTTGAGGGTCTTTCAAAGGGTTCAAAGGTAATACCGCTTCTCTTACTATTTCCAGGGTGGATGCACTTCTTTCCTACATGTACAGGTTCTTTAAGCCTTCTTATGTTCTTTGAACTTTGACAGCTAATTCGCTGGCCCTCTGTTGCTTCGACTTATCCTCTTGTTCTTGTATTAGCCACTCTATTTTTCTAGCCATGAAGTCCCTTAATTCTTTCTTTTTCTGTTCTATAGCCTCTTCCTCTCCTTTCCTTCTGATTTGATCCTTTTCAATCCAGGTATTTCCTAACAAAAGTGGAAAAGGAGCGTTTTTCTCAACAAACTTAATGACTTCAAATTCTTCTTTGGTCGATGTTTCATGGGAAATCATAGGTACATTATTAACTCTTCCACATAGGGTTATCATCTTTCCTTTAAACAATCCTATCATTCCCAATGAAGGAACCATAGCAGGCTTTCCCAAAATTTCCCAAGTGCTTTTTGGCATAATATTCACATGTGTTTCTTCATCCAAGACACAATCTATGTTGAAGTCTCCTATTCTTGTTTCTATGCATTGATTCTCTTTCAGGGTCTCTGGTAAACTGATGTCTCTGTGATCATTCAATGTTTCTTTCAGCTGTAATAACATAGTCTCTGATTCTTTCTGGTTCTCTAACATATCCTTAGTCCATTGACCTTCTTCATAGTTTTCTTGTCTCATGTTCATCTTTTCAACTTTAGCAATCATCCTTGGGAAATCCTCAACCTCATGACTAATAGATTTACAACAAAGACAAATAGGACATATACCAGGGAAATCCTTAGCAAGATGTCCTGGTCTTCTACAGTTATAACACAATGTCAGTGCTCTCTTTCTTTTAAACTATCCCCAACCTTTCCTGTACTATGCACTGGGATCACCGTGTTGGACCTGTAATCTACAAAAATTCTTTCTAGGTTTCTGCATCCACTTATTAGTCCAACAATTCTTTCTATTCATAGGAATACCATATCTTTCACTATCTCTATCAAATTTAATTAGATCAACTCTTTCTTCTAACTATGCCCTAGCTTTCAGACCAGGAAAAAATCTATCAAACATACTTAGATTCATACTTTYGAAGAAAAAATTTCCACTTATATTAYCTAAAGMTTTAATATCTTACCTCTTTTCTCCAGATTAGGTTTCTTTCTTAGCACARAGCTTCACAAGTTAAGTAGACTTGTTATCCAAGATTTCCAGRGATAACTAGGAGATCATGTCTCGAGGCCCATAATTCCTAGACATGGAGTACCGAGAGCGGGATTGACCTGAGCATGKCCCTGGAGGGCCCATCTTTCTTCTTSTTCATYAGRCCTATCCTGTCAKYAACAACAACATCCATCACCTTCGKCTTGGACTTGCATCGGAGAAGACTCTTGCTCCATGAGGTAATTGGTCTAGGTATCATGGTMTGTGTCATGTTTGATCATTATAACTTTCAGATATATGCATCAGATTCCTTACATTTCTGACRACTGCTTGGATCTTACACTAACACACTTGACMATGGTTTGGGGAATTAACAGGGTGMCCTAGTAAGCTTGTATTCATAGGTTTTGGTTAGCCACTAGAGGGGATTTTGAAGAGCCATCGTCCKCTCCCACCATATTATCATTTTACATCTTATCTCCCATCCATCTATCCCATTCCCCTAGTCTAGACATTAGGATTACCTATTTATGGGGTTCCGCCTTATTCTATGGGAAGAAGGGGCTAAAGGCCCAAGGGGTAAAAGTAGCTGGTAAAAAGATAAAAGCCATAGAAAATAAAACCTAGAGATGCCTCGCCCAGGGATCCCCGAGAAGGCGATAAAAAGCCTCTCAATAAGAAACAAGAGGGACCCTAATAAAGTGTACAAAACAAGACCTAGCCAAGAGGATGTGGGGTCTCATCACGAGCCAGCCCATTATGTTCATAGGTACCTAGCAGTATGACATTGCCATTATTTGGTTACCACGCTAGGGCAGTGACCTTTGGTTGCATGGCCAAGGGAAAGGGGGTCTCATCACGAGCTAGCCTTATCATCTATGTGAAAGTACTTGTGGGTAGCACTGTCAGCTCTGGTCACCACGCCAAGGTGGTGTCCTCTAGTTAGACTTTGAAATAAAAAGAAGGAAAAAGCAATAAACAAAAGGAAAAAGCAATAAAAAAAAGAAAGAATAAAGGCAATAAAGGGCTTGGAAAGAATTACATCCATGATAGGTACAACTTGCCTCCTACAAAGGCACCCATGGATAATATCACCCCTATCTTCCATTATGTCTGGACATCCTTTGATCATACCACCTCGTGTCACATGGCTTGGATGATATCCTTTGGGAACTTTCCTCTTCTTATGGATGCTGGCCCAATAGGGAACTTTGTATTTTTATTTGACTTTGTATAGTAGGTCATTGTAATGTCTTTGAGCTATTAGATGATATGATAGGGGTTTTATGCATGCATTTGATAAAATTAATGATGAAATATGATTGAAATTGCTATGATCCCAAGGACTAATGAGCCCATGGAGGGCGAAGTTTTTGATGTGCAGGACCATGCCTGACAGACAGGTACCAGGTGGATCGGTACACATTGGGAGATGATTAGTTCAGACCTCCATGGGGCTAAAGAGCCCATCAGATGGTTGCTGGGACCTCATCAGGGGCAGAGATAGGACATTGATTGGTCGAGCCTTTGCACGAGAGAAGAAGAAAGAAATTTTCATCCAGGACGCCTTGGCTAAGCCCAACCCTAGGAGGTTGACCCACTGCAGGTGGAACGTGTCCCTTTGTTGACCCAGTATGTCCTCCATAGATCCTTGACGTCACCTCCAGTGTGTGGCAGCTTTACATGGCAGTTTAGTACATGTGGCAGAGTTTGGAGGCCCAGAGAGGGCCAACGTTTGCCTTCTAGTGCTGAGATTTTCCCTAAAAAGGGTCAACGTCTCCCTCAAAAGAGTTGGACGTCTTGCTTATTGCTAATTTAGGGTTTTATTTAGCAGTTTAATGTAAAATAGTATGATTTTTAGTTATCAGCCTTGTCGGTTGTTTTAATGACCTAATTTTTAACTAAAGGTCATTGGATGATATAAATTGAGGATGTTTTACCTCATTTTGACATAACACAATTCACTCCCACTTGTGAGGTCTGATTTTGCACCCTTCTTGGGTATATTTGCTGCATAAGTGAGGCACACTTGCTATTGGAAGGATATTTTTGGCATTTTATGGCATTTCTCTCAAGGAAGGTTTACAACTAGGGTTTTCTTATGCTTTTCTTCATGACATGTAAGTAAATTTTCTTGCAAAACTTCTTAAATGAATGGTTGTAGGTGTAATTTCTTGGATTTACTTATAATATTGCTGATTTAAAACCCTAGGTAACAAGCACACAAKTAGGTCATTGTTACATGTCCCCTTAGARAKAAAGATTTCAGCCATTGAAGAAAAGAGATAGAGCCTAGCCTTTGCTACACTTGTCTTGCTTCTTCCTTTTGAGCTAGCATTGAAGTTTATAGGTTGAAATAAGGTGACGTCCTAGGCCTAGGGTATCTACACCTAGGGTTTTCATCTTCTAGGGTTTGAAAGCCTTGTCTTTACAACACTTTCTCCCTTAGACTTATTCTTTAGGCTGGCCGTTTTGCCAAGTTGTTTTAGAGGAGGAAAGAGCATGAGGCCTTGCTTAAGCAACACCAAAGTGAGCTTCTTTCCCCTAGGGTTTTGATTCTAGGGCCCTGGCTTTGCAGCACCATAGAACCCTACCTTCTAGTCTTTAAGTCATCATCCTTCCAAAATCTTGTGCCCTTTACTTATCTGACTCCATATACCCTAAGGCAATGATATCTAACCTCCAACGTTGAAGCCATAGTGTACAAAAACTATTTTCAAAACGAAATTTTGAAACCCTAACTAACCAAACTAACCTAATCTAGGGCTGACATCACAGTTGGATATCTCATCTTGATGCAACAAAAGTATAATATGAGCAATTAAATGATGATTTGAAGCTTTTATTGAGTAAATTGTTGATTGGACATATTGTTGGCTTAGTCATCTCCTTAGATATTGATGAATTGATGGTCTTTCATAGCTAATGGAAAAAACATTGATTTCATTTTATATCTATTGCATTGCTTATTGAATAATATCAGACAGTCATTGAAGTACTAACCCTTTGATTTATATCCTGCATGTATATATATATTGTGTTTCTATTGTCTTGTTCTGGGCAGGTGTTTTCAATAGGGTATACACTTCATTTATTGGATGATTAGATGGACTGTCTGACTTTGGTGGTAACCTGTGAGGAGGGAACTCTAAAACTTGACCTTATACTTTCTACCTCTTCAAACCCTAGGTTACCAGAGACATCTCCCTTGGGTTAACCTCACTAAATAGAAAGAACCTCCCCATCGAGGTGACATTGGGTGGGGAAGGTTCCTGTTACTCCAGTTTGGTCTCTATCCTTTAGCCTATGACCTAAACTACAAATTGTGCGATAACATTTTGGCGTTGTTGCCAGGGAACACTGAGTCAATATTCCTCAACGAAAAATCTTTTGGTAAGCCTTGCCTCAAAAACCTTTTCTCTTACAAGCTTACCTGGCGACTCCACTAGATTTTATTCCCCTATTCTTTGATAGTTTCAGGAAAATTATCTGGCGACTCCACAAACCAAAAGGAGATTCAATAATCCTCCTTTAGCTTTCAGAAGGAAGCCTCCTTTGAATTCACCTGTTGTGAAGTCACTTTTTGGAAAGAGATTTCCTTTAAACATGTCTACCTCTCAAACGTACTACAAACCCAGTTAACAATCAAAGACAATGGTCATCTACTCTATTCAAGCCATTAGACATGTCAGCCATACCTGGCTACCCTAGGCAAATTCCACCCAAGTATGAGAAGTGGTTGCCTAAGTTTACCGGCACTGATGCCACTAGTTCCGAAGAGCATATGAGTAACTTTTGGGCATTTTTTGAGCTTCACCCCATTAGTGATGACGCTGAGGACTTGGTTATGAAGTTATTCTCTACTACCCTTTATGATGCTGCAAGATGTTGGTATCTCAGTCTTCCTGATGGAAGCATCAAAACCATGGATAGACTTGAGCAAATATTCCTCAGAAGGTGGAGCATCAAAGAAGACCCTAACATACTGCTCACCCGACTAAATAGCCTTGCCAAGCATGAGAATGAGTCTATTCAGGAATTTCACACCAGATTCGAAGCATTACTCCAACAAATTCCCCCAAAACATCATCCGAAAGATGATTATCTTGTTCACATTTATACCAGATATTTCAGTGGCCAACTAGGGTATCTTCTTAGAGACAAAGACCCTCAATCCATTCAAGAAACCCAAGATCTCGCTACCAAGATAGAAGGAAATCTCCTTTCGTCCAAGATTGAGCCCTTTGCTAACCCTAGGGGGGAGAATAGACAACAAGAAGAAAGTGGTACATAATACTGAGCCTATTTCATATCTCTGCACTAGTATTAGTAAGCTACAAGATTTCGTGGACAACATCATGAAGAATCAAGAAGAAATGATGAACCAGATCGTTAGACTTGAAAAGTCCCAGACCTAGGCACCTAGACCCCCATTCAAAGGGCAATTCTAGAAAGGGAACCAAGCCTACAAACCGAAGAATGAAAATGAAGTCCCGAATACTCTGGCTCCTACAAATGTCGTTGATGAAAATCCTTGGTGCCTGGAATGCAGTGAAGCACATTGGGAGAATGAGTATCCTTATAACGCCAGCCAGCAACAAGTCAACAATCTGGACTGCTTTATGAATCTTCCTCAAATAAATATCACTGATATAGAACATCAGCAAGCCTTGAGGGAAGCATCAAGACTGGCAATAATAAACAACTTGGACCAAGAATCATGATAAAAGCTAAAAAAGAAAGAAGTTCAAGTATACAGGAGAAAGAATCCGAAACAACCTACCGCTGATCAGCCAAAATCTCTTGAGGTTCTTCCTCCCAAGACATCCAAGACGAATAAGGTTAACCTTGATTTTGACTTTGAAGGAGCTTTGTCAAAGATGCATGTGAACGTTCCCTTAAAAGAAGCAATTAAGATCCCCTCTATAAAGTAATGCTTTGATACCTTATTTTCTGGGACAACTGAGCCTATGGACCCCCCAATCAAGTTGCAGGCTAATCACTTCAGGATCTAGTATGATGAAAACCCCCCATTCTTCATGACTCTAATGATGAACAACAAATACGTTAACAATTGCATGCTAGATATGGGTGGTGGCACAAATATGATGTCTCTTAAAGTCATGCAACAAATGGGCTTGAAGGTCACTAGGCCTTATAGGAATGTGTGTGGTTTTGAATCCAAAGCAATACCCACACATGGTGTGGTTGAGAATGTTGAAGTACAATTGAAAGAATTCCCCGAGAAGACAGTCCACATAGATATTATAGTGGTTGATTTCCTGGATGTGTGGGGAATGCTCTTGTCTAGGAAGTTTGGTGCAATGATAGGCAGGTCCCTTGAAATGGATCTCACCTTTTTGCGGTTACCTTTGAAAGATGGGACAACTGGATGTTTACTTAATGTGCCAATAACTGGAAATCACATACAAGATGTCATTCCTTCCGAAAATAAAGTGCAGAAAGATGTGATACAAACTCTTCAAGAATATTCTTCGGAATATATGCCCTTTGCAATAGAGGAAGAGGTTGACCAGATTGAGTGGCCCAATAAAGAAGAATACCAACAACTCTTAGATGAGTTTCAGAATAAAGAGATTGGGATGGTGAAGATATTAAAAAGGAAAAAGGATGAAGAAGACGTGCAAATTCATCCATCCCAACAAGAAGTTTTTACACCAGAAGCCCACCCACCTCCCTCAGTACAGTACACCAAGGTTGTTCAAGGAACAACCAAACACAATATCCGAAAATACAAGGAGGGAGACTTGGTATGGATGTGGGATACTCAGAAAGGAGAGACAACTAATGTGAAAGGAAGTACACAATCATGGCTCATACCTTTCAAGGTCGGAATGGAATCAATTGATAACTTGTACTACTTGTCCACTTTGGAAGGAAGAAGGTACCCATTACCCATTAGCAGATGCCTCCTCAAACCCCACCAAGGTGGCGGGACATGACTACACAGGTAAGTATAGGTAGGTAGGCATTCTTCCGTGTATTATACCATTTGCATTTCATGATAGTTTGTTTCCTCACCTGCATATTGATTGTTTTATCTCAGTCATATATATATATATATATATGTTATATTTTGTGGGGTGGCAATACCACCCCACCTTTGTTACTGATGCCCTTTTCGAGTGTGAGCAGGTCTACAGGTTTAGACCAGAGATGATGAGGTTCTCATGTGCTCTACGGTGAGCACATGTCCCTGAGTTGGAGCCAGATGTTATCCCCGATTTCTAGGGATAACTAGGAGATCATGTCTCGAGGCCCACAGGTCCTAAACATGGAGTACTGAGAGCAGGATTGACGTGAGCATGGCCCTGGAGGGCCCATATTTCTTCTTCTTCATCAGACCTATCCTGTCAACAACAGAAACATCCATCACCTTCGGCTCAGACTTGCATCGAAGAAGACTCTTGCTCCATGAGGTAATTGGTCTAGGTATCATGGTGTGTGTCATATTTGATCATTATAACTTTCAAATATATGCATCAGATTCCTTACATTTCTGATGACTGCTTGGATCTTACACTAACCCACTTGACCATGGTTTTGGGAATTAACAGGGTGCCCTAGTAATCTTGTATTCATAGGTTTTGGTTAGCCACTAGAGGGGATTTTGAAGAGCCATCGCCCGCTCCCACCATATTATCATTTTACATCTTATCTCCCATCCATATATCCCATTCCCCTAGTCTGGACATTAGGATGACCTATTTATGGGGTTCTGCCTTATCCTATGGGAAAAAGGGGCTAAAGGCCCAAGGGGTAAAAGCAGTTGGTAAAAGATAAAAGCCATAGAAAATAAAACCTAGGGATGCCTCGCCCAGGGATCCCCGAGAAGGCAATAAAAATCCTCTCAATAAGAAACAAGAGGGACCCTAAGAAAGTGTACAAAACAAGACCTAGCCAAGAGGATGGGGAGTCTCATCATGAGCCAACCCATTATGTTCATAGGTACCTAGTAGTATGACATTGCCATTATCTGGTTACCACGCCAGGGCAGTGACCTTTGGTTGCATGGCCAAGGGAAAGGGAGTCTCATCAAGAGCCAACTTTATCATCTCTGTGAAAGTACTCGTGGGTAACACTGTCAGCTCTGGTCACCACGCTAAGGCAGTGTCCTCTAGTTAGACCTTGAAATAAAAAGAAAGAATAAAGGCAACAAAGGGCTTGGAAATAATTGCATCCATGACAGGTACAACTCGCCTCCTACAAAGGCACCCACGGATAATATCCACCCTTGTCTTTCACTATGTCTGGACATCCTTAAACCACACCACCTCGTATTACATGGCTTGGATGATATCCTTTGGGAACTTTCCTTTTCTTATGGATCCTTGCCCAATAGGGCACTTTGTCTTTTTCTTCAGCTTTGTATAGCAGGTCATTGTAATATCTTTGAGCTATTAGATGATATGCTAGGGATTTTATGCATGCATTTGATAAAATTAATGATGAAATATGATTGAAATTGCTATGATCCCGAGGACTAATGAGCCCATGGAAGGCGAAGTTTTTGATGTGCAGGACCATGCCCGACGGACAGGTACCAAGTGGACCGATACACATGGGGAGATGATTAGTTCGGACCTCCATGGGGTTGAAGAGCCCATCAGATGGTTGC
>JZKD02S1844165.1:17666-32747 GCA_000966675.3 Picea glauca
CCCTCTCAGTTGTCCAAAACCTTCTTGGGTATTATGATGATAGGTGAACCACAAGGTGAGGTTCTTGTTCAAATTACTCCCTGCTCCGACAATTGCTCCAACTATTTATTCACTTCATGTGCTTCCAAAACTAGCTATCTATACAACCCAATAATTGGTAATGGGGAGTCAGGAAACAAATGAATCTTTTGTTGCACTTCCCTCATAGGTGGAAACCCCTTAGGATTATGGAATTATCCTCCATTCTCATAAAAAAACTCCTCCAAATTTTTTTATGCTCTTTGGTACATGCCTCCAAGGATGTCTTTACTCATACCGATTCGCCACCCGACTGATTTTCTCTTAAGAAAATAAATGCATATTTCTTACTAGAACTAATCAAATTTTTGGCTTGGTTGGCACTTACCAAAGAGATCTTCAATTTACCTCTGTGTGTGTTGATAATGTAAGAATTCCCATCCCTGATCATCTGGTACTATTTTTCTCTCATCATGAGCATCACATCCCTCATATACATGCATGTGATTCCAAACACCACACCACACACATCAAGAGTTACTACATCTAATTCCACTTCATCAATAAAATATACACTTATGGAAAACTTGATCTTGCACTGTTTGGTGACTTTGATATTTTTATCCTTATTCACCCATCCCAATATATATGGGCTTGGATGATCGTGAAACTCCAACCCAATTTTTCTAACCAAATCATTTGCTATGAAGTTGGCTTGTGAACTAGAATCAAATAAAGAATAACACTTGGTATTTTTGACTTGGATCTTAATATGGAATAACTTTTCGATATCCTTCTCTTCCTTGTGATGAAGGATACAAAGATTCACCTCCTTTTGTAGTGAAGTGCAGACAATATTCTCTTCCACATACGTGCTTATCTCTACTTGGTTTCCTGAATCCATGCCTAGTAGGTTCTTCTTCTTGTCATCCTTCTTATGGTCCTTTGGATTCAACTCTTGATGTATCTTCCAACACTTATCTTCAATGTGACCATTGATATTGAAATGGTTGTTTGGATCCTTACACCGATGTGTAGTGGCTACCATATTCTTTTCTTTTTGTTTCCACATCTTCTTTCCCTCCTTGGAAGAATCTTGGTGGTATTTCTGTTTACAACCACTTGGACACCCTTTCTTATGGCATATGTTATCTAGGTATTGTGTTTGCACATAGGACTCATCAATGGTCCCTGGTTTCAATAGCATCACTTACTTTTACAAATGACTATGTAGACCCCCCAGATCCTTGAGTACATCTGGGTTCTTGGGAGAGTACATCTAGGTTCTTAAGGAGTACATTTAGGTTCTTCATCTATATTATGGACACTAAAATACACTTATAATTGTTGCAACCCATGATTGAACTTAAAATCATCGATATCACCTTGACATGGATTGCTATCCACTTTTTCTTTCATTTTAAACTAAGTATGTGAAGGAGTGATGGAATTAGAACTTGGTTTCTCTTTCTTGGGATCTTTTTTCGACTCCTTTTCTAGGTCTTCACTCTCTCCCAGTTTCTCATCCAATTCAACTTCAAATTTAGGACCACCAACCTCCCTGAAAATTCTGAACTTGTTCTCTAGAGATGCCATGAGGAGGGCCATATTGTGAGAGATATTAGCGATTTTCTCTTCCAACCTCACAAATATCCCTTTTATTTCATTCTAAGGGTTGTTATGACTGGACTCATTCACCATGGATAGAATTATGTGACTTCCTTCTTAAGACAATTCCTAGATCCTACAACTTCCCACAAATAATACAAAGAAAGTTTCTCTGATACCAATATGATTTGTAAATTGCGGTGGATATTACACTGGACCAGTTCATCAGAACACATATTTTATTATGCTGGAATATTTTATTAATGTATCTTTATTTCCTTATATCTCATATTTATTATCGCTAGCTTATTACTTAGATTATGAAAAACAACTTAGAATATACAAATGAAATAAAAATTAAAATACCACACCATCCACACAAATCAATAGAATATGTATCTCGAGAAATCCAATATCGGAGAAAACCTACATAGAAGGTGAGGTCTATGCTTTTCTCTCTTTTCTTCAGTTATGAAATGCAATTACAAAGAAAGAGGCATTCACTATGGAGTTGAATTTGACTCTGTGGCCTAAATGGATCTACAAAATCTTCCTCCTCCTCTGTTATGCTCTCAAATAAAACTCCTAGGTGTGTGACTCAACTATGGAACAATTACAATGCTAGAGAATGGAACCCTTTCTCCTCCTTCTAGATCGATATTTAACATAGATTTATAGTCATCAAGGGTTAGAACTTTTGAATCATCAACCCTTAATTAGTGATAACAGTTTGGACCTTCTAGAATATTCTTTAAAGTCCAAAAATGGCTATCCCCACACATGAGTTATGGGGGATTTTGTGGCATCCACTCGATACCATGGTGGTCAGCAAAAAAGAACAACTTGCAGGAGGCATAAATTACGTGGACGAACTCTGGTTGAGGTTATTTTTGCATCATTGAAAAGGTCTTGGTGTGTAGATCAACATCAAAGTGTTGGGAGTTATTCTTGTTGGAACATTAAGAATTGATGGTTCATCACACATCTCTTGGGTTCATTTAGTCAAGGGGTCGACCTACATATGGATACAATCGGTCGGGCAATCGACCAACACACCACACTAGTTGGCCGAGTAGTCGAAATACCTATCAGTCAAATGGTCGACCAACAGTTTAAGATATTTAGGTGGTGGATTGACCAGATAAGAAATCGACTACAATTTGGAGACGTAGGCAGTTGGGTCGAGTCTTGTCGAGGCAACTCAATAGAGAATATTTTGAGGAGTCAACTCTAACAACCAACGGTTACATATGGACAAGATCTTCCATATTCTATGGAAATCAGTTAGATCTTGAGACTATAAAAATATACCCCTTGGGTCATTATCAATCAAGTAAATGGATATTGTACAATAGATCATGAATATCAAGATGCACAACATCCACTGTGATGTTATGATCACAGTGTGCTCTTCTTAAGTGTTGTAACAATGTCTTTAAATACCGACTCTAATCTTCAAAATTTCCTTATTCCTGTTCGATTATCTGCAGTACTGTATCCTATATTTCACTTTGTTTTCCACCCTATTCCCCAACATGGTATCAGATTCGATGGTTTGAAAACCTTGAACTACTATCTGCAAACCTTGTTGAGTCAAATCTTTTTTGTAATTGACTATGGGCCGATGGTTTGTTGATTGGAACTTATTGAAACAAACCATATTGTCTAGATATCGAAGATGTATTCGAAGATTGATCATGTTGTTCTAAATGGATCAAATTAGGTTGTATGGGCACCAGATATGAAAACCCTACTGAAGAGTAAAGGACTGTGGAAATATACAAAATTTGGTGATTCCATATCCAACAAACGATCATGCGAAGTTCACTTTTGATGGAAAGAAGGATGAGGTTGTAGGAGTCATTATGACCTACATCTCATTGGAAATTCATTTTCACCTTAGTGGAATTAACTATCCTCATCAAGTCCTGAAGAAGATGAAAATCTTGTTTGACGGAGTCGATGAGAGCCATGTCATGCAATTGGAGAAAGAGTTGATATTTCTCGATCCTCATTCCTTTGAGAGAATGGATGACTATTTGGCACATGTCAAGGAACTCTAGTTGAAATTGGGAAAATGTGGAAAGTATTATCAGAATAAGGATGGACAACTCACTAAGATAGTCCTCATGAACTTGAGAACACCATTTGATGTGTTCGTGTTGACTTTCTGCACCAACTGGAAATCACACAAGGAATATGGTAAGGATTACACCTTTGAATCTTTTTATGTTATTTCAATTACTGATTAACATAGATTGCTTGGAGAAGGTAATATTGGTGGTAAACACTAGGACCACTTTTTCAAGGGAAATGATAAGATGGATCCTAGGAATAGAGTTCAGTATGATATTTTTGTACATAAACCTACATACCATGACCAAGTGATCCAGGGGATCAAAATATGCCAAAAAAAAAAAGTGCTCGGAATTACTTCAAAATGGACACATATGTAGGCCTCATCCTCACGATCTCAATGCAGCTTAAACAGGTTCAAACATACATTGTATGAGTGAGATATCATGTTCTTTCCACTTTTCCAAACATGCAAAATTTTGCTGACTGTACAGTTCGTATAGTGTTGACGTGGCATGTCCATACTGTTGACGTGGTAGGGTGACATGGAATTTTGATTTTTAATATATGGTGATGTGGCAGTTGTCTATACCGCTAACATGGAATGAATGTACTGGAAACTTGGTTGTATCGACACATGGCAGAGGTGGCGTGGTAGTTGATTTAGACTCATCACATGATGACACATGTCAGTTGTTGAGAAGGCAGTGGTTATGTGGAGGTTTAGTGGACCAATATAATGGTGCCACGTGGCCTAGACATGGGCTTCCAGGTGGCACCCCCTTCATGGTGTAAAAATTTGGTTTTTGCTCGCAGGGGTTGGAACACGCGACCTCTGGGGGATGTGGATGACTTGGTAGGGCCAGGATACCAGCCCACCCATACGCTGGTACTTAACATGAAATGACATGGTTTTAATTTAAATTTTTTATATGTTAGATTTCGCGCGGGGTCCGGGCAAGGGCTTAGCCCTAGCCCTCGGTTGTATGTTGGTTCTACCATATGACCCTTTCACACTCAACGTTTGGCGCGAGGGGTTGAAAACCACTCAACACATCAGCTCAACACTTGGCACCATATCCAACGGTCCTTCTCCCATGCACCAGGACACTTGTTAGCCCCTCAGCCAACAATACAATGGTTCCTATCTAAGCGCCTAAGGTCTAGCCACATGGGGGGCATACGCCCAGGACCTCTGCCGGGAAAAGGGGCCAACGCACTAACTGTGCGACAATTCACCACTTTTTGCGAGAATGCGCCTGTGCTGGGTTTTTGGCACAAGAAATGCTCAGAAGCTAGGTTCAGTCAGTCTCGGTGAGTTTTGGCAAGCAGAGACAACAATGAATTGGGAGAAACTTCCAGGGAGTGATTCCAACTCAGTTTTTTGCCAAACCAGGTGCAAGAAGAGCCCAACTATGGGTTTTTAGACGTTCTGTAGCCATTGAAGCCATCCATTTATCAATTTTAGCATTGTGAAGCACCGATTTTGACACTTTGAGCATTAATGAAAAAGATCCATTGGAATTTGGACCAAGATATGTAGCCCAAGAGAGGGGTGAACTCCTTTATCATTTTGTTGTGTTAATGTGTGTATTATGATTTTTTATGTTTCTCATGATTAAGTAAAAAGCTAATTAATATTTATGTGTTTGTAACTTGATCCTATTACCCAAGCACATACCACTTCACTTGCAATTTTAGAAATATTCAATCCTTTACATTTTCAGATCAAGTTGGTATGAGAGCATAGGTTTTTGAAGGTTTGATTGTTTTCAAGTGTTTGTTTTCTAATGCTTACAAGGTTGAAGCTCACAAGAGGAGAAGGTCAACTTGTAGAGCCAAGTTATCAACTGTCAATAAGGAGAACTACCGAATCACCTCAAGCTTCAAGGAGATATTCACCAAGTATGGCTCATGAGGAGAGTCATGAAACTCTTCCTTAAAAGGATGAAACTTTCAGAAAATATTTCTATGATATGACAGAGATGGTGAAAGTTTTATTTGAAGAAATAAATGCAAGATTTCAAGGTGAAATCTCAAACCCTCCAAAGGGAAATGGAGATAGTGGTGCTAACAATCAAAATGGAAATGGAGGGAATGGTGATTATCCAGCTCCACCTCCATATTCCACCTCTTATATGATTTCACAACCACCTCCAAATTCTCCAAAAAAACATGGTAAAACTCCTCTACAAACTCCTTTTATTAAGCTTGATATTAAGTTTGAATTTCCTATGTACAATGGAGAGGTAAATGCAGAGAAATTGGATAAATGGATTCATCAGATTGAAGTGTATTGTAGGATACAAAGGATCAAAGATGATGAAACTAAAATTCATCTTACTTCTTTAAGATTGGACAGTGCAACACTCATTTGGTGGGAATCCAAAACTCAAGAGGACATGAAGAAACATGGTAAAGTTTTATCCTCTTGGAATGATTTTATTGTTGCACTTAAAAGACAATTTTATCCATTAGCATACATGCAGAAAGCTATTATGGATTGGAAAAACTTTAGACAAGCTAAAGGGAAAAGTGTTCAAAGATACACTCAAGAATTTAGAAGAAGAGCTTTGATTTTGGGTATAGATTTATGTTCTCAAGAAACTTTACTCGAATATATTGGAGGATTGCATATATACTTGAGGCACACAATACTTATGTTTAACCCTACAAGTATAGATGAAGTTTGTGTACAAGCAACTCATTTGGAAGCAAGAGGGAGGAATGAACCTCAAGAGGGAAACAAGAAACCTTTTTTTCATGGAGACAAAGGAAAGAAGAAGTTCAAGGGAAATGGAAGAAATAATGCTACAGTCAAGAAAGAGGGAGAGAAATTCACATGTAAACATTGTTCAAAAGATGGTCATGATGAAGACCATTGTTGGAAAATTCATCCTGAAAAGAGACCCAAAAAGTTCTTAGGTGATGAAACAAATATTACAACCATGGGTTTTCAAGGTAAGGACTCTATTGCAAGTACTAGTTCTTCAAGTAGTAATAGCCTCAATGAAACTCAACAGGAAAAAGAAAGAATAGATATTTTCCACATAAGGGTGATTTCAAAGCATACCAAGATAAATACTCTTTTTGATACTGGATCTCAAGAAAACCTCATATATGAAGATACTGTCAAGAAACTAAAATTGGAAACTACTCCACGTCCAAAACCATACCCTCTAGGATGGATATGTGATAATGCCAAATGTCATGTGACAAGAAGGTGTAAACTTAGATTTGCCATCACTGCAAATTTTATAGATGAGGTAGAGCTTGATGTTATTCCTTTGGATATTTGTTGTATTGTGTTGGGAAGCCCATACTTATATGATAGGAGAGCCATATTTCATCATCATGAGAACAAGTATCATTTGTTTAAAAATGGAGTTGAGTACATT
The DNA here is from genome assembly GCA_000966675.3 of Picea glauca. NCBI lineage: Eukaryota > Viridiplantae > Streptophyta > Pinopsida > Pinales > Pinaceae > Picea > Picea glauca. Next base: position 24,767 of record JZKD02S1844165.1, read on the forward strand.
GTTAGAGTACATATAAAGAATTTGAATTTGTTACTTGTAAATGCTGGACAAATGAAGAGATTAGTCAATGCTAGTAAGAATTTTGTCCTCTTGATGATCAAACCCAAAGACAATGTTGAAAAATAAGTTTTCCAAGGTTGTGATTCAATGTTGAAATATGATTTATATGAGGTTGTTAACCAATATGATGAGATGTTTCAGGAACCAAAGGGATTTCATCCAAAAAGGGATATCCAACATGAGATACAATTGCAACAACATTGTCCTCTTCCAAACATTGGTATGTACAGGATGTCAGTCATGGAGAATGGTGAAATTAAAAAAAAATCCAAGAGTTTCTTGACAAAGGGGTCATCATGCCAAGTACATAGCCATGTGGATCATCAATTTTTTTAGTGCTAAAGAAGGATGGTACATGGCACATGTATGTAGATTTTAGGACCTTGAACAAGATTACAGTAAAGAATTGTTATCCTCTTGCTAGAATTGATGATTTTCTTGATCAATTGAAAGATGATATGTATTTTACTAAATAGGATTTGAGAAGTGGATATCATTAGATTAGGATTGCTGAAGGGGACACTTGGAAGACAACTTTCAAAACAAAGTAAGGTTTGTTTGAGTGGATGGTAATGCCATTTGGACATTGCAATGCTCCTACTACATTCATGAGAGTCAAGAATGATGTTTTAAGGCCTTTTCTTGATGATTGTGTGATTGTCTACTTGGATGAAATTTTGATATTCAGAAAATATCGTGAAGATCATGTTATGCATGTAAAGCAAGTTATGGATGTCTTAAAGAAAGAAAAAATATTTTTGAAGATGTCTAAATGTGAGTTTGGAAACACCTCACTTCTTTATTTGGGGCATATTGTTGGAGGAGGAGAACTGAAAATTGATCATTCCAAGGTCAAAGTTATTTTGGATTGGCCAAATCCCAACAATGTGACATAGGTAAGAAGCTTTTTGGGAGAAACCCAATATTGGAGGAAGTTTATTGCTAACTTCTCTTCAATTGAAGCTCCATTACATGCAGTGACAAGAATCAATAAAGTTTTCCAATGGGGAGGCAAGCAACAAAAAACATTTGATTCATTGAAGGAGAAGATTAGTTCAACTCAAGTTCTTTCACTTCCAAATTTGAGACAACCATTTGAGATCCAAACAGATGCAAGCAATTATGTAATGGGAGTAGTCTTGTTGTAGCATGATAAGCCCATTTGTTTTCATTATGAAACTTTTAATGGTGTTGTGATTAACTATCCTACTTATGATAAAGAGTTGTATGCATTGGTGCAAAGTGTGAAAAAATGGAAACATTATTTGTTGGGAAAATAAACTATCATTCACATGGATCATCAACCATTGCAATACTTACAATCATAAACAAAGTTGTAGCAAGCAAGACACTTCAGATGAATGGGTTTTCTACAATAGTTACACTTGGTTATAAGGTATAAAAAAGGCATTTATAACAAAGTTATTAATATGATTTCTAGGCTTATTGTTAACGATTCAATTATTCTTAAGCATAATTCTATCATGCATGAGAGCTATATTGAACAATATTCTTTAAATGTTGATTTTAAAGAGGTTTATGCAACTTTGTGTCATTCTAACCAAGTTGAGGAATTGGATTACCATGTGCATGATAAGCTTTTGTATCATCTTGGCAACATATGTATTCTATAGGGTGAAAGAGTCAACATCATAAGGGAAGCTCATTCTTCTCTTATTGCTGGCTAGTTTGGTGTAGGCGAGACGATGAGTAATTTGCAAAGGTATTTCTATTGGCCTAAAATGAATAAAAGTGTTTCAAGATATGTAATAGGATTTTCTTTATGTGATACAAGCAAGCCTAGCAATAAAAAGTCGGATTTGTATACTCCACTTCCGGTTCCTTCTTGTCCTTGGGAAATCATTTCCATGGAATTTGTAGGAGGTCTACCTATGTCTAAACAAATCATGATTATATTTATGTTGTGGTTGAACGTTTCAGAAAAAAATGTGTATTTTGATGCCTTGTAAGAAGCAGGTTACAGCTGAGAAAACGACATATATTTTCTTTCAACATGTTTGGGTACATTTTGGGTTTCCTAAATCCATAATTTCTGATCGCGATTCTTAATTTATTGGGAACTTTTGGTCAAGTTTATGGGCACTCATGGACACCAAGAAATTTTTAATCCACAAACCAATGGTCAAACATAAGTGGTTAATAGAACAATAGTGCATCTTCTTCGTGGTTATTACAGCAAGCATCCTAAGCTTTGGGATGAGCACCTACACTACATTCAACATGTTGACAACCAGGCTAAGCACTCTTCAACTCAAACATCTCCATTTGAAGCATGTTTTGGTTATTTTCCCAAATATCCTTTATATTTTATCTTTGGGAAAGACATTGCTATTGAATGTCAATATGACATTGATAGGGAAAATAATTTCATTGAACAAATTCAGTTGGTGCATCAAATGGTACAAGAACAGTTGGAAAAGAGCCAAGCCAAGTACAAGACAAGAAATGAAAAGCATCATGTTGATCATAGTTTCCAAGTTGGAGATGAAGTTTGGATTTACATTAGAAAATAGAGGCTTAAAGGAGAAGGTAAAAAACTCAAACCAATTAGATATGGACCTTTCAAGATTCTTGAAAAGATTGGTAACAATGCCTTCCATTTGGATTTGCCTCCTTATATGCAAATGTATGCAGTTGTCAATGTTGAGAATTTGAGATTGTATGAGACTCCTTTGATTAATGATCAAGGAGAACATGTTCAAATTCCTTCTATAGATGATTTCTCGCCAAAATATATTTCAGAACTGCATGAAGACACAATCCTTGACAGGAGGATCAGAACTTCAAAACGAGGGAATGTGGAATACCTTCGAGCTGGTCTAGTTAAAGGAACAAATTCAAGCAAGGCCAAGTGGATTGAGGTTGGAAAGGTGAGGTAACTATACCCTCATCTTCAGATAGACTGAAAGTAGTCTTTTGGAGGTCCAAAAGCTTCCCAATGGGGAGGAGTGATCCAGGGGATCAAAATATGCTCAAAAATCAAAGTACTCGGAATTGCTTCAAAATGGACACGTGCATAGGCCTCATCCTCATGATCCCAATGCAACTTGAACGGGTTCAAACAAACATCACATGAGTAATATATCATGTTCTTTCCTCTTTTCCAAACATGCAAAATTTTGTTGATTGTACAGTCCATACAATCTGTATAGTGATGACATGGCATGTCCGTACTGATGACGTGAGGGTGATGTGGATTGCTGATTGTGCAGAGGTGTTGATGTGGCAGGTGGTCATAAAATTGATGTGGCATGACCGTACTAGACACATGGCAGGTGGTCATACCGACACATGGCAGAGGTGACGTGGCAGTTGAATTGGACTTATCACATGATGACATGTGTCATTTTCTAAGAAGGTAGTGGTTATGTAGCAGTTTAGTGGACTAATAGAATGGTGCCACATGGACCAAACGTGGGATGCAATGTGGAACCCCCTTCATGGTGTAAATGTTTGGTTTGTTCTCGTGGGGGTTGGAACCCACGACCTCCAGGGGCCATGGACGACTTGTCAGGGCTGGGCTACCAGACCATCCACATGGTGGTACTTAACATGACATGGCGTGGTTTTAATTTAAAGTTGTTATATGTTGGAGTTCGCATGGGGTCCGGGTTGGGGCTTAGCCCCATCCCCCGGTTGCATGTTGGTTCTACCATATGACGCTTTCACACTCAACGTTTGGCACGCGGGGTTGCAAAGCACTCAACAGAGAAACTCAACACTTGGCACCATATCCAATGGTCCTCCGCCCACGTGAACACACATTTTATTTTATACGCATGCATGAATGAGTTTGTGCCCGCATGCTTTGTTTGACCACTTCCATCACTCATAAGTCATGCCTTACCACCCGCTTTGTTTCACCACTTCCATCACTCATCAATCATGCCTGCTCATTCTCTTTGTTTCACCGCTTTCATAATAAGGGTTTGGTGGACACATAGTAACACTTTGTTACAGAATGTGCAGGCTATGAGGATATTCATAGTCATTATGAAAACAACTTAAAGGTTGACAACATGCATCAACTATTTGATGATGATAACATCAACCGTATTTCTAGTCTAGTGTTAAGATTCACAGTAGAGGAAGATGTGACATCAAAAAGAATATGAATATGAATATGAGTTAAGACTGTCATATTTGTGCCATAAACTGTTCACCTTAGTAAGTATCACTAAAATAAATCAATCAAGCACTCATCGATGTAAAATTCAAAATTAAGATATTTGGGGAGCATTACCCCGCTATTGGCATACACCACTCTGACTTCCTTCAGCAGGCTCCTCTGTCACCCTTCCATTGTCTTGCCATTGTCTAGGCTACACCTATCCTGCCCGCAATGTCTGCCCTATCTATCATCTATTTGGTATGGTAGGTTTTTTGCGTTAAACATGAAACTATAGCAAAGAACCACTAAACTATTGAGATTTTATTTTCCCATTCTCTAGCACAGTGCAATTCAATGAAAGATTTTTTCCTTTTATTCTAATAGGCAAGGTTTAACCAATTGAAAGATTCTTCTTTTAAATGAACTCGAGCTGATACACTAATATCTAAGACGGTTTCAAACCGCAGGGCCAAAGCCCATGTAGCATAAAATTATGGACGTAGTCGGTGGCAGGCGCAATGCCTCTTTCACTTTAAAGAACGAACTTTGTGAGGGAGAGAGAAGGGTTGAACATCCAGTGGAGTGGTAAAGGCTTAAAATGGTTAGGGAGAGGTTTATTTTATTGTCTATTCCTTTTAGGGTGGGCGATCTCGATTGTTGTGCATCCAAGGGACTCGATTGTTGTGCATCCAACGGGTATGGAGCAAAGTTCAAGGGCCAATCAGTTGGGATTTTGCAGCATAGCATTTATCTCCATTTTGAAAAGAAATTATATATATATTATATTGTTAAACTTGCAAACTATCTAGGGAAAGGTAGAACTATATAAATGATTCACCAAAATTCTAAAAGTTAGAACATGGAAAGTTAGTTTATAGGTGAAATTTATTCCTTAAAATTTTTCCTCCTAAAAAATGCTTGTGTTCCTGATTCAGCTACTCATACTTTCTTGATTCAAATTCTTAATAAGGAAGAGAAGGTACAAGTTATGAAAACATTTGAGCAAGGGTATATTCCAATTGATGAGACATACAAAATATTAATGGAATACCTAGATAATGAAGTCAAACATATTAATGGAAGGCCTAGATAATGAAGTCAAACATATTAATGGAAGGCCTAGATAATAGAATGCCTAGATAAATTTCATTGACAAAGGGAAGAAATATTGTAATGGTAAGAGATCCTAGGAGCCAGAAAACTAAACTCAGTGATGAACATTATTCTATTGATGACCTAGAAATGTGATGTTTTCTTGAATCACAATGTTGAGCCTCAACCAACTAAAATTACCTTAAATGAAAAAAAGTAATGCATGGATCCAAAGTACAAATAAACAAACCCAAAAATACATTTAGTCGCAATCATTAGGTGTCTTTCCATTTCCAGCCTAACATGCATCTTTCCATTTCCAAGACCCACAAGAAATCATGATGGAATAACAAGTTTATATGAGGAACTAATTAGGTAAATAAAGAGGAACAAAATCATGTAACAGATTGTAAAATGAGTGGAAGTAGAATACCTAAATCATCTAGATAACCACGGAGCTGGAAATAAGACATATGGTGTACAATGCTCTTTCAATAACATCAAATCTAATGTCTATAAATGGTACCAAAAATTTATAATCAACTAATTAATACATTGTTTATTCAACCATATTTAAGATTCTATCAATAATAATAAAAACATAAGATGCCAAAATACATACCCAATCGAGCTTCTCTTTAGTTCAAGAATAATTTAATCTCTACTAAACAAGTCAACCACATGAAGGTGGAAGATCATCTAGCCCCTCCCTCTCTACCCTCACTTCACTCTCAATTCCCCATACCCAATCTTACATATAGTGGGCCAATACACATACCTTTGTAAGTTGACAACTGTCTTCCCAACACCAAAATGTCCTGCAACCTTGGAGGCATGGGAATTTCTAATAAGTTTCAATATTGCACCTTTAGGAACATATAAATTGTCTATCTTGTAGAGTAACCCATTATGGAGATGATAGATGGCCTTACCTTCACCTTCTTCTACATGAATTCGGCCCTATAGCAACTGAAACACCTCTTTAAAGTTCTCATCTTTTGCATATGCCTCTTTATCTGCATCATGGGTAAAATGATCCATGTGCATAAGAGTTCCCAAAGTTGTGATCTTGGATGTGGGTGGCCTTTAAATCATGTCTACCAACTTATCAGTGCTTCCCTTTGTATATTTGATGACTAGATGAAATTGTTTCAAAATCTCCATCCACTTGTAATGTATAGTTTGTTGAAGCTTTCTATAGGCCTGCAATATTGCAATGGTTGGTGATTCATGTGGGTAATGGTTTCCTTTCCCATTAGCTAGTGCTTCCACTTATTAACAACCTGATAGGGCATAAAGTTCCTTATCATATGCAGGGTAGTTCAGGACCCCCTCATTAAACATTTTTGAATGATACCATATTCGCTTACCTCCTTACTTCAAGACCACTCCCATAGCATATCCACATGTTGTCTCCACTTCAAAATTATTATGCAAGTTAGTCAATTTGAGAATTGGTTCTTTGTTGATATTTTGTTTCAGGTTGTCGAAAGCTTCTCAAATGATTCTTTCTCCACTAGAAACTCTTACCACTAGCTCTTATGGCATGTAGTGGTGTAGCTACGGTTGGAAAGGATGCTATGAAATTATATAGGTATATTTATACACCAATAAAGCTCCTAACTTCAGTGACATTAGTAGGAACTTGCCACTTGATGATGGCCTCCATATTCAAAGGATCTATCTTGAGTTCCCCTCCACTGATCACATATCCAAAATACTCCAATGAATTCTAAGAAAACTCACATTTCTTGAGGTTAGCCAAAAATTGATGCCTTTTCAGATTCTCTAACACCTACATGAGATGCGAGATGTTCTCCTCCCATGTAGATATATAAACCAATATATCATCCAAATAAACTATTACAAATGGATCTAAATAGGGATGAAATACATCATTCATCAACCTCATAAATGTAATTAGTGCATTAAATAAACCAAAAGGCATGACCAACCATTCATAAAAACGTTTCCTTGTCTTGAAGGCAATATTCTAGGTGTCTTATTATTTGACATGTACTTTGTGGTATCCCTATTTGAGATCCAACCTAGGGAAGTATTTGGCATGTTGCAATGGGTCTAACAAATCATCGATTCTAGGGAGAGGGTATTGATTCTTGAGTGTTATTTTTTTGAGTCTTTGTATTTGATACACATTCATCATGTTCCATACTTCTTGGGTACTATGATGATAGGTGACCCACAAGGTGAGGTTCTTGGTCGAAATACTCCCTGCTCCAACAACTGCTCCAAATGTTTATTCCCTTCATGTGCTTCCAAAAATAACTATCTATGCAACCAAATAGTTGGTGATGGGGAGTTAGAAAACAAATGAATCTCATGTTTCACTTCCTTCTTAGGTGTAAACCCATTAGGATCAATGTGGAGAACACATAAACTATTGAGATTTCATTTTCCCATTCTTCATCACAGTGCAATTCAATGAAATATTTTTTCCTTTTATTCTAACAGGCAAGGTTTAACCAATTGAAACCTTCATTTTTTAATGAACTCGAGTTGATACATAGTGGTTGTTATTATCCTCTTTCTACTTCTTAGGCTGACCCAATTTAATATCTAAACAAGATTCCAACAAAGCCTTCTAAAAGTATCAGTTGTTACACGTCAAAATTGCTCATATGGATAAGTGTCGCATTGTCCCTATCAGTCGTCGTAAGTGTCACATCTTCTCTGCAA
>JZKD02S1844165.1:68134-85706 GCA_000966675.3 Picea glauca
TGATTCTGTAGCTGGTCTATAGAGTTAGATTTCTATTATTTTATCAATAAAAGATCCTTCTAACTTGTCTATTTTGGACCCTTTTCGGGTGAATTCGAATTACATGGGACTTGATGGGCAGTCTATGGGATATTTAGATATTTTACTTTTATTTCAGTTTCTTAGTTTAGTTAAACATGGGATATATCCCCAGATTTTTGTAAACAATTTTAACTTCCACAGGGAGGTTTTACCCTGTGGAAAAACTTATAAATACTTATTATTTTTGTAATAATGATCATCCTCATTCATGGGAGAACAAGGATATGGATTTCTAATACACACAGAGACAGAAGTTGATGTTCTTCTACAGCTTTTGCTTTTCACAATATCAATCTTTTGTTTCATGTTTATGTTTATCAATTTGCATTTGATTAGTGACTACTTTAGCTATCTTAGTCTTCTGCAAAGTGATATGATTTAATTAATATGATCCATGTCTGATTTCTTTCAACATTTAAAAACACAACAATTACTTGATTCAGTTTATGAATGACAGATTTCTCTTCTTCATCCATTGAATTATTATGTATAAGTCTTTGCATACAGGTTTACCTAATTGTTGAGATTTATAAATTATATGATTGTTGTGATTTTTATGTCTTGTTTGTCCTGTAAACAAACTTAAATAGCATTGCAGCTATCATTTACGAGAAGCTTCTGGATTATTCAGAGCGGGTTTCCTCCCTCTGATCAGCTTCAACAGTCATCATACACAGGACAAATCTGGAGCATTTCCAGGTCAGTTTGTTGTTTATTTGTTTAGCATATTTATTAGTAGTTTAGTTAGATATATGTGTAATTTGAATTAGTAAATTAGTGATTTAGTTTAGTTATAATTTTGTTTTATTTCTTGTTCAGAAAAATTATAAAATCAACAAAAATATCTCTTGTTGTCTTAGGGCAGAATATAACGAGTTTTTCAGGTTTTATTCAAATCTGTGAATTGTAGATATTGTATATTTTGTTAATAAGTTATATTTCAGTTAGTAGTTAGTATAGTAATAATTAGTAGTTTGTATATATAGTTAGTTAGATTAGCTTAGTTTGTTTTAGTAATTTGTTTTAATTAGATTAGTGTATTAGTTTGTTTTATTTAGTGTTAGTTAGTTTAGTTTGTTTTATTTAGTTTTAGTTATATTAGTTAGTTTAGATTAGTTTTCTTTTGTTCTCTTAGGACCTTAGATCGGCTAACGAAGCCGCTAAATGCGTCAGGGTGGTTCATTCCAAACGGCTTGGGTTATTAGACAACCCCGGACCGATTCCACTCTCTCAGTTGACGGATGGTCAATTTCGCCCGTCAACAAATGGCGCTAGAAGGAGGGCCCGAACTTAATTAATGGCACGAGGCGGTCGCAAGACTCCTCCTCCCCCTAATCTCTCACCTATAGTGACTAGAAGCCATTCACATGATAATATTCCCCTTCAAACATCAACTACTTCAACCGACGATCCACATATCAAAGTTGAGCCAACAACCCCTAATCCTACAGGTGGTGACATACAAGAGATTGTCCGCTAATCTCTTATTAAAACACATAGTGCCTTAGCTCGTCTTAGGCAACCAAACTGTCCATGGGGCCAACCTTTGGACTTCTCTGATATCATAGAACAATTAGGTGGCACTGATCCTACTGTGAATCCTTCAGATCCAATCTTAAATCCTGCTGCAGGAGGATCTGGGATACCCCCTTCACCACCTCCATCATCTCCTTCCTCTCCTGGAGGAGATTCTTCTGACGAAGGCAATTCACCTTCTCATCCTTCCACACCCACTACCCCAATGGAAAATCAGAACAACCCTACTAGACCCTGGCTTGATCAGGATGTTGTAGCTGTACTTGGAGCCCAACACCCTTTACCTAAACACTCGGAGAAATGGATTCCCAAGTTTGATCCCGACTCAAAACAGATAGCTGAAGATCACATTAAATTTTTTATGTTAGCCATTAGACTCTGCAATGTTGAACATGAAGACGTTGTCTGTAGGTGGTTCCCTTACACTTTCGAGGGTAATTCATCCACATGGTACTTTTCCCAACAACCCCACACCATCGTGTCTTGGGAAAAGTTTGAGTCATTCTTTTTGGAAAAGTTCGGAGACAGTAAACCTCTGGAAGTCCTAGTCATGGATCTTTCTAGCTTAAGAATGAACCCAAAAGAAAAAGTTAAAGACTTTAATCAAAGATTCTTAACACTTAAAAAATGAATCCCTGCAGATTCTATGCCTGCTGAGAGTCTTATAATAACTTATTACACTAAAGCTTTACATCAAAGTACAACTATTTGGGTTAAACGATCTAAGAAAGCCACGTTGTTAGAAGCCTTCGAGGAGGCCAAACATATTGAAAAATATATACTTAGCCTTAAGGACTCTTCCAGCAACGAAATAGAGACTAGTTTTGTTTCCAAAAAGAAGATTGAAATACTCTCCAGACCCACTCAAAGTAAAACACAACCTGAAAATTCTGATTTGGAAAACCTAACTAAAGTTGTTCAAAAACTTTCAAATCAAGTTATAGACTTAAAAAGGTCAACTGAAGAAGCTTCCTCGAGTAAAGGACCCTACAAACCTCCTTTCCGGAAACCTTTTCCTACCAACCGACCTAGTCCAACCACCGAGGGCCTTAACCTAGAAAGTTTGCAATGTGCTCTTCAAACAATTTTAGAAGCCCAAGATAACTTGATGCCTCCTGAGATTCCTGAGGAGGTCGTTGAACAAGAGACAATTCAAGAAGAAGTGTCTTCTCCAAACATTTTTGGACATTTCTCGGACAACATCTTTCAAGCTAATTTTGAGACAGTCCACCCTTATAACACTAGGAGTAAGACAGCCGACAAATCTTCTACTGAAAATGCTACAACTCCCCCTCCAAAGCAATCTAAATCAGCAGAGACTAAACAGAGTAATGTGAACCCCAACTTAGATTATGATGTTGTTAAAGATCTTAAAAAGTTAAGGGCAAACATTTATATTTATGAGTTATTGAAATTTCATTTTCTGCTTCAAAAAATGTTGCAAAATATTTTAGAGAATGACAAGAAAGGTAATTCCAATGGTAACAAGGTTGTGCAAAGCAAAGTCCCTCAAAATACTTCCACTAAAAATAATCCCAATCCTCAAGATAAAGGAAGCCTTCCTATAAATAATGTAAATAATGTAGATAAAGTAGCTTTAGAAACTGCGAGTAAAAAGCCACAACCTACTACTCTTAATACTCGCAAAAATGTACCTCCTTTCCTGTTAACTTTCGAGATCTTTAATAGAAACGTGCACAATTGTATGGTAGACTCAGGAGTGTCATCTAATGTGATGCCTTTGTCCGTTTGCCGGAAAATTAACGTTGAAGTTGAACCCTCGACATTAAAAATCATACAACTTGATCGAACAAATGTTAAAGTTATAGGCGAACTAAAGAATGTGCTTATTAGATTATCGTCTAACCCCAAGGTTCATCAAGTTATTGATATAATTGTTGTGGATATTCTAGAAGTGTATGGTCYGTTTTTAAGCAGGGACTGGTCGGAGCAGTTACACGGCTACTTCGCGACAGATTGGTCCCACCTATGGATTCCAGAGAATGACAAGCCCAACAAGATTAAAGTGAACCGTGAGCGTTACCTTAAGTTCACGGTCACGGATTTAAATGATCCCAACGAACCATATACACCTTCTGCGGAGACACCTGAAGTGCAAGGGATGGACACCTTCTTCGACAACTTCATGGCTGAGGTTTCAACTATCATTAATCCAGAACAACAGTCCGAGATTGCAGCATATATGCAGCCAATAGCTTCCACACAACGGTCTTATGTATCTGATGAAAATCAAATTTGGTCTTTATATTTTGACAGATCAAAATCCAAAGAAGGAGCTGGTGCAGGCTGCGTTATTATCGATCCGGCAGGTAACAAAACGTTGATAGCATGTAGGTTGGAATTTGAATGTACTAATAATAGTGCAGAATATGAGGCTTTACTGCAAGGTCTCGGAAAATCTTTGGATATGAACATTCAAAATTTAACCATCTTTGGCGACTCTGAAATAGTGGTTAGACAGGTAAGAGATTCTATCCACTGTCTTTCTCCGCATCTCAAAAGCTACCAGTTTGAGGTATGGAATTTAATGGATAAATTTTCTGCGTTCAATATAAATTCTATTCCTAGATTGAATAACTCTGAAGCAGATTTATTAGCTAATGTAGCTTCAAAAATTCTTCCTACAGAAGGCTTGTCCCCAGACACATTCTCCATTGAGATATTGTTTCGACCATCTGTTCCTGACAATATCACAAACTGGAGAGTATTTGACGATGATCAGCAGATCATTAACTTTCTGCACATGGAAGAAATCTTTCAAGGCGCGGTGATAGATGAACGCACACATGATGACAATTTGTGTGATTTTACGATAATACATGATCCGAAAACTCCTGAAGCTTTATCGGACATGGTAAATTCGATACCCAAATCTGTAGTCAGATTAGAGAAGTTTTATGATTTTGAAGATAAATTTAAAAAGACGGTCAACTGTAAAACCAATAGTTCCTCGTTATCTTATGAAAAAGTAAACTTAGGAACTAATGAAAATCCTCAATGCATTAATCTAGGGTTGGGATGTTCTCGACAAGAAAAAGCTGCATTCATTAAATTATTCAAATAATTTAAAGATGTCTTCGCATGGACGTATGATGATCTTAAAAATTTCGACCCTAATATCATACAACATGTCATCCCGATGAAACCCCAAACCTTACCCTTCCAACAGAAACTGAGGAAGATGCACCCTAAACTATAACCGACCGTTCAAAAAGAATTGAATAAACTCCTAAGTGATAAAATAATTTTTCTTATTAGGCACACTCAATGGTTGTCCAACCTTGTCCCAGTGCGGAAGAAAAATGGGGAAATCCGACTCTATGTTGATTTCCGAAACCTCAATAGAGCGTCTGATAAAGACAACTACCCTGTCCCACCCATGGAACAGATCCTTCAACAAGTATTTGGTTCCGAAAGGCTATCCTTATTTGATGGTTTCTCTGGATACAACCAAGTCCTAATGTCTCCACCAGACCAACTAAAAACTACCTTCTGTACCCCGTGGGGAACTTATGCTTATCGCAAAATGCCTTTTGGATTGATTAAAGCTGGTGCCACCTTTCATAGAGAAATGGACATTTCTTTCCGAGGCTTAATCAATCAGTCCATCGTAGTTTACTTAGATGATGTGACTGTATTTTCAAAAAACAAAAATGATCATCTAACTCACTTACAAGCCGTCCTGCTGCGATGTCGTAAATACGGCATCTCCTTGAACCCCAAAATGTCCATCTTTGCAGTAGAACAGGGTAAACTCCTAGGATTCATTGTGTCTAGTGAAGGGATGATTATTGACCCCGAAAGGACTCAAGTCATCGCAAAACTTCCCCCTCCTACATCCAAAAAATCCATGCAGTCTTTCTTAGGCCAAATTAACTTCGTGAGAAGATTTGCCCCCAGCTTCTCTGAAATGGTCAGACCCTTGCATAACCTAATTAAGAAAGACACCGAATATCACTGTGGACCCCTAGAAAACCAAGATTTTAATGCAATAAATAAGGTCATAATAGACACTCCCTCTCTCATGAGCCCTGACTTCTCTCAAGATTTTACACTCTATACTTTTGCCTCTGACCGTTCTTATGCTGCCGTCCTAACTCAGAAGAATTCCGAGAATAATGAAGTACCCATCACCTTTATGAGATCTGCTTTCAAAGGTGCTGAACTTAACTATACAACGGTTGATCGACAAGCCTACGTTGTTTTCAAAGTAGTGAAACACTTCCGGTCCTATCTTTTGAAGTCAAGGACGAAAGTCATTGTCCCCTACCCTATCGTGAGGAACTTGTTAGTACATAAGGAGTTAGGAGAGAAGATAGCTAATTGGGTCACCTCCTTGCAGGAGTATGACTTATAAATCACCCTAGCTCAGATTGTGAGAGGCCAAGGGTTATGTAAGCTGGTGGTTGATTCAGAAATAGGACATCTAGAAGACAATGATACGTCAAACCCAGGACAAAGCGATCAAAGCCTAATCTGTTGTGAACAAAACCTTGTTAGTCCTTGGTACGACGATATAAGATTCTGTCTTGAACATGGATCAGCCCCCCGTCACCTTGACCCTAGTAAAAGAAGAGTGCTGAGACTGAAATATGCCTCCTTTCATCTGGTTAATGGTATCCTGTTTCGTCAGAGTTTTGATGACGTACCGATGCGTTGTCTTGAAAAAGACGAAGCATAAAAAGTCTTGCTAGAGTTGCATGCAGGAGAAGCTGGTGGCCACTTCGGTGGTGACACCACTGCTCATAAGGTTCTGAGAGCCGGTTATTACTGGCCCACGCTATTTAGAGATGCCCATGCCTTGTGTCGTAAATGTATCATCGGTTAGAAAGCATCAGTGCGGTTACAAAAACCAACCTTCCCCTTGCAACCCGTTTTAGTAGATTCTCCTTTCCAGCAATAGGGCCTTGATATCATAGGTCCGATTAACCCTCCATCCTCGCAACAACACAAGTATATTGTGACAGCCACAGATTACTTTACTGGATGGTCTGAAGCTGTTGCCTTAAGAACTGTCAACACCAGTCAGGTAATTGCCTTTCTAAATTCGAATATCATCACTGGTTTCGGTATTCCTGACTGTTTAGTTTTCGATAATGCTTCTTACTTTTCCTCTCTTGAGATGAGCGAGTTCTCTTTGGAAAAAGGAATTAAGCTGAAGTATTCTTCTAGTTACTACCCCCAGGGAAACGAATTAGCAGAATCAACAAACAAGAATTTAATCAAAATAATCAAGAGAACTGTGGTTGAAAATCACAAGAATTGGCACAATGCATTGTTGAACGCACTATGGGTTGATAGGGTAACACCAAAAGATGTTGTGGGTAACTCCCCCTTTTTTATCATTTATGGAAGAGAAGCAATTCTACCACCTCACATTCTTCTTCCTTCACTTCAGTTGTCACAGAAAGTCCAAGAAGAAGATTGTCCCCCTTTAGAAAACCGAATTAACGCTTTGATGAAGCTAGAGGAAGTAAGAGCCCAGGCTAAACGTAAGTTAGATCAACATCAAAAATTGGTTAAAAGCTGGTTCGATTCTAACTTTGCTTCTAATAGGGATTTTGAAGTAGGCGATCTCGTCTTGAAGTGGGACAAACTGCATGAGGGAAAGGGAGAGCACACTAAATTCCAAAACTTATGGCTTGGACCGTTTTTAATTGCTGAAAAGTTGGGTCCCAGTTCTTTTCGATTGCAGAATCTTGAAGGGCAGCTTGACACCTACCCGGTGAATGGCCAAGCCCTGAAGATATACTTTACTTGATAAACACCCTTGTATATTATGTACATATTTTGCTTTTATTTTGCTTTTTTGTTTTCTTTCTGTTTTTTATTTTGATTCGAATTGATCAGTTTGTGTCTTTGAAAAATACACATACCTATACACTGAGCTATTCAGACAGAGACGATAGATAATTCCTTCGCTGAAATAACTTCTGAAAAATTCGTACAAACATCAATGGTATATTTCTGAAATTTATATCTGTGTTGGAAAAATCGGTTGTTTAAAAGAAGTTGACTGGTTTCGATCTCTGAGCAAAGTTCGTCATGATCATCTATTATCTTTTTACGTTGTCCCTATTCCGTAAAGGAAAGACTTCGAATATGTCTCCCTGTCGTAGGAAGTTTTTTTTGTAAATAAAACATCTCTGGATCTAAATAAAGGACGATGCTAAAAAATTATGATGAGGCCTGAAAAAATATGTTAAAATATCATGATTTTCAGTGTCACCTCGCTTAGCTATATATCTATGAAAAACAAAATAAAGTTATGAATAAGAGCTGTGGAAAGTGCTTGTAAACCCGCCGGGATACTGAACAGGTCTGCTGGCAGTGGGTAAATGCATGCATGGTGCCAAGACAACTTCGTCGGGGTACTGAAAAGACCCGCTGGCAGCGAAGCAATGTCGGGTATATGAAAATTTGTAAAAAAGAAAAAAAAAAAACCCTCTTTAATGCCCTTTATTCTGATCTAGAACTTCTTAACAGGATATGGACGTCAGAGTGGCTTAAATGGAAACCCTGTCGAGGCTATGGACGCTTGCTGGCAGAAGTGGCCATGCCAACAGTATTGGAGATTTTTATCTTTAAAATCATGACTTGCTGATCTTAAGATTATTATCAGTTTTCAGCTCCTGGAAACACCGTTAGAATAATTGGTTAATGATGATGGTTGTACGATTTTCTGGTTGTTATTTTTAAGTTGAAATTATCTTTGCTGTCTTAATTTGAATTGGTACCTTTTGCAGAGATAACTGCTTCTACCAGTGTGTCGCCATTGTTGGCAGCCAAATCACATTTTTCCATGATCCTATTAGCTGCCTACACCTATGTCTTGCAAACATCAAGTTTTTCGTCGCAATTTTCAAATAAACGACATTTTCATTTCTTGCGACATTTACACACTTGTTTTCGTTTTGTTTTCACGACTGTAAGCGTGAAATTTGATCTTTCGATGTCATATTTCGATCACTATCTGAACTGTCATGATCTTTTTATCGATATGCCTATTGCGCTTACCTGTTGTTTATCATTATGTAGCTGGAAGAACTTTCGAACTATACTCATTGGTCATTCTTATATTGATTGTGTGATTGAGTTTCATTGAGTTTGCAATACATTAATATTTGGAGTTGCATTTTTATTTTGCTTTACTTGACCTTTGGTTTCGTGAAAATGCAACGGGTGTTATGGTTAAATATTTCATTTATATCTTGTGTTTTCATAACTATTGGTTTGTTTATTATATGATTACCTATTGGCACATTGGTTAAACGATGGAGCTGAGCCGATACATTGGCGCATAATTGATTTTGGTTTTGATTTATAATTCGGGTATTTAAACACTATGGATTAACGTTTGCGTGCGTTGGTATACACATTTGATCTCATTAGTTGGGCACATTATTCGATGGTTGAACTACTATTATGGATTGAACAGCTATGTAAATGGGCGGTTGTACTTGGATAATGAATATTTTTCATGGCAGACTCCACCACCTTCGCATGATTTCATTTATGCCTATCCCTTTTTCTCGTTCATTTCAGTTAGATCGAGTAGCTCTGCTCCTGTGTGTGTTGGTGATCCAAACCCTTCGCTTACCATGTGTTCGGCTCCATGGCACCAGTCGTACGATTCGAACCCAATGGCAACCAAGCCCTGTTAATGTTTGACAATGCCCGCAGAGACCTGGAAGAAAATGGGTGGCTCCCCTTTATACAACGATTTGAGGGTTTTAACCTCTGTGTAGCATGACAGTTTGCCATGACCTTTGATGGCTATCGAGCCAAGGTGGGCGACATACAATTAGAGATCGATGAACAGTTTATCAGCTCAGCTACAGGGTTACCTACCTCGGGACAACGTTGGTTTAAGAATTGTAAGGTCGAGGAAGTGCCGTGGACATTGTTGTTTCTATCGCGCAAAGTCACCTCTTGTGACAGAGGTATGCCCATCTCTGTGCTCAAACCACGATGGAAAGACTTATTAATGCTAATCAAGAAGTTCATGACCTGTGAAGGTCGATACGGGCTTGTGTTCCTCTACCACCTGCGTTTGCTGATGATTTTTATAGGGTATCCTCTAAACATGCCTTTCTATTTTCATCGTAGCATGTTTAAAATGTCGAAAAATTTTAAGAGGCAGAAGGCTGACAACAACCTGTTCCACTATGGTCTTATTAAGCTCATCGTTGTTTATCATTTGAGTTTGCATGGTGATAGTTGGAGGGCTTTCATTGCCCGTAATGGCTTTGAGGACACATACCCTGTATAGGTTGATAAACCTATGGTAATTGAAACCAAGGCTGTACCGTCTGTACCCTTACATCTCCTATTGCCTAAACCCTCGGTCGATCCTTGTGTTGACCTACACGACGCTATAAATAAGAGTGCAGAGGCTATTAAAAATCCTATGAGCAAAAAGCCTAAGGCAAACCCTACTAACGCTAAGGGTAAAAAGAATGCTCGTTTGATTTCACGGATGGCCAGGAACAAACCGAAACCCCCTGCCGAGTCCAACCCTATCATCCTAAGTGAGGACTCCGATTTTGAAGTTGAACGTTTTTTAGCGAGCGAGTACCCCTACTCGCAGGGTTTATGTCTCGAACCCCCTTATGATTTTGTATCGAACCTTCCCCCCTGCCTAAAGAACGACCCTAGCTACCTTGGCATCAAATTGCCTCGTGAAACCCTCAGTCATTTGGACAAACCCTCACCTGCTCTTTCTAAACCTACACAGTCACCCTGTGACCAATGCGATTCATGGTTAGAACGATACTACATTGATGTTCCCATTCTCCAATCAAAGATTCAATCACTGGAAGATCAAATTGCAGTGCTAACCAGTCAAAAAGCCAAGCTCCAAGCAACAGATAAAAAGCAAAAGACAACAGGCTCAATCCTTTTCAAAAACGTGGAATCAGCCACGACCATTGTAAATTCCAAACTGGCATAATCAAGCAGCCTCGTCGCTATACAGGTATGGTTTTGACATCGTTTTTGTTTTGTAAATAATCTAGTTTGATGTAATGATTTGAATTCAGTTTTTAAAAAGCTCAGTCACTCATCCAAATGCCTCTATCATTCGGTGATCATCCTTTACATGGTTTCACTTTGATAAAAATAGAAGTAATTTCGATTTGATATATGATTTGCTCATAGATTTTATTGGATTTGAATGGTTATTCGTTTGGATTTCATTTGCTAAGTTTGTTTAAGTGAGGTAACGAAAGTAATGGTGTGTTTTCAATACAATTCGTTTTGTATCTACTCCGCACGGCAAGTTTTTATGCTCAATTTAGAACACGATTTTGCTCGGATTCGATCTCGTTATCATTTGTATGTTGTGATTGGTAAATTTTTCGGGATGATACTTGTTACGATACATTGTGTTAAATTCATCTTGGTTAGAAATACTCTGTTTTATAAAAACAATGATCTCATTAAACTTGTGCAAATGCGCCCAAATTATGGAACAATGACTATTGTTAAACCTAGCCGATTGATTCGCTTGATCAGATCGTTGTTAGTTTGATCATTTTTGGGAATTGGATCCCGATTATGATTACTGCTCTGTCTGGTTTTAAAATTGTAAAACGAATTGGTCAAACCCAGTTGTGATTCGTTTGATTGGAACGAGTTCGTTTTGATCAAAGTCGATCAATTCTATTTGCCTAATTTGCAATAACAAATTATGAATTCGGTTGCTAATCAATCGATCCTGTTACCATTTTGTTTAAATTGATTTTCGCGCCAGTTTGAATTAATCTGTTCGTGGCTATGTCAACACAGTGATAACGATTTGATAACGATCTTGTGTGGTTTCGATCGTATCCCTTGCTGATGAGATTACAAAAACGATTGTATGCGATTTGTTTTGATTGTGTCGATTTCAAATTGATACCAAACGATTACGGTGTTGTTCAATATGATTTCATTCACCCGACTTATGATAAAAATCGAAACATAGTTTTCCCATCTCTGAATTCGATTGAATGATGTGGATCCTGTTGGCATAACACATTCAAATTAAATGATTCATTCCCAAATAATTATTGGATGTCAATTAAATTGAAATCTTTTAAAAATATTTTCGATTAATTTCAATGCTGATTCTGTAGCTGGTCTATAGAATTAGATTTCTATTATTTTATCAATAAAAGATCCTTCTAACTTGTCTATTTTGGACCCTTTTCAGGTGAATTCGAATTACATGGGACTTGATGGGTATTCTATGGGATATTTAGATATTTTACTTTTATTTCAGTTTCTTAGTTTAGTTAAACATGGGATATATCCCCAGATTTTTGTAAACAGTTTTAACTTCCACAGGGAGGTTTTACCCTGTGGAAAAAACTTATAAATACTTATTATTTTTGTAATAATGATCATCCTCATTCGTGGGAGAACAAGGATATGGATTTCTAATACAAACAGAGACAGAAGTTGATGTTCTGCTACAACTTTTTCTTTTCACAATATCAATCTTTTGTTTCATGTTTATGTTTATCAATTTGCATTTGATTAGTGACTACTTTAGCTATCTTAGTCTTCTGCAAAGTGATATGATTTAATTAATATGATCCATGTCTGATTTCTTTCAACATTTAAAAACACAACAATTACTTGATTCAGTTTATGAATGACAGATTTCTCTTCTTCATCCATTGAATTATTATGTATAAGTCTTTGCATACAGGTTTACCTAATTGTTGAGATTTATAAATTATATGATTGTTGTGATTTTTATGTCTTGTTTGTCCTGTAAACAAACTTAAAGAGCATTGTATCTATCATTTACGAGAAGCTTCTGGATTATTTGGAGTGGGTTTCCTCCCTCCGATCATCTTCAACAGTCATCACACACAGGACAAATCTGGAGCGTTTCCAGGTCAGTTTGTTGTTTATTTGTTTAGCATATTTATTAGTAGTTTAGTTAGATATGTGTAATTTGAATTAGTAAATTAGTGATTTAGTTTAGTTATAGTTTTGTTTTATTTCTTGTTCAAAAAAATTATAAAATCAACAAAAATATCTCTTGTTGTCTTAGGGCAGAATATAACGAGTTTTTCAGGTTTTATTCAAATCTGTGAATTGTAGATATTGGATATTTTGTGAATAAGTTATATTTCAGTTAGTAGTTAGTATAGTAATAATTAGTAGTTTGTATATATAGTTAGTTAGATTAGCTTAGTTTGTTTTAATAATTTGTTTTAATTAGATTAGTGTATTAGTTTGTTTTATTTAGTGTTAGTTAGTTTAGTTTGTTTTATTTAGTTTTAGTTAGATTAGTTAGTTTAGATTAGTTTTATTTTGTTGTCTTAGGACCTTAGATCGGCTAACGGAGCCGCTAAACCCGTCAAGGTGGTTCATTCCAAACGGCTTGGGTTATTAGACAACCCCGGACCGGTTCCACTCTCTCAGTTGACGGACGGTCAATTTCGCCCGTCAACATCGCTACAACTGCAAGAACTTCAAGAAACATATATGTGTTAAGTGAAATTGGAAATGAAAAGTATTGTCTAGGAAAGGAATATGAAAGTTGGCTATGACACAGAATAATGGGTCACATAAATTTTTATAACCTTGTCAAAGTCAACAAAAGAGAATCAGTCAGAGAAATTCCCCAAATCACGAAACCAACCAACACTTTATGCAAGCATTGTCAACAAGGAAAGAAAACAAATACCAGGTTCAAATCAAAGGAATATTCAACGACAAGACCACTGGAAATTGTGCATACTGATCTAGTTGGACCAAATACAACAAAGGGATTAAAAGGTGAGAGATACTTTATGTTACTAGTTGATGATTATACAAGAATGACTGCAGTTTGCTTTCTCAAGAATAAGTCAGAAGCTTTTGAAAACTTCAAGATCTACAAGAAAATGGTTGAAAATGAGATGGATTCAATAATCAAATGCTTGAGATATGATAATGGAGGAGAATTCACCTCAAAGGAATTTATGGACTATTGCAACAATCATGGAATAAAAAGGCAATTATCCATTGCTAGGACACCTCAACAGAATGCAGTTGTTGAAAGAAAGAACATGACAATACAGGAAATGGCTCGAACAATGCTAATGGATTCAAAATTGACTGATATTTTTTGGACACAGGAAGTGCATACAACAGTTCACATTCAAAACAGAGTAATTCTCAGAAACAACACCAACAAAACTCCTTACGAGCTATGGAAAGGAAGACCAGCAAATGTGAATCACTTCAGAGTTTTTGGAAGAAAATGCTATATCCAAAGAGAAGATGGAAGAACGGGAAATTTTTACTCTCATGTGGACAAATGAATACTTTTTGGTTACTCAAGTACAAGGAAAGCATACAAGTGTTACAATCTAAGATTGAACAAAATTGTGGAAAGCATCAATGTGACAATTAATGAAACATGCATACTAGAATCAAAGGAAGAAGAAAATGAATCAATGAAACAACCCTTAGAAGAAGAAACAGAAGATGAAAAATAAGTAGAAGAGGAAGATGAAGAGAATCCGACAAAAGTGGAAGAGAAAGTTCAGCAAGTGCCTCCAAAGACACCCAATAAACGAGTACAGAACAATCATCCTTCAGAATAGATTATCGGAAACAAATATGAAAGAGTTGAGACTAGAAGAAAAATCCATTCACTAGAACAAACACACCTAGCACTCTCATATACAATTGAACCAAACTGTTTTGAAGAAGCCAACAAGAATGAATTTTGGAAAAAGGCCATGGATGAAGAATTGGATCAAATAGAGAAGAATGACACTTGGGAACGGGTTCCAAGACCAAATAATAAGAATGTGATCGACGCAAAGTGGGTCTTCAAAAATAAATTGAATGAAGATGGACAGGTTACAAGGAACAAAGCTAGATTGGTATGTACAAGATATGCACAGGTTGAAGGAATTGACTTTGAAGAGACATTTTCCCCAGTTTCCAGAATGGAAGCAATCCGTTTGCTTTTAGCTTATGCATGCTCCAAAAATATTAAAATGTATCAGCTGGACGTAAAATCAACTTTTCTGAATGGGGAACTTGAAGAAGAAGTCTACATTGAACAATAAGAAGGATTTCAGTTGTCAGAAAATGCAGATTATGTGTGTAAATTAAAGAAGGCCTTGTATGGTCTAAAACAAGCTCCTATAGCATGGTACTCTAGACTGGATAAGTATCTGCAGTAGGCAAGGTTCATAGAAGGAAGTGAAAACAACAACCTCTACATCAAGGTAAGTCAAGGTAATATTTTATTAATTTAAGTTTATGTTGATGATACTATTTTTGGTAGTGATGATGATATGTTAAGCCGGAAATTTGCAAAAGATATGAAGAATGAATTTGAAATGTCGTTACTTGGATAACTATCCTTCTTTCTGGGACTTCAGATACATCCAAGAAACCAAGGAATTTTTATTTCTCAAACTGAGTATATCAAAGAAATGCTAAAAAGGTTCGGAATGGCAGATTGCAAACCAATTATCACTCCCATGCAAACCAATTGCAAGTTGAGAAAAGATGATGATTTGAATTCTACAGATCAGAGGCAATACAGGTCAATGATTGTCATCCTACTATATGTGACAACATCTAGACCATATGTAATGCAGGTAGTTGGACAGGTGGAATGATTTCAAGTAGCACCAAAGGAATCACATGTATTAGCAGTAAAGAGGATTTTCAGATATCTCAAAGGAACATAAGAGTTTGGATTATGGTATCCAAAAGGAAAGGATCTATCACTTATTACCTACACAAATGCACATTGGGCAGGTTGTATTAATGACTAACGACGCACCAATGGAGCAACGTTCTACTTGGGTGAGTGTTTAGTATCATGGATAAGCAAGAAACAATTATCAATATCTTTATCTACAGCCGAGGCAGAGTATATTATAGCAACATCATGTTGTACATAGGTTCTTTGGATGAAACAAAATATGATAGATATACAGGTTGAGTATGATGAGCCCATTCCAATCTATTGTGATATTACAAGTTCCATGAGTATCTCGAAGAACCCATTGATGCACTACAAGATGAAGCACATTCCAAGCAAGTATCACTTTCTATGGGAGCAGGTTGCAGAAGAGAACATCAGAGTTGAGTATGTTGGCACAAAAGAACAAGTGGAAGACATATTTACAAAACCACTTCCACGGGAAGACTTTGAATATATTCGCCAGAGACTTGGAGTTATTTCTACTCCAAAATGAATGCATTTTGAATGCTTATCTTATGTTTCTTATATGTACACGAGGAAACACCATAAGAAGACAATTCATTCAGGGGGAGTAGTCCCATACAGAAAGATACCTTTTTCATTTATGAAAAAGAGGGACAGATTTATCAAATGCAAAGGATAGAGGCATGGTTCCAGAGGGAGCAGATTTATCAGATGGAAAGGACAGAGGCATGGTTCCAGGGGGAGCAGATTTATCAGATGCAGACGACAGAGGCATGGTTCCAGGGGGAGCATGAGTGATATGATTTCAGTATTGCATCAGAGTGTTTCCATCAATTCCAAAGGGGGATATCATTGATTAAGGTTGGTTGTTATTGATGTCAACCATTGAAGAAAGCCCCATAACACAAAGGTTTGGGTAATGGACCCAAGATTGTTTGATGTAAAGATGACTCATTATTGTCTTGTCATGGTTGATAAGAAGTAAACATGGATGAACTCCAAAGTTGTTCCTAAGTCTATACCTAAGGCTTTAAACTACAGTGTCAAGGCAGCCAAAAGTATACAAAAGGTTGATATAGGATTATACTAACCTTTGGTATGAGAAACTAGAGCAGATTTCTACGTTCTCGTCGTCTAGCTTCCAACTACTCTTGAGCAGTTATGTCACGCTCAATGACTGTCCATGAAAGTTCTAATTCCTCCCAGGTGTTATCGGTTTTAAGGATTGTATCGAAAATATTTAAAGCGATATGAGTTTGATTAGAGAGTCCAGGTTGAATATTAGGTTGAGTTATTGCAGGGACAGTCATTTAAGAAAAAGTACCAGTATGGAAATGATTTAGGAAGAGATTTTAACGTTGTTTCAATTTGGTTTTTTAAATGGTATTTTTGCATGAAGAACAAAATGGGAATGCAAACTGAAGGCCCTTTCCCGTAATTGTATTGCTTTTAGTAAAAGGTATGGAGTGAGAGAGAAAAATATTTAGCTGTGGATAACGTAAGGTTCCTGTCAATAGAAACTCAGACATACACAGAAAAAGAAATTGACATAGAAATAATTGACATAGTGTAACTAAATATAAAATTCTGTAAATGCAAATTGGTCTTACACCCGCTGATAGCTGGTGCAGAGGAAAGACAAGACACAATTAYARAAAKATGAAATCCCTTCACTATAGTAGTGGTYGTACTAAATTATAGTGATACACATCAATTATGTAGAGCAAAATGAAAAGAAACAAAGAACATAACGAAAMAAACTTGCAACACAGTCGTGACAGAATCAGGAATCTTCAAATTTGCTTGTATTAAATCCTCCAATGCAAAAAATACATTACAATGTTTGCCAAAAAGTCCAGCCTTTGGTTCTTCTTTTGGCGATCTATTTATACCAATTTTCCCTTTCCTACTCCTATTTTAAAAAAGGCGCCAGCTGCCTGCCTCTACGTGACTTAGTGCATGTTATACATCTATCCATAAACTAGATACAAGTTGTGAAAGTTCCACTTGGCATCTGTGAGGAGCGAAGACACCCCGTCTCTTCTAATTTATTTTCAAAAAGGGCCAGGTGCTTGTCTTTGAATAGACTCAGTGCATATCCTACATATGTCCATGAATTGGGATACAAGATGAGACGACTCTGCTTGACAAATGGCTTCGGCAAAGTAGCACTCTCGGGCTAATTGTGGAAGTCTATTCCCCATATATGCATCAACCATATCAAGGGCGCCGAGTTGTGTGTTGGGCTGAATC
>JZKD02S1844165.1:134531-145291 GCA_000966675.3 Picea glauca
ATAGTTGATGATGTTGGTACATATTGATGAGTCATAGTTGATGAGTAGTTGACACATGATTGGTACATACTTGGTACATGGTTGGATGCACTTATTTATGGTATAGGTTAATTACAGGTTGGGGTACAGGTTGATGCATGGTTGATTCACTTGTTTATTGTACAGGTTGGTGCACTTGTTTAAGGTACAGGTTGATGCATGGTTCAGATTTATTGGTACAGGTTTACAACAGTATATCTCATAGTGATAGTGTGACATTGGTTCCATCATTATACTTCTACTTCAGGGTGGTAGGATGGGGCAAGGATAGGTGGTTGTATATGGAGAACATAGGGGGTTGTAGCCTCCTTCTGGTTGTAGCCAGAGAATTGGGGAGTTGGAGCTTCCCTCAGGTTGTAGCCTGAGAAACTAGGGGGTTGGAGCCTCCTTCCAGTTGCAACTGAAAAACAAAGGAAGTTGGTGCTTCCAATGAATGTAATTTTTCAAGACATATAAGAAAAAGCATTCCTTGGTTTTCTCCCGATTTAGGTTCCACGTAAAACACTAGTGTACTGTGTATGTGTATGATTGTTCATTTGTTCATTGTTTATTTACTCTGCAGTTGTTGGATGATAATGATTCATTGATATAACACTTGGATTATATGGTTAAAAGGGATTAAATTGCTCTATTATTGATTCATCCCCCCTCTTAGTAATCCAGCACTATAGGCCTTTGAAGTCTCATTGTATCCAACGAATGCGCCCTTCTTTTCTAACGGTTCCAATTTCATTATCTTTTATGTATAAACACTGGACAACCAAAAATACTCAAGTGACTGACTTATGGATTATTTCCAGTGAACACCTCTTCAGGTGTCTTGTTCCCCAATATCTTATGAGGGATTTTGTTATGCACGTATACAACCATACTGGATGCTTCTTCCCATAAGTGCATGTGTAGGCCTTGGTCATGTATCATCGCTTTTGTTGCTTCTATGATGGATCTATTCTTTCTTTATGCAACCCCATTCTACTGGGGGTTGTAGGGAGTTGTAAGCTCCCTATTAATCCCTGCTTCTTGGAAAAATTCTTTAAACTCCTTTGAGGTGTACTCACCTCCATTTTCACGTCTCAAAAATTTAATCTTCCTCTCATAGAGATTCTCAACTAAATCCTTGAATTCTTGAAACTTGTTAAAGACTTCATCTTTTTCTTTCAAGAAGTAGATCCATGTCTTCCTAGAATAGTATTCTATGAACAACACATAGTATACAAAGTTTCCAAGTGATGATACCGTCATCTTTCCACATACATCGGAGTGTATCATGTCCAAAATACCTTTGGATCTATTATCACTACTTGTAAAGCTTCCATTGACATTCGTTCCAAGTGCACAATCTTTGCATAATCAGTCATGGTCTATCTGGATTTCTAGTATACCTGTAACCATTTTTCCCAAAACTGGTAATGCTCTATATTTCAAGTGAGAAAGCCTTCGGTGCCATAGTTCACTATATATAACACTATTGTGTATAAGGTCTTGTTCTTTGTGTCCCTTCAACTTATACAACCCTCCCTCTCAGACACCAATCACAGTGGCTTTATTTATGTTTGAATTCTTGGGCCATAGAAGGAATTGGCCATCCACAAAAGATACCCTAAATCCTTTATCTTCTAAATATGAAATAGATAGAAGATTCTTATTTAAGCCTTGTACAAAAAATATATCTTTAATTGAAAGAGGGATACCTAAATCAAGTTGTAAGGAGGATTATCCAACACCTTTGATTGCCTGCTTGGAATCATCTCCAAGCACCACTTGAAGTGAAGATTCATTTTCTGTTAATCCTAATAGAGAGTTTCTGAATCCGGTCATATGCTTGGAAGCACCACTATTTATGAGCCAAGTATCTCTTCCTTGAGTGATGGTTTCAGTGAGTGCTGAAATGAATACAAATCTTTGAATTTGGGCTTGTGTTCTTCAACATCATATGCATGTGCATGGTGCTTCTTCTTCTTTTCCTTCTCATGTTTGTGAGGACATTGTGTGACATAATGTCCCATCTTCCTACAGGTGAAGCATTGAACCTTTGACACATCCCTCTTATGATGTGGCTTCTTAGACTTCCTTGGACTACTTTCTTATCTTTCCTTTATCTTCTTCACTTGTGTTGCAAGTGTTTTGTTTTCCTCATCATCTTTCATTTGTTTCTTGGACATCAATCTATATTCCTCTTGAGAGAAATCTGCCCATAACTTGTCAAACTTGGGTAACTTCCTTCTTGCACAAATTCCTTGGAAAAATGGGTCCCGAGAGGTAGGGAAACGATTTAGTGTAGTGGTTACTAGTTCAAAATATTCTACTGGAACTCTAATGCATGCTATTTGGTATTTGATCTGTGAGATCCTTGTAAATAAGTTGGTTATCGTCTCTTACTTGTTCATAGTCACATTTCTAAGTTGATTCCATAGGGTAAGATTCTGACTGGTGTTCTTGATTTCATAGAGTCTAGTTAGGGAATCAAACATTTCCTTTACAGTATTTAGTTCTTATACATTGGGTATCAGGGGATCTTTGATTGAGTCTGTTTTGGAATGGGGGCAGACCGAGGGTTCAACACTTACAACAATGCACCAACAAAACCCTAACTATCGTCCCTTTTTGCAACACCTGTGAAGCAGATGATGTCTCACCCGAGGTAGAGGCACGGGTGGTTGTAGGACTTAGATGTCTGCAACCTTAGCTAAGACATAGATATGTGATTGTAACACCTTAATAGATCACTTAGTAGTTATAGTTCATTAATATTCAGTCTTAGTTTACAGTGCAACTAAACCCTAACAATAGATTAGCTCAATATTCACACAGATTCAATAGATTCAAGCACTAAGCATACCAACATAGATCAGATATAGCATTTATTCACATTATTCATCACTAAGATACCATATTAGATTTGTCTAAGCATACATCAATGCACTAAGAATTTAACCACATAAACAAGAGAACAACCATAAATCACAAAGCAACCACAATATGGGATATACATGGTTCACCCCCACCTTGGGACTATGTCCACCAAATCTTATTCTTTATTTATTTCTGTCAAACTTCTACATGCACAGAGCCATGATATCTTACTTCTTAGAGGACAGGAGATCTGTGTGCACTCGACTAGATCCTGCTTCCCCGAGTTACAACACAAAGCCTCTTCACAGTCTCTTACAATCACTTCCACTTAGCTATGCAAGTTCTCAACATAGCATGCACAAAGCACTTACAAGTTGCACTTAGCACAATGTCTAGACTCTCTTCGATCACATAGATCGAACTGCTTCCTACATCACCTAGCTTTCTATTTATGCATTACAAAAAGGGCCTAAACATGGGTAAACCCTTGGGTTGACATCCCCATACCCGTTAAATAATCCCAAAACCCAAAAATCCCTAAAAAGGGGCTGAGATATCGTGATCTCCACTTTGACTTGTGCTCCGCCTTCGATAGCCTATTGAAGTCCCAAAAGTAGGTCAAACATGATCAAGGATCCTCAAAACTTGGTTAAGGGCCAACAAGACCCCAACACTCACCTGTGACTCATCCTGATTCACTCTGATATGGGTAGCTCTGCTTCAAAAGCCTCGAGCTTGGCTCGAGCTGCTTTGACCTGTTGTTGCACCACAACCTCCTGTTCGATAAACTCTTGGATTACTGCTTCATTGATAGGTCCCTCTAAACGTTGTTCAACTATAGTGACGACTTTCTCCAGTTCTGCTCCTCGGCCTTCAATCACTGTGAATAGTTGGCAAGCCTCATCCTGTGTTAGTTGGAGCCTCTAATTCACTTCCATGACTTTGCTCTGAATGTTGTGGACCTTCTTTTGAGTAGTACGATATTCTTGGGATAGCTTCATCCTCTCAACGACTAACATAGGTTTTAAATATGTCTGTATTGTTTCTTCTTGCTTCTTTGCCTCCTGGAGCTATAACTCCAGTGCCTTCAGTTCAGGATCCTCAGTGAGTCACTCATAATTCTGGGCATTCCGATCACTTAGTTGTTTACATTCCATGGTGAGGGCCTTGATTCTCTCAACTATGCTTCGAGCAGTTGCTTCTCTTTTATCTCGTACATCGATGGAGTATTGGGCATTGTTCGTAGCTCTAAGTCTGTTATTCTTTGTTGAATCTACTGGATATATTCCATGAGCTACGCTACTTGATGCTCCACTCGGTCTTATGCCTTTGGCTCTAAGCCCATCACAAAGAGAAGTGATCTTTCGAATGATTCTTTGACTCCAAGCTGCTCTACGAGCAACTACTCTTTTTTTTGCTAGACTTGTGCCCTCTCTTCTTCAAACTTGGCTTGAAGGTCATCCTTCTCCTTTTGTGTGACCTGGTGTTGCTCTACCATTTCTTCTTAGGCTTGTTTCAGGGCTGTTGTGTCCTAGTATTTCTCAGCTTGTTCTCGATGAAGGTGAGCTTCGGGCACATCAGCTAGTCTGCAGAGTTGGGCAGGCTTATCTCCAACCTGTGGTTCTTCTGATGGTGAGGGCGCAGTGGATACTGTGCGGCTGGATTGAAGGGCCTGTTGTACCCCTCTAAGTTCAACCTCGATCCTGTCATACATATCCTCCTGCATGGCTTCATGTTTCTAAAAAATGTCCTACGAGGCATCTGCTATAGCTGCGATGATGAAGTCGAAGTCATATATAGTGAGCACAATCTGCATATTAGTCAAGGTGGCTTTGGATTTCTTTCGAGAAGTGGGTTTCATGGGGGAAATATTCATTTTCTTCAAGGGATCATCTTCATCAACAGGATCCCTAGGCGGTGTAATTTCACCCTACTTCTGTTGATGTTATTTTTTGTGGGTCTCTTTTTTGTCTACTTCATCATCACCCCCTCGGCCAGGTGATAATGAAGAAGTTTCTTTTGATGCGCTGCTCAAGTTTTGGAACTCTTCGATATTCTTCCTTCTGCTGGTTCCAAGAGTATCCTTTGATTCATGAGTGGTCTCAAGGATGTCGATTAGTTCTGGGTCTAACATTTCTGTGGGGTCAGTGGAGATGAGGAGCTCTGCATACCATTCCTTGGTTATCTCTTAGAGGTCCTCCTCTGTGAGCTTGTAGTATGACTGAAGTTCTCCTTTATGCTCATCTGTGTGTGCGGTGATATAAAAGAAGTGTCGATCTGCATGGAACTTCATGAGGGGTTGGAACCAATGCAGGGTGTTTGGCGTCATGCGAGGGACAACTTTGATAGCCCTCTTCCATTGGATATGATATGTATGAAATACTGTGTTCGACTACCACTGATTTCCGATATCGCTCGAGTACCAAAGCATGGTGAACTTCATAGCGAGCGACTCGAACAACTCAATGTCCAGGAAGGTCGCACCTTCGGTCATCTTCCAAGTGGTAAATGCGATGAGGATCAAGAACCAGCTAAAGAGGAACTCATAGCCCTGATCCTGATCTTTGCAGAAGTCTAATTCCAGCTGGTTGACCAAGTACTTCTCCCAGTTCATCTGGAGTCCTTCTACACATTTCCTACTGAGGTCAACAACAAATCCTATGACCTTTGTAGGTCTGTTCTTTCTTACAGTATTTCCTGCGATCGGCTGGTAGGCTAGGCGCACTACCCCATTTTGGATGGAAGCTACCTTGTATACTTTCATTCCCTTTTCTACATCGCCATATGTGTCTTTGATCTTCTATGCCAATACGTGACCTGCAGCCTTCTCTGGGTAGAAGTCCTATGGGTCGAATCCCTGCATGCTCAATCTGGTGATCCTATGGATCAACATCGTATCGACTGTGATGTGTCAGTCTAGCCATATGTATCTACCATGGTAACATGAGAGAAATATCTTAACACACGCGTTAACCTCTTGGTACCTTCCAAAGTGTGGAATCTTCATTATATTCAAGAGGGTGGACTACGAGAGGTTCATAGTCCATGGATGGGGGATTATTTTCAAGTTATTCCCCTTCATCCTGGTCAAGTATTTGTAAGGAGCAAGCATACTATGGTTCTTGTGGTCTCTTAGGTTGAAGTCGCTGAAATTCAACATCGTGATCTTATCCTGTTGCGCTCTAACTGCATGTATCCCCTTCGGGAGGTATGTAGTAACCAAGGTATAATCAAAGTCTCTCGGGACACTGTCACGACTAACCACGCCAGCCAGAGGTGGGATGTAGTCAGGTAGGATGGTCGAGATTAGCTTCACATTTTCCAAGTCATCTCGGTGCTTGGTTATCTTCTTTGTTTCTAGTCGATATGGTCCAGATCTGTGAGCAATCATTGGAGAGGCCTACACTCCTCTCTTTGATGACGCTTGAATACCTGTGGACATTAATTTTTCGTCCATCAGATCAATGATAACTTCTTTGATGAATTTCTCTACAGTGCTTATCTCGTCCTACATACATGCTTAGATCAGATAAGTTGGGTGGATGAATGAGTGTGCAATGCAATGGAACAGGTGTCGATCTCAATAAACACAACGCAGTAGCAATGAGTTGGATAGGATACAATTCGAAAAAGTTTTCTCGGTGAAACATTGGATGGAGTAAGCAGGCATGATGTAACGGATCTCTCCAATGGATGAGAGGCCTTCATCAATGTGGTTATGTCTGTTGCGGCACGGTCCCAATGGTCTGATGGCAAGTCTTCAAGCCATTACTGTTGTTCTAACCGTTTAGGTTGTTGGGATAATGGTTATAATTCTTTCAACGGCTATATCGCTTTGCCATGGAGAAGTGCCATGTTGTGTTGTTCTGATATCCTGACGAATTTCTAGTCTTGCAAACCTTCCTTCTGCGAAGTCCCCTATGGAACCTTCTGTAACCTTTCTATCTTTGCTCTCTTCTTATTGAGATTTCTAGCCTTCTTCCCGGTGATCTTCATCTCAATATTCCTATTTCCATTCTGATTATTATCTCATTTTGGCATAGTAACTTCACATTGTTGATATTCTTTCATAGGGTCAGAGAGTAATACATCTTCTCTATATGGGGTAGGTGTTCTACTCTTCTGTGAGTCTGCTTGTGTTCTTTCAACGTTGACATCCAAGTTTCTGGTTCTAAGTAGCTTCAATCTGTTTTCCTATTCTTCAATCAAGTGTGTTATCCTCCTAGTCATAAAATATTTTAATTCGTGTTTCTTCTTCTCTAAGACTTCTTATTCTTTCCTTATGGCCTGATCCGTTTCAATCCAAGGTTTTCCTAGTAATATAGAAAATGGGGCGTTGTTCTCAATAAATTTAACAATCTCAAAATCTTCCTCTGTTGAGGTTCCATGAGCACTCATAGATATCTAGGTGAGTCTTCCACATAGGGTTATCAGATTTCTTCTAAATAATCCTATTCCTCCCAATGAAGGAATCATAGAAGACTTTCCTAAAGTTTCCCAAGTTATTTTTGTCATGATATTTACCTGTGTTTCTTCATCCAGAACACAGTCAATGTCGAAGTCTCCTATTCTTTATTCTATACATTCTTTTTCTTGGAAGATCTATGATAAGTTGATATTTATGTGATTATTTAGGGTTTCTTTCATTTGTAGCAATACATTATTTGATTCTTTCTGGGGTTCTACCATGGTCTCAGTTTCTTGACCTACCTTAGGGTTCTCTTGTCTCATATTCATTCTTTTGAGCTTTGCAATCATTCTAGGGCAATCTAAAACTTCATGATCCATGGATTTACAACAAAGACAACTAGGTCTTCTACCAGGGCATTCCTTAGCAAGATGTCCTGGTCTTCTGCAACTGTAACAAAGGGTTAGTCTTATTTTTCTTTGAAATGATCCCTAACCTTTCATGTACTACACACTAGGATCATTGTAGATAACCTGTAAAAAATTCTTTCTAGGGTCCTCCATCCATTTGTTAGTCCAAACATTCTTTCTATGCATAGGAATAACATATCTTTCACTATTTTTGTCAGATCTACTCATATCAAACCTTCTTTCATCTAGTTGTGCCTTACTTTTCAAGCTAGGACAAAATTTATCAAACATACCTAGATCCATACTTTTGAAAAAAAAAAATCCACTTATCTTACCTTTTCAATCAAAACCTTTTATTGTTCTTACCTTTATCAGAGCACAAAGCTTTAAGATCTTACCTCTTTAACCAAAAAATCTTACTTTACTTTTATCAAAGCACAAATCTTTCTGGTCTTACCTATTTTCTGACTTTTCTTCTTGGCACAGAGCTTCACAAGTCAAGTAGAATACTGTGCACTAGGGAAACATATATACGCATAGAGATTTCTCTCCTTCAGTTCCCAGCAATCACAGTTTCAAGTCCCGACAACGGAACCATTTGTTGGAACGAGGGCAGACCCAGGGTTCAATGCTTACAACAACACACCAACAAAATCCTAATTACTGGCCCTTTCGACAACACCTACGAAGCAGATGAAGTCTCACCCGAGGTAGAGGCAGGGGTGGTTGCAGGACTCAAATGTCTACAACCTTAGCTGGGACACATATCTATGATTGTAACACCTTAACAGAGAACTTAGCAGTTATATTTCATTAATATTCAGTCTTAGTTTACAACGCAACTAAACCCTAACAATAGATCAATGTAGTATTCACAAACATCCAATAAATTCAAGCACTAAGCATACCAACATAGATCAGATCTAGCATTTATTCACATTATTTAGCACTAAGATACCATATTAGATTCTTCTAAGAATACATCAGTGCACCAAGCATTTAACCACATAAACAACAGACCAACCATAAATAATCCCATAGAGGTAAATTCTAGATGGAAATAAAGGTAGGGAGATATTCCTTTCAAGTCAAGTAATGAATTCCCCATAGGTATAGTTCTTTTCTGGATGAGTGTACCTGCTCGAGACACAAGACAACTTGCAACAGTATATGTTAGTTGGATCAACAAGTTAAGATTGTTGTCCCTAATTTGCATCAATAGATAAAAGTATATATCAGCAAGAAAAATATACTAATAGCTGCTCAATATGTGCTCAAGATCAAGTAGACAATGCAAGAGAAAGACTAGCAATTGACTAGCTAAACTCAAGATGAAGAACCAAAACTCTTTGCACATAGATAAGGCTATTGTAAAAACTTGTCTGCAGAACATTGTATCATCCTTATGGATGTAACATTCAATTTATTACATCAATAAAATCAGCCACTATAATATCCTCAATCTTTTCCAAAAAGTGTGCTAGTTCAAGGAGAGTAAATGTGCAAACCTTGAGTAAAAAACAATGGTTGACAAGAGAGTTATTAGAGAAAGTATGTTATGGTTTATGAAGCCCTAATGGATGAATATGAAATTTTGTAACATAATCAAGAAGTATCCCTTATATTAGGACACCCTAGTGATTGTGAGGTGCCCAAGGCACAAGGAAAACAATCCACTTTGCAAGAAGTAAAAATGATTGATATTCATGTTTCCCAATGCAATAATTTTATATCTCCAATGCAACAAATCAATGACNAAGATGAAGAACCAAAACTCTTTGCACATAGATAAGGCTATTGTAAACACTTGTATGCAGAACATTGTATCGTCCTTATGGATGTAACATTCAATGTATTACATCAAGAAAATCAGCCACTATAATATCCTCAATCTTTTCCAAAAAGTGTGCTAGGTCAAGGAGAGTAAATGTGCAAACCTTGAGGAAAAAACAATGGTTGACAAGAGAGTTATTAGAGAAAGTATGTTATGGTTTATGAAGCCCTAATGGATGACTATGAAATTTTGTAACATAATCAAGAAGTATCCCTTATATTAGGACACCCTAGTGGTTGTGAGGTGCCCAAGGCACAAGGAAAACAATCCACTTTGCAAGAAGTAAAAATGATTGATATTCATGTTTACCAATGCAATAATTTTATATCTCCAATGCAACAAATCAATGACTAGTGCCTTTACTATTGGGTTAATGGAGTCACAAGGAGCTTAGAGAATCTACCTCCTTGGGGGTGTAATCCATTTTACTTCCCAAGGAAAGTTTCTCTAAGCTAGGAGGGTGTATGCCCTTATACTTCTCTTAGCAAACCATTAATCAATGAGATGAAGAAATAAAATGGTGAAGACTATGGTGGGGGTGTATTCCATTATACTTCCCACCTATAACCTATCATAAACAATACTTGAATTGAATAAAATGATAGCAAGAGAGTAAAAACCATACAAGGATCAAGAGAGATGCTAAGACAAACCACCACAAGAGATAAAGAGTAACCTTCCAAGGCTAGCACATCACTTATTCCATTAACCATTCACAACCATATCCATGCACAAGAGCACAAGAGATAAATGTGTTGGGTATGTGTTATATTATTTGCACGAGTAGTAGTGTCTAAGCATATGCAGTGGGTGCGCAGGGGTCCAAGGGAAATGCCCCCAGAAAAAAAAAAATTATGCCTCGGTGTTATCCACATTTTTGGTCATCGGGATGATGTCATGATAGTGTCATGATAATAGAAAATCAAACTCTTTATTAAGAACATTTTCATGAGAAAGGTTACACTTGTCAGTTTCCATAAAGCATAGTTTAAAAGATAGTTCACAGGCTGCATATATACTCTCCTGCGAGAATCCTTAATTCCCGCAGGCTGCCTTCAGCTTGACTGCGAACTTCTCGCACTGTACTCAAAGTCAGGGTGTGGACATGTTTCTAAAGAAGGAAAATGGATGAGTTCTCGATCCTTCTAGAAAGAATCTTCTAGAAGGATGAGTTGGCTTTCAAATGGTTGGCAAAATACTGACTTTCCAGATATCT
>JZKD02S1844165.1:155670-167217 GCA_000966675.3 Picea glauca
GAAGTCAAGCTCAAATTGTGAGACAAGAGCCTCACCAGTTGCAGCTCCAACAACCATCTTGTTCTTCTTCTTCTGCGGATAGTTAGTAGCGAGATGCCCACGTTCGTGACAATGAAAACACTTCACTTTGGACAAATCCAGCTTCTTGACTTTAGACTCGGAATTTGATTGGAATTTCTTCCCTTTCCCTTTTCTTTCCTTGGCAATCAAAGCACAACCCTCTTCATCATCACACTTTGATGAAGATCCATCTCTAGTGTTTCTCCTAAACTCCTCTTGCACCAGATCCGACCATAGTCGTTCCCAATCTGGTAATTTTTCCTTTCCATTGACAGAGTCTTGATAACTGTGCCAACTCTTAGGAAGCCCTAGGAGTGCCAAGCTCACCAAATCATCAACAACGACTGTTATTCCCACACTTCCAAGATCATCCCAACATTGGACAAACTTTGTGAGATATTTTGGAATGGTGTCACCTTTCTCCATCTTAATCTTCCTGAGTTTATCTTTGAGCGCCAATTTCCTATGGTCGCTACTGTTTTGGAACAGATCTGTCAAAACCTGCCACATTGCATATGGTGTGGTTTTCCCATGGAGACTTGAGACAATGTGGTCTCGTACTCCCTCCAACAGAATCCTCCTCGCCTTTGCCACTTTCTTTTGCCATGCATCAAGATTTGCAGTGTCTGTTGCATCCAGCTTAGGAACATCTGCGTCAATGTAACCCTTCAAGCCATTGTCTTCGAGCACTGCCTCCATCCTGTCCTTCCATGCAACGTAGTTAGAGCTACCCTCGAGTGCATACTCCAACCTCAAGCCATTGAAAGACATATCGATCTTGAATCAAGTGTCGCACCAAGAAAAGATTGCAAATTGGAATGTTATCCAACCCAAAACTCAACTCCTTCACTTTCCCCTTTCCCTGGGAGGTTCACACCCCTCCTGAGAGCAACCTGAGGGAAGTTCGCACCCTGCCTATCTATAGCCTGTGAACTTGCATGTTCTGTTCACACCCTGCTAGTGTATTTACCTGTGAAAATGATCTGGAAGTTCACATGCTGCTGCACTGCTAGGGTGAGGGAAGTTCGCACCCTGCTAGTGTATTTGCCTGCGAGAATTCCAATGAAGTTCGCACCCTGCTAGTGTATTTGCTTGCGATAATTTATGTTCTTAAAAACAATGGAAGTTTTATGTACTAGAGTTTGCACCTAGCTAGATACGTGACCTGTGAGAATGCGATTATGTTTGCACCTCACTTCCGTGACTCCGTGGCCTCCGTGGCTCTGATACCATGTAGAATTTCGATACAAATTAATGTATTCCTGTGATTCTCTTGATCTAACAAGTTCCGCTATTGTTAAATACATAATCGCTTCTACTATTACTTTTGCGGAAGAAATTTAAACCACGATCACAACCACAATGCACAAAGTGAAATATCAATAACACACAACACAGAAGTTTTACCGAGAAAGCGTAAAGATAAAAACCCCACTATCATATATTATGTATATCATGAATCATGAAACAATCTCGTAAAAAACTCTAATCCAAGAGCTCTCAGTACCATACAATTGTCTCACACTGTCATACACAAATTAGCAAATAGCTATGCCAATTTTTCGTGTCCAGACAGCCTGCCTCCTCTGCACAAACTCTACAATCCTGATTCTCACAAATGAATCGAATGAATACAATTGACTCGTTTTCACATGCTCATAAGCATATCCACTACATGTGTGAATAAATCACAACTGATGGCCAAACTGTCCCTTTCACTTGTTATCTCAACTAGTGTCTATTGGAACTAACATGCATGTAGTTAACCGTGGCGAATCTCCAGTTGAATGCGAGTTAACTGATTGTGAATTAATGAATAATTAATTCACTAAACTCACACTAATACAACTAATATTAAATCACTTAACTACAATTATAATTCTGTTACAATTCCAAATCACTCAGTTATGAATGAGATAATAGATTAATATTTATTGTCTAATTTAATTAAGGGAAAAGTAAATTAGACACATGTTTCTTGTTGACTTTTCAACATTCTTCACCCACTTAAAATCTATTATCTGATTGTTGATCCTTGAAGGCATTGGTTTATTTGATTATTCATTTTGACTGTCTGGATATCATATTGTAGTTGAGTTATTCTATTGATCCACACATACAAAAACACAAAAACAAGTTTACTTTAAGTTACCAAGCATCTTTGACTTACAACCTCAAAGAGTTTCTTGGAGTGATAACAGGACTAATCCAGGTCATTGGGTTAGGGTTTTGTATGTCACTAGCTCCTATATGTATATTGTATTGTAAAAAATGTATCACTATGAATGAATATAGAATATGCCGGTTTTCCCAGTTTGGGTTTCCAGGCGAAAAATATCTGTGTAATGTTTGTATTTTCCATTGTATTTTTTCTGTTCTTTTCTGAATATCTGCTTGCAGTAGATATTGTACAAGGTTAAAATTTACATTTGGTATCAGAGATTTATTGGCTTCAGGGGGACACCTTTGTGGTCAAGGGTTTGGCTTGGGACTATGATAAGCCTTGTTACAGTGGGAGATCTGTGGTATTTTTTTTTAGGTGAAAAGAAATGGCAAGCAATTCGAAGATGGAGATCAAGAAGTTTAATGGGAAACGTTTTGAGCAGTGGAAGCTCAAGATGGAAGATATGTTAGTGGACAAAGATCAGTGGATCGTGGTAGATCCAGGTACTGCACCTACATGAATTTCTGCAGATGACTGGAAAAAGTTCGATCGGAAGGCAAAGAGAAAAATCTGACTGTGTCTCTCTGATTCAATATTACTGAATGTGTCAGAGGAAGCTACAACCAAGGATTTATGGGAAAAGTTGGGGAAGTTGTATCACTCTAAGTCCCCAGTAAATAAACTATTCCTGAGAAAGAAGATGGATAACTTGGGGATGAGAGATGGAGACTCGGTGGCAGAGCATTGGAACGCCTTCAATACTGTGGTAAGTCAGTTAGTATCTGTTTATATTAAAATTTCAGATGAAGATAAATGTATTAGTTTGTTGTGTTCTTTACTAGACTCGTGGGATAGTATAGTTGTGGCCATAGGTAGTAATCCAACTTCCTTGAATTTTGAAGAAGTGCTCTCATCCTTGTTGTTGGAGGAGATGAGACAAAAGAATATGGAAGGACATAGCACAAATGCATTATTTGCAAGAGGACGATCCTAGGAAAGAAATAGATCTAATTTCTCAAGTGGGAGATCTGAGTCTAAGGGTAGATCTAAATCTCCTGGAAAGTTTGTAAGGGTATGTTGGAGATGTGGAAAACAAGGGCAATACAAGAAGCAATGTAGATCCAAAGTTGAGAAAAAGAAGGGATCTAAAGAATCTTCTTCTACGAAAGAAAAGACCTCTAAGGAAGAAGGAGGGGATGTGTACTTGGCCTCTTCAAGAACACATGCAGATCATGAGGCATGATTGGTTGCCTCTGGTGCATCCTTTCATATGACTCCCCATAGGGAGTGGTTCTGCGAATATGAAAAGTATGATGGAGGTAATGTTTTCTTAGGTAATGATTTGACAACTAGAATCATAGGAAGAGGAAGGGTCAAGTTGAGGCTCATAGATGGAAGTATTATAACACTTCCTGGTGTTCTTCACATCCCAGGTATGGCCAGAAATTTGATTTTCGTAAGAAAAATGGAAGATGCAGGGGTAAAAACAATATTTGAAAAGGGAACTTACAGGATGGTTCGAGGAGAAATGGTGTTGATGAAGGGATTTTGGTTTGGAACTCTATATAAGCTGCTATGAAGCACTATTAGCGATGGGTGTAATAGATCCATTGTTCCTGATATTGGAGTTGAAGAAGAAATAACTCTGACAGTCTCTGGAGAAAAGGTTATGTTGTGGCATCAAAGACTGGGGCATATCAAAGAGAAGGGTCTTTCACTACTACATGGTAAAGGTATGGTTGAAGGTATGTCTAACTTCTCTCTGGACTTTGATTTCTATGAACATTGCCTATATGGGAAGCAGAATCGGGTAAGATTCCCCTCTGGTGCAATGAGGGCATAAGGAATTGTACAGCTATTTCACAGTGATGTTTTTGGACCTGTGTTGGTCCCATCATTGGGAAACTCTGTGTACTATGTCTCATTTATAGATGACTTCTCGAGGAAAAATTGGATATATTTTCTCAGGAAGAAATCTGAAGTCTTTGACAGGTTTAAAGAGTTTAAGGCTCTTATTGAGAATCAAACAGAGAAAAGAATTAAGGTGTTGAGGACAGATAATGGCGGAGAGTTCCGCGATAATGAATTTGAAGAATTTTGTAAGAAGTGTGGTATAGTAAGGTACAATACTACTCCATATACACCTCAATAGAATGGAGTTGCAGAAAGGATGAACATGACGCTGATGGAAAAAGCAAGGTGCATGCTCAGTGGTTCCAGGTTAGGGAAAGCATTCTGGGTAGAGGCAGTGGGTACAGCATTTTATCTGGTCAATAGATCACCCTCATCAGTGTTGGATGACATGAGTCTACAAGAGGTATGGACTGGTAAGGAACCTTCTCTCACACATCTTAAGGCATTTGGCTACAATGCATATGTTCATGTTCCAAAGGAAAATAGGAGTAAGCTGGATAAGAAGGCTGAAAAATGTATCTTTATTGGATATAAAGATGGTCTCAAAGTTTATAAGCTTTGGAACCCAAAAACTAAGAAGGTAGTGTATAGCCGAGATGTGGTATTTAGAGAAATGAAGGATTTTGTTAAACAAGAATTCATACCAAGTAAGGAAGAACCAGAGAAGATAGATTTTGATTTAAAGGATGATGAATCAGACTCTACAGAAGAAAATGAATTAGAAGAAGAAGATCCTCATACTCCAGTATTGAGGAGATCGGTTCGAGAAAGAAGGCTACCGGAAAGGTATAGTTCATCTAATTTCTGTTCAAATTCTGCTTTGTCTATTACTGGTGATGATCCTAGAACTGTCATGGAGGCTGTGGATTCAGAGGATGGAAATCTCTGGGAAAGGGCCATAGAAGAAGAAATGGAATCTTTGGATAAGAAAGAGGCTTGGGATCTAGTGGAGTTGCCAACTGGAAGAAATCCCATTGGTGGAAAATGGGTATTTAAAAAGAATCTTAATGCAGAAGGAAAAGTGGAGAAATACAAAGCTCTGCTAGTAGCAAAGGGTTATTCACAGGTTGAGGGAATTGATTTTGGTGATATTTTTTCTCTTGTTGCCAAGTTAATCTCTATAATATTTTTGTTATCATCTGCTGCTTCATTTGATTTTGAAGTAGAACAGATGGATGTGAAGACAACATTCCTGGATGGGGATCTAGAAGAAGAAATCTATATGAAGCAACCAAAAGGTTATGTTGTGAAAGGAAAGAAGGAGCTGGTATGGAAGCTGAAAAAGTCCCTGTATGGTTTAAAGAAATCACAAAGGATGTGGTATAAAAAAATTTGATACTTATATGCTGGGACTTGGCTTCACAAGAAGCAAAGAGGATCATTGTGTGTATTTTAAATTAATTGGTGATCATTTGATTTATTTGGTCTTGTATGTGGATGACATGTTGTTGATAGGAAACAACAAGGAGATTATCTAGGATGTGAAAACTCAGTTGTCCTCTGAATTTGACATGAAGGATCTCGGTGCTTCAAATTTCATTTTGGGCATGGAAATTAAAAGAGATTGGAAAAGGAGGAAACTCTAGTTAAATTAGAGAAAATATGTCGAGACAATATTGCAAGGTTTAATATGTAGGACTGTAAACCAGTCAAGGTTCCTATTCCTATTGGTGTAAAGTTATCTGCAGATCAGTGTCCCAAGACACATTAAGAATAGGAGGACATGTCTCATGTTCCATATGTGAGTGCAATTGGTAGTTTGATGTATGCAACGGTCTGTACTAGACTGGACATTGCACATGCAGTGGGAGTTTTGAGGAGGTATATGTCAAAACCAGGGAAGTGTTATCAGATAAATCGGTAGGTGCGGACACTAACTGATCTCCCTAGATCCACCTAGATCTAGAACAAAACAGGACAGGACATGAATCTTTCTCTAAGTTGCAGGCATTGAATCTACTATCGAGAAGGAATGAGTGACATACCTTTATATCGCTTCCTTAGGTCTCTGTTGTTCCTACTTCTCTCTGGTGCTCTTGTGAAATCAGGTCCAAGACAACACAAACCAACCAAAGTGAAGATGGAAAAGTATATTCAATGTCAACCTATGCATATGATCAAGGTGTTATGCAATAAAATAAGAGTGATTTTATGGGAAAGGAACATGCCGCTGTATTATATTAAATGAAAGTCAAAGATACAACCAGATCACCTTGATGTCGCAAACTTCCTTTCAGTGACTCTTGGTTCCAACACACACGCTTGCTCTACAATTGCATGAAGAAGATCCAGTACAACTTGATAGACAACTAGAGTCTTCAAGATTCAATCCAAACATGGTTCTTCACACAATTCTTTCATCAATTCTCCATTCGATATTGCTTAACCTTTTCCATGAGAAACCTTTCAATATATAGGAGAAGGAGAGATAGTTAAATGGATGAGGATGATTCCACTAAATCTGAGAAGTCAGTAGGATGCCAACCATGCGAATGCCAACTCATTTTCTAGAAGATCCTCTTCTAGAACCTTCGCAAACTCTTCTTCCATTTTTAGCCTTGAAACAGGTTCGCACCCTGCTTATAGAACAAACTGTGAACTCCTCGCAGGCCAAGTATAGAGCAACCTGCAAGAATGAGGATTTTTGCACTCTGCATCATATGCAACCTGCAAACTCACTTTAAAAATATGCTTTGTAGAGGAAGACAATAGTCACTTTTCTCAGGCAAAAATTCCTTTTGAGGGCATGATCACATAACTGTAGATACATCACCAGAGTGACCAAAATCATGTGTAATAGAATGCCCCCCAAAGTATGAGGCTGGAACTCGTGACAACCAAAATACTTTGTAAAATGCATGTGTGTGCCAAAAACAAGGAGCGCACCTAATCGGAAACCTGTAAACAACCAAGCATCTACAGAATATAATACCAGTTTTGAGGTAGGCATTCCCATGCTCAAATCACAAATGAATGAAATCATAAACATAGGCCATGGACAGCAAGCATACACCGTGGATCCATGTCACCAAAATGCTACATAGCCACTAGGATTACACTATGGATCCATGTTAGAAGACTCGAATTTAAGACATAGCCACATGACATAAAAAGTGGATCTATGTGTCGATACAAATCATCCATACTCCATTGCAGCCTGGATCAAAAGATGTGACCCAGGGTCTTCAATCCCATCACCTGAAAGTATGAATCTAGTCATCTGATTACATGTGTTGAAGTCGAACATGGTAGAAACCACTCGATTACCGATCATTGACGAAAATCGTTAAAAAGTGCGAGGGAAATCACCATTGATGTCAATGACTCCCAAGGTACTGAAGTACAATCCGAATGAATGTGAATGAATGAGCTGAAGTTGAACACTCGGAGAAATCTCTCGATCAGGGACCAATGATGTGAAACCCCTGTCGAAAGTGAAGAGACCTGCCATTAAGGCATGCAGGTTATAAGGTACTAAATGATTTATAAGTCTTATTCCCGGATAATGAGTTGGAGTTGACGGAAAAAGACTCGTCACAGGAGGGCCTTGATGTATCCCCCATCAATGACGCGAAATAAGTAACAGATTTTGAGAGCAAGTCAAAGTACGAATATGGTTTGAAACGGACATAGGGAAGGATGACATGGTAAGAATGGACAACTACAGATGGCTGACTCAATGGAGGGTTCATTTGAACTTCTCTTGAACATATGAACGACATGACAAGGGACTTAGTAGCATTGAATCAAAGACAACCCAAGATATGACCTTGTAGCAAGTCGAACGAGAGACAAATGGATTTCCCAACCTGGATTCAAATGATGAATAGGGGGTGTCATGTTCAAGAGCAACGCTTACTGCCATCAATATTATGAATACAAAAACAAATCCCTTTCCCAAAATTTCCCCCACCATTTCTGGCAAGTACCTCTTTCTTTTTACACAAGCTTGAGGAGGATAACATATGCTTGTCGATGTAATATCATCCTTTGGATGAGTCCCTCAGAGTATGTTTAACGAACCCTAAGAAGGAGTGGTTCGATCCTATTATGGGTCTTTCGATGTTTGTTTAACGAGTCAAAGATAGAAAACTCGGGGGTTTTTCATATTTTGAGAGTTTGTAAAACACTTAAAGAAAACTCTCCTAGTTCCTTTTTCGTAAATGA
The DNA here is from genome assembly GCA_000966675.3 of Picea glauca. Lineage (NCBI taxonomy): Eukaryota > Viridiplantae > Streptophyta > Pinopsida > Pinales > Pinaceae > Picea > Picea glauca. Next base: position 163,976 of record JZKD02S1844165.1, read on the forward strand.
GTTCGACGAGACCGAAAAAGTGATAAACTATCGCCCGTCGAACATTTTCTTCAAATACTTTAACGAGCGTGAAAAGAACAAGATCGCTTAGCAATATTTTCGTTTTTATGGAGCGTGAAAAGAGCTTAAAGGGTACTCCCTTACGTTCATCATTTTTGTGTTACCATGTCGAGTACGAAAAAATGAGAAAAAGTATACTCAGTTGCGTTCTCATGTATTTTCGAGCACGAGAACGAACGGAGACTTAGCTCGAGGTTTTTCCTACAAAAACCCTAAAAAAGTAGTTGTACATGTGAAAAAAAAAAGAAAAAACACTCGTACACCGTCGTTCGTACTTCGAAGTCATTATATCTACGAAAAACCATACTCACACGGCTATTAGGGTATTAGGGTTTTTAAACAAAGCAATAAAAATAATATAAAAAATCAACAAGAAATAGTAAAAAGTGAATAAATATGGGTGAAAAAGCCTTTTTACCATTTCATTGTTACTTTGTCAAAAAACTTGTCCAACATACCTCGTTTTTCCCCAAATTTCTTTGCTTGATTGCGGGAGGTACAAGTGATCATTCAGCAAATGGTTTCAGCTAATGAGGTAATCTCCCGATTTTCCAACTTTTCCATGGTTTACTTTTGATTTTTATTGGGAATTTTTAGAACTTTGAGTCCATTTTAGGGTCGGTGGGCACGCTCAATCATTCTCACAGGTGGGTCATTCGAGACCTGCGAGAATCTAAGATTCTCGCAGGTGGGCTTTGGTGCACCTGTGATAATCTCGCACTTGTGAGAATCTCACCTGCGAGGGCCGAAAAATAGATTTTTGTGTGTGGTTTTGCTCAATAAAAAATTATGCAAGAGGTTAAAACAAGTTGTTGACTTCCTTCCCATGGCTCCATTGTAGGTGTTGACTATCACAATATTGGAATGGAGGGAAAGAGAACACGAGTAGGAGGATGCCATTACTGAGAATGATCCGAGTACAGTTGCTTCCCTCCGGGAATGTGGGCTCTTAAAAGTTTTTAGGATCCCGGGCATGAAATCCCAACTCAGAGTGTTAGAGTACCTGGTCCACATGTGGGATGTGGATCAAAAGTTATTTCATGTAGGGGTCCACACGCTGACACTAGATATCAAGGATATCTATTTTCTGATGGGGTTGTCATGACGTGGATACCATGCTATGTTGACCAGAGGTAGAGGAGACAGACTTCCTATGAGCGAATATGTTCGCCGATATTCTGTTCCCGAGGTAGAGAGAAGCAAGGGTAAGGTTTCCATTTCGGACTATCTTGTTTACTATTGCATGCATGGTTGGGAGGGCAGCTCCGCACATGGCTCTTCAAAGCTATTTCCAATATGCCATAGAGTGCATAGAGCCTTGGGTTTTCAACTGGTCAAACGCGGTTCTCTGTAGTATGAAGAGGCAATTAACAAAGTGTAGAAGGGGTAACCTAAAGCAGTTTGGGTACAGGTCACTTTTGGTGTCATTCTTCCTCGAGAGGATCCCACTGCTGTGACTATAGGTAGATTGGGGTTTACCATCCCCACAGGATCCGAGGATGATGATGTGGTGTAACCTCATGGCTCGACACATAGCAGGACCTACAATCAAGTATAATGATTCATTTTTTGACTGGTTGAGGCCCCAGATGCTAATGATCGATGACTACGCATATGCTAGTTTAGATTTCCGAGGAGATCCGGATTTGGTCCTGCCTAAGGATGCTCAATGGGGTGACTTAGGTGAGAAGTACACATTTTGTTCTTTTTTAATGTTTTTGCATATTTTATTATATAAAATGTTTTTATGTTTATCCAAGGACTAATCAAAAATTTCTTTTGATGACACAGATGTGGGGCTGTATCGACCTCCAGGAACGTATCCCATTTAGAGGCAAGTAGAAGTGGCTCCAGTGGTGATATGGGATGTCGAGGACTATGAGGCAATGGAATAGAACTTAGAGGGGTTGACTGCGGATGTCCCGGACATCACTATTGGAAAGATCCCGAGACGTTATCAGCGCCATACTATGGGTGTGTCCAATTCTCTCAGTCGAATTCTCTGTAGGGTAGCCCAAGCAGTTGTATGTTATCGTGAGCGTCATCCGTGATGCTATTTTGTAGAAGCGGGCTTCATTTTTTGAGATTTTGATCTTTGGATAGAAACTTTTTGTAAAAACTTTTGATCATTATATACATATATACAGCTTCTACCGGCTTATTTTGTGTTGTATAATACATGTGATGTGTGATTGGTTCATAAATGTCCCAAATGTCTGTCTAACACATAATTAGCTAAAGCATCAGTCAATGTATTTAGACATCTAGGAATGTGTTGATATTCGATATAATCAAAATAAAGTTCCAAGAGGCGAATTCGTAAATATACCCGTAATAAAGTAGGACTTCAAATAACATAGACATTACTTAACTATAGTACTACTAGTTGTGAATAGAGTCGTATAACTAGGTGGCGGATATCAAGCGAAATAGAATCAATCAAAAATTTGATGACGACGCTATATTCTGCGATATTATTGGTCGCACGACCGAGGCACACACCTCGTAGACTGATAAGTTCATTTGTAGGTGCGTAATTTTCCCATGCAACAGACGCAAGGTTTTGAGTACTACGACTAGCACCATTGGTGAAGCCAATGTGGGGTAGCGAAGACTCCGACATATGGAAACCAAGCACAATGCAAGATAAGCGGTCGAGGACAGAGACCAAATAATGAGAAAGAATACTAAATTAACACACAAAATATATGATACAATAAAATACAAGCACACATGCACAGGTGAATTTGGCACCTAGTTCCAATCACCTTCTTCAAGCATGAAACATGAAAAACAGGATGTAGCTTCGACTGACTGGGTAGAGATAACTAATATGTGACTTGTCCCACATGCTTGAGAACTGTGTAAGGACCATAAAATTTGGGCGCTAGCTTCTGACAATGCTTGGCCTTGAGGGAAGTTTTCTTATATGGTTGCAGTCGTAGAAACACTTGATCCCCTTCTACAAATTGACGTTCAGAGAAACCTTGATATGCTTGTTGCTTCATGTGATTCTATGCCATGACCAAGTTATATTTAAGGGTACGAAGAATATCCTCTCAGACTATAAGTGTTTGGTCAACTACCTGGACCTTCGAGGTACCCGGTAAGTATGAGAGAACTGAAGGTGGCTTCTGTCCATATACCGCTTCAAAAGGAGTCATGCGAGTGGTTGTATGGTA
>JZKD02S1844165.1:178894-191442 GCA_000966675.3 Picea glauca
AACTCTTATACTATTGTTCATTGCTCATTGGATATAGTTGAATGGTTTAAATATAAGTTGAAAAAGGTTTTAAATTGTACTTGATACTGATTCACCCCCCTCTCAGTATCAACAAGTACCCCATATATTTTATCGTGGTCGGTTTGCAGACGGCGATGTATTTTATATTAAATATGAGACATGTAAAAAAATAGGCGCAATGACCTTTAACATCTAGGCTCTCCAACCTAATCAAAAAATGCATCCTAGATTATAATAATTGGCTCACAAGCCTATAAAACATAACATATACACAAAGGCTCGTCGACTTCACAATCACGCGCACTTAAGATGTTGTGCGTAGTATCCTGGAATGTGCACACATCATCATTTTACTACGCAGTACAAGCGCACACTATGCCATGAAAGATGCATACAAAATGATGTCAGACAACTCACCAGCTTAAGTACATTTTCATTTACATTTACAATTGGGTTCGGACTTAGGGATATTACACGTAGTGTCTCATTCATGGGTGCCTTTGTAGAGGGTGTGTGGTACCTTCGTTTGCAATGGAATTTTTCCAAGCCCATCATTTTCCTTTTATCTTTCTTTTGTTATATTTTCTTTATCACAAGGAGAGGTTGAAGGTCATTTCCCTAGCATGGTGACCAGATGGTGGAAATGTCACCCACAAATTCCTAATGGAAATGAGAAGGTTGGCTCATGATGAGATCCCCTTTCTCTCAGCCATGCAACTGAGAGTAACTGCCTTAGTTTGGTGACCAGATAATGAAAACTTCATACCACTAGATACCCATGTATGTGATAGGTCGGCTCGTGATGAGACTTCCTATCCTTTAATCTACCTTTTAGGAATTTATTTGTTATATTATGGGTCCCCTTCTATTTAAATATAATCATTTTATTGCTTTCTTGGGTGATCCCTAGGTGAAGAATCTGGAAGGTTCATATATGGCCTTTATATTTTACCTTACACCAAGCCCTTTGGGCCTTTATCCCCTTATTCCTATAAAATGAGGGATAACCCCTTCTTGGGTTAATACACTCAAAAATCCCAAGAGACAAGGAAACAAAGGGGAATAATGATGGAATATGGTAAGTATGGTCTAGAACTATACGATGGATTATTAAGGGATTTCCCAGTAGAAACCCCATTCCCAAAGAAGATCTCTTACTAGGGCACAATGTCAACCACCAAGGTAAAGTAGAGAAAAAGGCATAATATCCAAGCACATATCATGAAATCTAGAGAAATCTAAGATACAACATAATAACATGGCTTAGGTATTGAAATGATACTCAACATAATAATGAATTGTACCTCATGGAGCAAGGCCCATTGCCTTGTGGAAGCCAAATGGTGTGGTCGATGCCATCTGTAAACCTATGACCATCTGTGGTGGTGAGTGGTTTTTCCATCTATGTAAAGGGTATTTTTGATCATGCAGTCTCTCGACACTCCATATCTACAACCTTAGGGCCTCGAGATATCATATCCTTAGTTATCCACAAAATGGGGATAACGTCCAGCTCCTACTTGGGGACATGTGCTCATCGTAGAGTGCATGAGAAATGAAATATCTACCGGTAGACCCATGCTTGCAAGTAAACATCAAACTATCATGTGCAGGATGACCTACTCATCCTTGTTCTCATATGATCAAATTTTGACATTTTTTCAATAAAATTTATAAACTAAGGATGAAATCAATATGTAGTAGAGTAGAATGAAAATAAAATGCATCTAAACTAGTATGAGAAATCAATATGAAAATTCATGGAATCAAAATGAATTACCTACTTACCTGGGGCACGAGCCCTGAAGAAGTCATGTGACATGGATGTGAGGTTGGATAAGAGGCCCATCTATTGGCAATGGCATCATTCTCCCATCTAATGATGTTAGATAGTACTTTTCCTTGTCAGACTTATTTCTGATGATGTAAGGGCCAAGCCATGATTTATTTTCTTTATGTTCGTATCTGGGCTTTCCCTTTCTTTTGTCCCACATGAGCACAATATTTACTTCATTGAAATCGGTGCTAGGTATATTTTCATAATATGGAGGCTCTGTGTGGACGATATCTTTAACAATTTCTTTACTTTTCTCATATTTCCTTTGTATAGTATGAATATATTATGGCTCCTTATTATGGTACTGTACAACCTTGTTTTTATCTATCCATGGTAGAAACATTTCCACTGCATCTTCCTGCATGAAGGGTAAATCAGATGGATCATACTAAAAAATCTGTGTAAGGTTCATACCAAGGAAACCTCCAAGGGATGAGGACTAGGTTCTTAACAAGAGCATCCCCCAGGTATCAGGGAAATTGATTACCAATATATCCATGAGGACGTTGAATCCTTCAACGTCTTCACATACTCCCAAGACCTTAAATCTTATTGAATCAATACCACAAACATTTCCATAAGGTCGGGTTGTCTTCAAACCAACATATTTCATTACCTTCAAAGATTTGACATTTGTTGAGGCTCCTGAATCAAGCATGCAGTTGTTGAAGAAGAGGTCATTCATGCCTAATGAGAGATAAAAATGCAGGTTCTTGACTTTTGGCTGATCCATATACATAGTATTTAGTATTATGGGAGGATCCTCTTTCTCAACTGACACCTGTAATATTCTCAAAACTTCCCTTTTCATGGGAGGGATCTTACACATCTCTGTCATTGGGACCGCTATATTTAATTTTCCAAACATGTTTGCAACATCGATATTCAACTAAATGTCATATGAAAGAGTTGGCTCAGGAAGAAACTCACATACCGGTGGTGGGGCCAGCGGATCCACCTTTTATGTTGGTGGAAGAGGAGTATCAGGCTGTGATGGAGGGGTTGAAGCATTTTTTATTCTATAGACTATAATTTCCCTTCTCCTTAATTATTTCTTCTGATCATCTGTTAGTTTATTTAAGGCCCATATTCTCCCCTCTCTTTCTCCTATTCTTCTAGCTTCATTGATATGTTCTTGAGTAACCTACTCATCATTGAGATTTCAAATCATGAAGTTTATATCATCAATATAATCTTTGTATTTTCGGGGGCATTCATCTTCCCTATGGGGTTCTTGGCATGGGATACACCAAGATTCTATATCAACTGTCCCAATGGGTTTCAAAGTATCCAGGTCCTTTTCCTTATGTTGAGGTCTTGGATTCCAATCAGTGGCATATCTCTCCTGTCTAGAAAGCTGAGGTTTGGGAGCATATCAATTTCTTTCCACTATAATCATACAGTTCATAAGTTGATTCTACACTTGAACAAACTGAGTATTCATTTCTTCTATCTTCTAAGTCAGGAGAGAAATAACATCAGGAACACTACTATTGAAAACCTTCATCCTTGATTCAGTCTTGTTACAAGGATATTGAAAGGTTCTATTTTTGAATCAAGGAGATTATCTACAATGTCGATACTGAATTCTTTAGCTTCTTCCAATGATGTGGGATTTTTATCTTTAAGAATGTATCAGAGCTTTCCTTCAAAGGAATTCATGTAAAGGAGATGAACTGATGATGTTGAGGGACAGTAATATGTTGGAATTTGATTTTACAACCTATCAAATATTGAAATGAATTCCCTTACCGTTTCATTTTCTTTTTTCTTTATTTGATTGAATTGAGTTGCAAGTGTCCCACCATCTGCTTTTCTTGACCATATGCTTTTAAATAACACAAAAAAATAATAATAGGTCGTGATATGATTATTAGAGAGTCCCTTGAACCAATAAAGAGCTTCTTTAGTCAGTGATGAAGCGAAAATTTTCATGTCCACGTCTTCATGATCAATACCTGCATTGTTCATATCCCATCCCATGACACAAATGTGGTCTTTGATAGTTATCAAATTGTTTCTCGAGAACTTTGGCAACCACTTGTTGACATATTATGGAATTTGGTTAGGGTAACCTTGGATATTTTCCATGTTAAGGGGTTTGTAGAGGTCTCTTTCCCAAGGGAGATCCATTGGAGAAAGGGGAAGAGATTTATGGAAAATGGTTTTAGCAACGAGAGACTTGAGAGGAGGCCTTCTTTGGTAAACCTTAGAAGGATTGAATTTCCTAGGGAGGAATTTTGGGCAAAGGAGGGTTCTGGGAAGGTGGAGTCGCCAGATGAGCTTCAATATGAACTCATCAAGGAGGGTGGAAAGGGAATGTCCCTTGGGTGGAGTCACTAGGTAAGTGTAGGGAAAGGATTTGGGATAGCTTACCAAAGTGTCGTTAGGGTATGAGGAGGATTCAAAATCCTCCCCAACAATGGCGCAAATTTTTTTATTTCACAAGTTGTAGGTTGGGAAAAGCATGAACCAACCAAGGAACAAGTACTACAACTTTGGAAATCCTACACCCAATGTCACCTCGATGTAGCTCCCACACTTCAAGAGTGACTAGGTTACACTAGGGAGGCGATTCCGGTGACCCTAGGGGGATTGATATGGAGATAGAGAGAAGTGGAAAAGAATCCCCTAGAGGTCATTCTATATGGAAATAAAGGTAGGGAGATATTCCTTCAAGTCAATTAATGACTTCCCCATAGGTATAATGATTTTCTGGATGAGTGTACCTGCCCGAGACACAAGAAAAGACAAGTTGCAATAGTATATGTTAGTTGGATAAAAAAGTTAATATTTATGTCCCTAATTTGCAGCAATAGATGACAGTATATATCGGAAAGAAAACTCTTAGCAAAAATATAAGGTTGTTGTAAACACTTGTCTACAGCAAATTATATCATCCTTATGGCTGTAACATTAAATGTATTACAAAAATAGAATTAGCCACTAGAATCCCCTCAAAATTTTCCAAAAAGTGCACTAGGACAAGGAGAGTAAATGTGAAAAATTTGAGCAAAAACCAATGGTTGATGAGAGAGTTATTAGAGCAATGATCCAAAAAGGATCTAGAGAAGAATAAGGATAACTCAAAATTACCAGAAGAAACTCAGGAAGCTCAGAATGGCCTCAGTAGAAAGAGAAAGGGAAAAAATTCAAAGTCTTCAAAACTTAGTGAAGTTGGCATCATCATGAAAAGCACGTCGCAAGATTTCCAACGACATAAACAACTCATCAAACGGAGTTACGGATCAAAATATATTCACAGTCAAATTTTTGGTCAACCTAGCCTAGTCAACAGGGATGAGTCAACATCCATACTGTTGATGTCAACATTAGTACATATGATGTCATCATCCGTATAGTTTATGTGGCACACGTAGAGGGTGACACATGTCATGATGATGTCATCATGGTGATGTGGCAACACCAGAGGCTGCCACGTGTCACTCATTTTTGGAATTTTTCGATCAAATCCGTGGACTAATGGGAAGGTTCCATGTGGCAGACCATACATCCACCTGACATGTGATGTGGTAGGATGACATGGAAGAGGTGACATGGGCCAATAAAAGGCTGCCATGTGGCCCAGTCATGGGCTACCACGTGGGAGCTGGAAAATGCCCAAGGATGCCCAACAACCAAATTTTAAAAGGGGTAAAGGGGTTGGTTGGTGCCAACCCCCAGTCCACTAAATCTGTCACCATATCTAGAGAGATCCATGACAGCCAAACCACACTCCAAATTTAGCAGTAATCCCAACGAATAACACACACATATATATGCCTTGTATTAAAATGGAGGTTTGCGGGCTTGACCCCAGAACCTCCTCTAACCAAAGTGCTTTAAATATATCCTCTAACCAACTAGCCAAACGGATATGTTGGTATATCCTCCTGCCAAAATTACTTAAGAGATAATTTTTCCAGAGTTCGGGGGTCAGACCAGGGGGCACGCGACCGTATGGACGACATGGAAATTGAGAAATTCCCCATGAATTTAATTGCAGGTGCAGGCACAGAAACTGAGACGAATTTTCTCAAGAGCATGAAAGTGCCAAAATCAGATTGAGGCGTGAAGACAGTCATTTTTGGGTAATTCAATGCTGCGAATTCAGTGGTGTTGTTTGTTTTCTAATTTGAGAAAAACTTTTGCAGCTTAACTCCAGAATGAGGTATACTTATGTATTTTTCCAAATTCTTTTGTTCAGTTAATAAAAAGGCCTACCCATTTGAGAGAAGATCCCAGAGACATAGTCCACCATGGACGAACTTCATTATCAATTTTTTATGTTCAAATATGATGCTTATGTCTCTTCATTATTGACTTATTCCTTATTTATGGTGCACTTCAATTTATGTTCATTTTATATAATTCTTTAATAAGTCACATAAATGAAAAGATTATGGATCATGTTGGTAGTAGAGAAGTCATATTTGACTTGAATTGTTTAGTGTGAATGCTTACTAGGGACAAGCATAAGCAGGGTGAAGGAAATATTAAGACTTTTAATCAAGAATTTGGTCGTGCACCCCGAAGGAAGAAAATGGCCGAAGAGGACAAGCATGATGAACATGAGAAAAAATTCCATATGGTGTTTTATCGCATGTCAGAAATGGTCGAGCGAATGTATGGAGACTACGAGAAGAAGATGAAGAAGAAAGGGAAGAAAAAGGAAGCATAAGAAGATGATAATGCTTCAGTGAATCAAGGGGCTGGAGGAGACCCTCTTGAGCCTCCATCTTCACCATCAAGTTCTATCTCTTCTTCCTTTGAGAATTCTCATCATTCTCATCATTCTATCCATAAAGGTTATTTTAATAAACCATTATTAAAGGTTGATGTAAAATTTTATTTACCTATGGTTAATGGAGATGCCAATCCTGAAAAGATAGGTAATTGGATCCAACAAGTTGAAGTATATTTCCGTGCTCAACAGATTGATGAAGAGGAAGTTAAAGTGAAATTGGCCTCTCTTCGGTTGGAAGGCACCGCTCGTGTACGGTGGGAGAGAAAACTTTCGGACATAAGTAAGTGTGGTAATCTTCTTTCCTCATGGTCATAATTTAATTCAAAGATAAGGAAGAAATTTTATCCATTGGGTTATTTACATCAAGCAATGATGGAATGGAAAACTTTAAGACAAAGTAAGGTCAAATTGTACAAAGTTTCATGGAATAATTTAGGAAGAAAGCTCTTGCATTAAACATTCCTTTGGATTCTTATGAAACTTTAATGAAGTATATTTGCGCACTTCACAGTTATATTCATCATACTTAACTATTATTTAACCCCACCAATCTTGATGAAGATTGTGTGCAAGCTACTCACCTTGAGAACATGCGAAAGCATGTTCAAGAAGATCCCACAACTAAACCTTCTGATCTCCCACTTAATAATTTTAAGAAGTTTAAAAGGAAGGAAAAAAATACCGCCACTATAAAGAGGGAAGAAGGAAAACCATATTGCACTCATTTCAAGAAGAATGGTCACAATGATGAACACTGTTGGAAACTAAATCCAGAGAAGAGACCGAAACAATTCAGTGGAAATGAGAAGACAAATACCTTTCCTACAGTGCAATAAGATCTTGGTTCCGATTCAAGAGATGAAGGAAATATCACAATGGTTGGAGTACAAGGTAAATATTCCCTTCATTCTAGTTCAAATTCCAATAATGAATCTCATGATGATGAAAGAAAGAGGAATGGATTATTTCATATAAGAGTTGTATCTAAGCACACTAAGATAGATACATTAATTGATATGGGTTCCCCAGTAAATTCAACATCTGAAGCACTTGTCAAAAAGATGGGTCTTGAAACTAAACCACATCCAAAGCCTTATCCTCTTGGTTGGGTATGTGATAGAGTAAAACTTAATGTCACCAAGCAATATAGGGTCAGATTTTCTATTGCTTCAAATTTGATTGATGAAGTGGATTTGGATGTTGTATCACTTGATATATGTGGCATAGTTCTAGGGAGTCCTTATCTTTATGATAGAAAATAAGTCTTCTTTCATCATGAAAATAAATATCACCTTACTAAAGGGGGAGTGGAATATATTGTTAGAGCCCACATCATGAGGGTAAACACCACACTTGTTAGTGTAGGACAAATGAAGAGACTCATAAACACTAATAAGAGATATGTACTCATGGTCGTAAGGGAAAAGGATGTCGGAACATCCAACGCCTTCCAAGGATGTGATCCTTCTCATAAGAAATAATTAATTGATATTGTCTCTAAGTATGATGATATTTTCCAGGAACCATATGGATTACCTCCTAAGAGGGAAATCCAACATGAAATACATCTTCAGTAGGATTCTTCTCTGCCTAATGTGGGCATGTACAAGATGTCAGTTGTAGATATGGCAGAGATACAAAATCATGTACAAGGCTTATTGGATCAAGGGGTCATCAGGCCCAACTCATCTCCTTGTGGTTCTCTGATCACGATGGTGCCAAAAAAGGATGGAACATGCAGAATGTGTGTCAATTATTGGGCCTTAAATAAAGTCATGGTGAAAAATCGAAACCCTCTTCCTCGTATAGATGATTTACTTTATCAATTAAAGAATGTTGTTTATTTCACTAAGTTGGATTTGCGCAGTGGATACCATCAAATCAAGGTTGCAGAATATGATGCATGGAAAACTTCCTTTAAAACCAAACATGGTTTGTTTGAGTGGTTAGTTATGTCATTTGGTCTTTGTAATGCTTCAACAACCTGCATGCATGTGATGAATGATGTATTCAGGCCATTCCTAGATGATTTTCTGATTGTATATTTAGACGACATTCTTATATTTAGTGGGACTTGGGATGAACATGTAAGGCATGTAAACCAAGTATTGGATACTTTTCAAAGGGAAACGTTGTATGTAAAATTGTCCAAATGTGAATTTGGTAAGACTGCACTTGTGTACTTAGGTCATATTGTAGGAGGAGGACAAATGAGAATTGATCCTTCCAAGATTGATGTAATTGTAAATTGGCATGAGCCCAAAAGTGTAACCGAAGTACGAAGATTCTTAGGTGTAGTCCAGTACTGGAGGAGTTTCATTTCAAACTTCTATTTTATTGCAGCTCCTTTGCATGCCTTAACCACTGTGAAGAAAACTTTTCAATGGGGAGGAAATCAACAAAAATCTTTCGACACTTTGAAGGAAAATATCAATACCGTACCAGTATTAGCGTTGTTGAATATTCAATATCCTTTCATGATCGAGACAGATGCCAATGGATACGCCATGGGTGCATTATTGATGCAATTTCGTAAGCCTATCTGTTACCACTCTGAAAATTTTAACCAAGTTGTTGTTAACTATCCTACATATGATAAAGAGTTGTATGTATTAGTTCAAAGCGTAAATAAATAGAAACACTACTTGTTAGGGAATGAAACAATCATACATACAGATCATAAAATGTTGGTTATTAACCTATTTTGTCTGAGTTTATTGACCCGGGGTTCATGTATGTTCGGGTTTCTAACAAATCCTCTAAAAATATTGGCCCTCCTGGTAAACCAGAAGGCAACACAATGCACAGGGTGCACTGCGTCGTCTCACCCAAGATAGTCTTAATGGGTGGATGAAATACTCATGTCTTTATATCCTGGGATTGAGTGAGAGATATAATAACTATGTAACGGGAGTGCTACTCTAAATTATTAACACAATGCATTCCATATTTACGATTTATGCAAGAATTATAATGACTCATTCATTTATCTTATCAAATAGCTACTAAAATACAACAAAGACATATATCAATTCAATCACACAACATAGATATTACCGTGTTCACCCCCTCCTGGGCTACGTCCACAAAGATTTGGCTCTTGTCTATTTTATTATCAGTGTTATGTCATTACAGCGTTGCAAACTTTACAATTCCCTTCAGTTGGGTCGATATCTATTATGAGGCGAACTAGATCGCACTAGGTTCCTCAGCCTGCGATCTAACCCTCAAGATCTACCCTCTTCCATCCTCTCTAGCTCAAAATCTTACAAAATTAGGTCATACAACAAAATATTACATATCGACTCGATACAACACTTCTCTCTATACTAATGACTAGTCTTCATAAAATCCCTCCTTATGATACCTAAGTATCTATATTTATATGTTTTTGGCATGCATGCGTGCATTATTTTCTTCCTTCCAGTTGTCTCTTTCCTCGTGCATTCCTTCTTTCCCAAAATCCTCGTGCATGGTTTTGGTGCTAAGAGTCTCCTTTTTCCCTTGTGATCATGGGTGCTCGTGGACAATGCAGAGGTTCTCCTTCACGCCTAGATGATTTTGGAAACTGTAGAGATACTCCTTCTCTCTTGGATTCTCGTGGATGAGATTCTCGTGGAGGCAATGGTAGCAGGGTCAATCAAGGTTCAACCAGCTGGAATAGAACCAAGCCTGCCAAATGAAATCACGTGCGGAATACAACTACCCTCGACCAAATGAAATCACAAAATAGTTTTTTATTTTTTGTTTTTGGTATGCTTTAGTATAAGCCTTCGATATATATATATATATATATATATATATATATATATATATATATAATCCTTATTAATAAGACTTATTAAGCCTTATTTTAATATATAAGCCTTATTAAAATAAATGCCACTTATCCAATGGCTTAAGATTTTCTTAGAGAAAGGTATGACAAGGCTTAAAATTTCAGTGTTTAGTCAATGGTGGTGTGCCAAGTCGATAATATAAGGTAGATAATATAGCCCTTACCAAGGTTCAAATCCTCAAAAGTGACATGCATATTCTTTCATTTTTTCTCACTACTATGGATTTATGCTAAAAGTGCATATGATAAAAAAGGAAATTTTAAGCAATGATTGCATTATTTTTCTTATTCTTGAAGGAAATCTAGTGACCACTAGCTTTCAATTTATCACAAGAACAATTGTAGAGCCCAAAAAAACATCAAATTAGAATACAATTTTCTTGTTACATAATCATGGATCTTCTTAGCTTGTTCCAAAGCCAATCAATGTTAAGCCCTAATATTGGCTCCTTACCCCTTATTTGGGGCATATTATATTAGTAATGTTATTTTATTTATGTCATCTTTAGGCCATTAGTTGTAATTATACCTCCTAGTCTCTTATATATACCAAGGAGACATTTTCATTTTGAATCATCTTGTACTTGAACATTTAAGTGGGGTAAGAGGAGGTTGCCCCCTCGAAGAGGATTATTATCTGAAATTATCTATTTTTCAAGGCATTGAGTACTTTTTTTTAGGTTTTCCTATGCTATATTGATATTTGGTTCGTAACATATGGTATCAGATCTCAAGGTCTTGGGGTTTCGCTTCTACATCTGAGACACCTTTGCATTTTCACTATAACTTGTTTTCTACAAAGTTTCATAAGGAACGACTTGGAGTATATTTAGTAGATGGATCAAGTTATGTTGGGTTCAAAATTCATCTCCTGAAGCCTTATAATTTCAGATATACAACCTGTACAAAATAGGGTTCTGGAATCATCCTGAACTGAGTCATTGCGGAATTTTCGCTATAATTTTTTTTTTTGTAACATTTCAGACCCTAAACTATGGAGGCTATTCACAAAAATTAGTAAGGTATCTGTGATAAAACTTTTAGCTTCTGTGTCATCTTAAATTTGTAGATACACCTTGTGTAAGATAGGGTATCTGACTAATCTCAAGAAGGTGTTCCAGGTAAAACAATCATAACTTATTTCTAGAGTATCCAAATGGAGTGGGACTAGTTTCATTGGATCATGGACAGTCTGTAGTATTTCTGGTACGACTTTCATAATTTTATATCAATTATTTTTTGCAGGGCACGCTATACAAGTGATATCTCCTGGAAAGGCCAAACATCGGCAAGTTGTGGGGAAGTTACCATAAATTCCACTTGGGACATCTAATTTTGATCATACCTATGGCATTACAGAGAAGAAATATCAAAGAACTACATAAAAGAAATTTTCATACCTAGAAGGGCCAAAACTTGGGATATATGACAGAAGAAAGATTGTCTAGCAGAACCACCTCAAAATCAAGGTTCAAAAGTGATACTTGGCCAACATGCCACCCAAAAAGGGAACTTCTATACCAAATAAGTCTCCAAACAATCCTACTTGGACCCTTGATGAAGGTGAAGAAATGCGTAGAGACATAAATGATTTACAAAAGAAGATAGTAACAAAAGATGAACTACAAGAGATGATGGATGGTTTAAAAGGGGAGATCATGGAAGTATTGAAAATTTTTGTAACAAATAAGACACCTGAAAGTGAAAATGCATCCCATGAAATTCATGATGAGGACACAAGGAAGGTGAATCAAGAATGGAGAAACTCCAACTTTGGTTTGAAGACCAACCATATTCCTAAGATTGATATGAGGAAGTTTGATGGCAAGGACCCAATCACATGGTTACTTCAGATCACATCGAGAATCAACAACATGTTCTCCAAATCTTAAAGGACAACCTGACCATGTCACAAAATCGCATGAAACAACAAGCAGATCAACATCATAGTGAAAGAAGTTTTGAAGTAGGGGATTGGGTGTTTTTAAGACTACAACCATACGAATAGATGTCCCTCAAGCAAGCCAAGAAGGATAATAAATTATCACCAAAGTACTATGGCCCTTATAAGGTGTTGCAAAAGATTGGTACTATGGCATACAAAT
>JZKD02S1844165.1:210140-228324 GCA_000966675.3 Picea glauca
CTAAAACAACACATTGACCTACACATAAACATCCAAACATAAATGAATCTTCTAATAATCTCTTTGTTGTGATCCACCTACTATTATGTTGTCAAAATTGAGGAACAAAATTGATTGAAGTGCAAGAAAGAGTTTGGGGACAAAAATAAATCATGACATAAGAAGCGTAAAGGAAACTTTAATTCTCATAAAAAATGATGATGTAAAGAAAATTAATTTGAAGACAACCAATCAAAGGTGGCAAGCAATTCCTTGGCATGGTAATGATAAAAGGTACACTATACATCTTTTACTGTCCAAGTTTAAAGCCTCATACTTTGATTCATCCCCGAAATCACAATATTCCATTAATAAGAGGAGGTGGATCTATTATCACCCAAAATCACACTATACAATATTAAGTCTCGAATAAAAATTAGGGTAGCTATAGGGATACACAAGAGTATTGATGCCCAATATCACCAAAAAAGCCACTACTCTTCACTTCTAGATGGTTCTTTTCCAACTCAAGGAGGACTTCCTAAATGTAAATTTACTAAGTCAAGGATACTTAGATATTCAATAATTTCCATGAAATATAAGAACAAAATTAGAGTGATTGAATCTAATTAGAGTGATTGTACTTGAATCGGTAATCTTTTTACTCTATCAAAAGTGGATAAACCATAAAATCTTTCTGAGTTAAAATAAACCATAAAATCCGATTTAAGGAGTGAAAATAAACCATAAAATAGTTCAATACCACCAAATTACTAAATCACACAGAAAAGTTTTAGGTACTGACCTTCAAAATCTCAGCTATGTAGAGTTTGATCAATTCAATGTTTCTCTTCTTGAAAGAAAATTGAAATCAAGATTTCATAAAAAACCACAACACCATTGCATCAGAACACCCAAATGATTGTCGCAACTGTAGAAAATGATTATCGCAACTGTAGAAAATGATTGTCGCAACTATAGAAAATTTATCGTAACTGAGATATATATAGGATTGATTTCGTTGGTCTTCCGACAAATTTGGTCAAATTGAATAAAAAATAATTCAATGACTGTTTGATTCTCACACGTGCCATAGTTGGTCATTATAACGACTAAAGTTCATCACTATAGTGACTAACTCGTGGTTGGTCTCTCTAGCGATGAAATTTCGCCGCTATAATGACCAACGTGGAATGTTTGTCGCTAGAGCGATGAACAGTTGGACCCCGAAAAAAAAAGTAAATTTAGTCCAAAAAAAAGCAAAAAAATTACGATGAAATTTTAAACCGTCATAATATTTCGTTGTAATTTCCGCCCAATGTAGTAGTGGTTTGTGCATTCTTTAGTCCAAATAGCATGAATATGTACCGGTGGGATCCCCATTCTGTCACAAAGGTGGTCTTGTATATTTCTTCATGTGTTATCTTAATCTGGTGGTAGCCTAAGAATCCATCAGTGAATGAGTAAGCTTCATGTCCTCCTACATTCTCTAATAATTCATCCGTGAAAGGTGTAGGGATTGGGTCATGTAGGCATGCATCATTCAACTTCCTCAATTTGATGCATATATGTATCCCTCCTTGTTTCTTGTCTTGAACGACCATCGGGCTTATCCATTCGGATTCTTCCACTGGCTCTATGATTCCGGCTTCGAGCATTATGTCAATCTCATATTTGACTTTATGTTTATAGATTGGGTTCAATATGTATGGTCGATGTCTGATTGGTCTTGCTTCAACTCTAAGTGGTATTTTCATTTCTCCTGTTTCTCCTGCTATACCCTTCATCTTTGTAAATGTTCTGGGAAATAGGTTGATGTACTCACGCAGTAACTCTATTATGCTTTATATTATTTGTTCATCCCAGTAATCTCTGATGTTCACCATTTTGGGATTATTAGTTGTCCCAATGTTGACTTTCTTTACCTTTATTGGTGCGGCAATAACTTTTGATTGTATGGGTGGACATTCCACTTCTCTTTCTCCTTATACTTCCTCGATCTGAAAATCGCGCGGATCATCTTCCTCTGGTCTGTCTTCGTGCACATGATAACATGACAACAGTTCCTTGATTGTCTGTTTATTCTGTTGTTTCTCTTCTGCTATGAGCTCGACTTTTGATTCCTTGATAAATATCACCCCTATTATATATTTAAGCATTGTATCTATGTTTGTATACCAGTTTTCTAGTATGCCCTCTAGAGTGTGTATAAAATAATGGGGCCATTACTCTGGGGGTGTCAATTTTCATAGTGTTTTTCACTTCTCCAAGTGTTCCGTTGATGCCCCTTGTCCATCATACTTCTGCTACTTGTTGTCTTTATACGCTGTGTCGAAACTTATGCCCAGTAACCTCTTACATTGGTACCAATCTATGATTGTCTCTTTTTGTGTACCCCGCCATCTTGAAGGTGTGGCCTTGAGTTCTATATCAAGTTCTAAGAGTCTCTGATTCTCTAAAACTTCAGCTTCATACTATGCCAAGAATATTTCCAGGTCATTTATCCTGTGGAAACTGGGTGGTTCTCGTATCTCCGTGCCTACCCATCTTACTGTGCGGTCTATTCATGCACATATTCTTGTGGAAACTTCATGTAACCTTTGTTGCCAGTTCTCTAAACCGGTGTCTGATTCTATCGCACATGAAGTAATGCTCTGCCAATTGAGTACCCCATCTGCAATTGGGTTTACGTAATCCTCATCACGCACAGTTGTTCTGTACAACTTGTTAATTTCCTCTAAATATAAGCAAGTAGGTTCTAAAAAAAATTCACCTTCTTATGGGTCTAATGGAACAATGACCATGTATTCCCCTGACTCAAATGTCATTTTTCTTTTCTTTAAGTTTATTATGTCCTGGTTGTCAAAGGCCCAATCCAAACCAAACAATGTTGGATATGTTGTTGTGTCGTCCACTATTTCAATCACTTCAAAGTTTGATTTAGTGCGCAGTCCATCTAGGTCTATTGTTACTCCCTTAATTCTACTGATTGGTAGGACTCTGTGTTGGTTTGCTAATTTCAGTTGAATTGGTGAGTATCCTAATGTGGGCTCTCCCATGCATTGCCATGTTTTCTTTGGTAATACATTCACTTTGGATCCTAGATCCAGTATGATAGCTCCCATGTTGAAATCTTTGATATTTGCATTTAACCTGAACTCCCTACTTGTTCTTCTCCTTGTATGTAGGTGATTGACTGTATTTTGTTCTAGTTTTCCTTCTATCTCTATACTACATATTTCTAATACGTTTTGTAGTATTTTCACAAATGATGGATCATTTAATACTTTGACACATGATTGCAAAAATCCTTTGATTGTACTTACTTTTCGCATGGGTTTCATTTCATTGGTATGATCCAATAATGGAGGCATATCGTACTCTGGTGCTTCCTTTATTTGTTGTGTATTTGAAGTCGTCGCAATGTCCTCCTTCTGAAATTCTTGCCGGGCTTGCTTAAATGTCTCCTTCTCCTTCTGCATGTTGAACTGCTTCCTTGGTTCGGTGTTCTTCTTCACTCATTGGTGTTGTAGTGGCCCTTGTTGAACTGCATCATTTCCCGTTTTATCTCCTCCACGGGTAACTATATTGATGTTTCATCCTTCATCCCTTTCTTTGGCTGAGATCCATTGAACATTTTGGTTGTTCTGGTTTCTCTTTTCCTGAATCTTTACTAATATTGTTGTACATTCCTTCGTATCATGATCCAATGCACCACAATACCTACACGTTGTTCGTGGAAGTGGAAATTCCCTTGCATAATGTCTCAGTTGTTGACAATTATGACATACCACTGGTCCTCTACCTCGTCCAAAACCTCCTCTTGCTCGTCCTCCACCTCTGTACTCTACTCGATCTCCTCTTGGCACATTAAACTAAGGCACCTGATTGTACTGCGCGGTATTTTACTGAGGTTGTGTTGTGTTGTACTATGGTTGTGCGGTATTATATGGTTTTTACGCAGTGTTATATTGTTGTTGTGCAGTGTTTTATGGAGCTCAAACTTGGTTAAATTGTGGTGTGGCTTGCCCCATCATAATTTATGCATGCACTTTATATGCATCTAATGTCCTTTCTCGCATGAACTCCAAAGTTATACAGTCTTTGTCGTCATGGCCCACTGACTTGCAAAAGTTAGAATATGAACTCTTTGGTACTATCTAGTATTTCTACATCATTGAGCAGTGATACAGATCGTGGCCTAGTTTCTTACAAAATTCACACCATAGTCCTCCTATTGGTAACAGATTTGGCATTTTGGATGCCATATACTACGCAAATGTTGGAAATTCGTTCTTGTGGTGTCCTTTCATCCTACATGTAGTACACCAAACAACTTCTCATGTATTCTTATTCTTATTATGTTTTATCTGAAACATTAAGTTCTTCAAATCCTCCTTCAGTTATTCGATGGTTGGATTTGTATGTTGATATTGGTTTTCTTCCAGTTGCAAGGTTGCATGCAGAGTCTCTGCCTGCGTCTGAAAATTTTGTTGTCGCAGTGGATATTTCAAGTGTGGGAGTAATGAATTGACAAACAAGTGTTGATGTTGCATGTCGTTCATGATATATTTCAACTTCCCCTTCAATTTCTTGAATCTCTGGTCAATCTCCCATACAGATTCTCTTGGTTTCTGTCTAATTTGGATCATCTCGTTCATGTACTTATCCTATGAACTCGTCTTTTGGAACTCGTTTACTATCAGTTTCTTGATGTCTGCAATTTTTTTGGTTGTCCCTGGTGGATTGTTTGTAGCTAAAATCATATACCAATCCAATGCGCGATCCCTTAGTGTAATCACTAGTTATGCCATTTTAGTATCTTCGTCTGTGATTTGTTTTGCTTCCCAAATATTCTCACATATGAACACATGTTTTTTCGGGTCCTCTGACGCTTCTCCTTTAAATTCTGGTAACCTGATGGTGGGATCATGTTCTGCCATTCTAAACGTTGAACTACTACCTCTGTGTGGTGTAGATACTTCACTAGCGTTGCTTGAACTGGTTCGTCCAATTATTTCTCCTTGTGTAGATGTACTTCCTGTTGTTTGACTTCTTATGAACTTCGGTTGTCTAAACGATGGTGTTCTCTTTGGTGTATTAGTCGCACATGGGTTTATGGGTTCCATACTAACATTAATATGGATATGATTGTTTCCTTTTCTTCCCATCCTTGGACCTCTTTTCTTCCTCTCATATTTTGCGTGCATGATTTCCTCAATCTTCTCCATAGCCCGGATATCCTCTACCTCTTCCTCGTCACTTGCCAAGCCTTCCCTCGCGGATATGGCTCTCTTCTTGGTATTCAGCTTGTATTGGTAGGGTACTCCACTACACTTCTTTCTAGTTGTTGCCAAGATCCACTTGATATGGTCATCATCCATCATGATCGAGTCCAAGAGTTCCTCCTTCTTTCCCTTATCCTTTCCTCCTTTTGTTTATCCTCTTTCTGTAAGTGCTTCCCCCCTTCCCCCATGCATGTAGGGATGTTTATTTGTTTGATTCCATTGTTATTACACCTTTGTTGTATAGCAGTATCTTAATCAAAGTATACACCGATCTAATGTACCTTCCTCGAGGTCCTCATAGAAACACTTGCTATGTTGCATTGTACGACTTCGATGTATCTACTGCAAACTCTGTTATAAATCTTTCCAAAATATTGTCAAGCCAAAAGTCTACTGCACAGGTGAATTTGTTGTTCATGTGTTGTAACTAGTCAATATGTACTAGGGTCCACTCTAAATGGTGGATCTGGTTTGTTACATGGTTATCCTTCAACCTCAGTATCCACTACTGCAGTAAATGTGGAAAATCATAGAAAACAACTTCATGTAAATCAGTAGACACGTATTTCTCAAGGTATTTGTGGGGTGTTATTATAGGGTTTCTATTGTCTTTCTGTGTAAACTCCAACTCTTTTTTCCTTATCCAACTTTTGATCTCTTCTTTTGTGGGATTTGACAGTCTCAACATCCCCTTCTAGTGACTCATTTCTCTCTACCCTAATATTTTCTTGATCTGCCTCTGACAAACCTTCAACTTATCTCATCTACTCAATCCTCTCCTATAACTACCAATGACAACGAAACCATTTGTTTTTTATTAACCTATTCTATCTAAATTTATTGACCTGGGGTTCATGTATGTTTGGGTTTCCAACAAATACTCTAAAACTATCGGCCCTCCTGGTAAACGAGAAGGAAACACAACGCATAGGGTGCATTGCACTGTCTCACCCGAGATAGTATTAATGGGTGGCTACAATAATCATGTCTTTACAGCCTGGGATTGAGTGAGAGATCTGATAACTATGTAAAGGGAGTGCTACTGTAAATTATTAATGCAATGCATTCCATATTTACGATTTATGCAACAATTATAATGACTCATTCATTTATCTTATCAAATAGATATTGAAAGACAATAAATACATGCATTCATTCAATCACACAACACAGATATTACCATGGTTCACACCCTCCTGGGCTACGTCCACAAAGATTTGGCTCGTGTCTCTTTTATTATCATCATTCTATCATTACAACGTCATTGTTACACATTATTTTGGTCATTCTAATGATGACATCATAGACATGTGTTCAAGCTCCCAACATGGCTTTTGCCTAAGAAGAGCAGCTTCTTTCCTACCTTACAAATATGATTTTTAGAAAGGGTCTGCAGGCTGGCCATACTACAAAGTGCGGAAATCCATCATTTCTGCAGACTGCCCTATAGTTGGCCCACGGTATTTCCACAGGTTGCTATATAGGCAGGGTGTGGCGGCGTTCCAAAACTAAAAGAGGAAAGAGGTTTCACGCAGTTTCTAGAAGGGGAATCTTCTAGAATGTGAGGTGGCGTCCGTATGGTTGCAATCTTACTGGTTTCTATGATTTGGTGGGATCATCCTCATCCTTTTAACCACATCACCTTCTCTTATATAATCATGGGCTTCTCATGGAAAAGGTTAAGCATAGTTGAGAAATATCAAGAAGAGTATTGACAAGAGAATAGACTAAAGATTGTGTGAAGAATCTTATTCTTAGTGATGCTTGAGGCCTCCATTTGTCCATCAAGTTTTTGTGGATTATCTTCATGCGAATTTTGGAGAAAGTGTATGTGTGTTTTGGGACGAAGGACCATTAAAAGGGAACTTGTGACATCAAGGCAATTCGTTTGTATCTTCCACTTTTCATTAATATAATAGGATGACACGTTTCTTTCCCATAAAATGATTAGTATTTTATTACATGATTCCTTGATCACATGTTTAGGTTGTTATTGAATTCTACTATTATTGCTTTCATGTTGGTTGGTTTGTATTATCGCAGATCCAATTCTATAATATCACTGAAGTGAAACAGGGACAACACATATATAAGGAAGCAATTCATAAGGTATGTTATCTATTCCTATTTTGGTAGTGAAACTCAATGATCACAACTTAGGGGAAGCTTATTTTTCCATCTCGTTTTGTTCTAGATCCAGGTGGATCTAGGGGGATTAGTTGATGTCCGCATCTACTGATTTACCCAATAAAAAATAAATTGTTACACATTATTTTGGTCATTCAAATGATGACATGGGTCCGCAGGCTACCCATACTACACAGTGCATAAATCCATCATTTTCGTAGGCTGCCCTATAGCTGGCCCATGGGATTTCCACAGGTTGCTATATAGGCAGGGTGCAGCAGCGTTCCAAAACTAAAAGAGGAAAGGGGTTTCACATAGTTTCTAGAAGGGGAATCTTCTAGAATGTGAGGTGGTGTCCATATGGTTTCAATCCTACTGGTTTCTATGATTTGGTGGGATCATCCTCATCCTTTTAACCACCTCACCTTCTCCCATATAATCATTGGCTTCTCATGGAAAAGGTTAAGAACATTTGAGCAAGATCAAGCAGATAATTGACGAGAGAATAGACTGAATATTGTGTGAAGAATCTTATTCTTATTGATGCTTGAGGCCTCCATTTGTCCATCAAGTTTTTGTGGATTATCTTCATGGGAATTTTGGAGAAAGTGTATGTGTTGTTGAAATTAATAAGACAACTGAGAGAGGGGGTGAATCGATTGTTATTGTTCTTAAACAATTTTAAGTCTATTAAACCATTCTTAATCTTTCTTCAAGTGATCATCAATATTATACAACATATGGATAGCATAAATAATGAGCATCAGTCACACATAAGATATACATAGAGATGTATTTTCACGAGGAAATCCATAAAGGGAGAAAACCTCTTCTTCTTCGAAATGATAGGCAGTCTTTTAAGTTCTTTACATCATCTATGTTTGAGCACCAACTCAAAGTGAGGTTACTACCTCTATTTTACAAGCTCCAACTTGTTGAGAGCACCAACTCTCTGGTTTCTCTAGCACCGACTAGAAGGAAGCACCAACTCCCTGAGTGTTCCAGCACCGACTGGATGGAAGCACCTACTTCCACTTATACAAGCACCAACTTGCTTGAGAGCACCAACTTTCTTGAGAGCACCAACTCTCTGGTTTCTCTAGCACTGACTAGAAGAAAGCACCAACTCCCTAAATCTTCTAGCACCAAATGGATTTATACAAGCACCAACTTGTATATAGAAAAAATTTTGTTTTCCCGAGCACCACCCTGCAACTCTGTTTTCTAGCCACAACTAGATGGAAGCTATTGTTATCACTCCAAGAAACTCTATAGGGTTGTAAGCTAAATATTCTTGGTAACTTAAGAAATTTGATAAATAGGTATACTTGGATCAATGGGATAACTCGGTGGCTAATGAGAAGAACAACTTATCATGCATTCGAATGAACCAGTGCTTTTAGAAATCAATAATCAAATAGAGAAATTGGAATGGGGTATGAAGAATACTAGTCTAGATAACCAAGTACATTAACATGCAGGTTCATACAAGATAGTAAGAGATCCTTTAATTCAAATTCATGAGCTTAATAAGAAGATAACAGTTCTTAGAAGCTGAGCTAAATTGAAGTAAAGTACAGAGCAATGCAATACATGAAAAAATCTGACATTGATAGCAAACGAAGACTTTGATTCTATTAAGATAAGAGTCTTAGTACAATAGGAAAACTTGTATCTAGGATTGACCCCTGATCCATTAAAAATATAGTCATTTATAGCCTTTACAATAAGTTTTTAGATCCTGAAAACTTGGATCTATATATCTAAATATAGAAAATGAAACTAATCAAATACAAAAAGATAATCAAAAGACTAGTTCCTAGGACTCGAACTGTCTTCTTTGTTGATATTTGACATTTGGCCTTCATCACTTTAATGACTCTGATGTGTCATGGAGGGTAAAGACACCTGTCTTCTGTAGCTAGAATCTTTCAACAACCATAACCAAAATTTCAGTCGACCTTTTTTAACCTTTGGTCCCAAAATCTCCATGAATCTTTGATGCTGATTGTTTTCTTGATTTGGTGGTTAATCCTTTGATGTTCCCATAACCCTTTAATCACTCCAAAATTGCTTGGCTCTAGCTTCACTTTCCAAAAATTTCTTTCTGTAATTTCACCAGTTAATTCGCCTTATGATGTGCTAGTTAGCTGGTGAAAAATCTGCTTTTCACCAGCTAATTGGTTGTAATTTCGCCTTTTGCGCTACTGAAAGCTCTGTCTTTCGCCAAAAATAGAATAGACACTTAAACTTTAACATGTTTATTCTCGATCTATTTATGAAGTGAACCATAATGAGTGCCACCTGTTTCATTAATTGTCCATTGTCTTCCATAATGATTGCATGTCCATTTAACCCCTCGTTAAAGAATATCTTCCTTGTGAAAATATATGTCAGCAAGAGAAACTCCCAGCCATTAGTAAACTTCCTCGTGGAATGAGATCGAACATATTCCTCTTGTAAACCAGTGGAAGAAAGCAAGAATTTTACAATGACTGTGCCTTGATAACCATCTCTTGATTTCCAATACCCCCAATCAAGCATCCTTTCTTTTTTTCAGTGAATGCATTGTGAATAATAACTAATGGTGGCCATAAAATAAGATCTTGATTGTTTTCCATTTCTTCAGGTTCTGAGAATGACTGGTATGATTCTTCATGATCTGGTGAAGAGGCATAGCTCCATCCCAATAGGACACATAATGCTTTATACAGTCCCAAGTGTTCTAATCGCAGCATGGGATTTGGGGCATTGTATGCATGCATAACAAGGATGTGAGTATCCATAAAATATTTGGATTAACTCATTATTTTCTAGACTGTCGATTTGTTGAATGCAACATATCCAAAACCTGCAACAACAACCTAAAATATCCAAGATTTGCTGCCTTCCGATGCATGATTTCTTTCTCTACAAAGTTGCTTCCTCATGGTCTTTCTCACATACGGCCTGGCGCCTGTATTTATTTAAAGATCACAATTGAAATTCGATCTAGTAGCATAATCCAATGTTCATACATGACTTGTTTTACATGTGCAAATCAACCAATTAACATTTTATTATCCTGTAAGAATTTGTATGTTGGAACCTCAAGGTTGTAAGGTGCTAGACCCTTCGTAATTCGGCCATATATGTCATAATGAGATCCATGACAAGGATAGAACCAACCTCCATAATAT
Source organism: Picea glauca (assembly GCA_000966675.3). Lineage (NCBI taxonomy): Eukaryota > Viridiplantae > Streptophyta > Pinopsida > Pinales > Pinaceae > Picea > Picea glauca. Next base: position 220,714 of record JZKD02S1844165.1, read on the forward strand.
CCATCATTGGACAAAGGAACACAACCAAGGTGGGTACAAACACCAACTACAACAAGCCACTAGACAGGAGAAGAATGCATCTGTAATGTACAACTGATATATGGCCATGATAAGGATATGGCACCTCCAGAGGGTCGATGGCTCTGCCCTCTATAATTTTTTTAATGTTGCAGTCATGAAATTTAATTTGCTTCATTTTGGGTCAAACTGTCAATGAAATCCTAGCACTACAATAGTAATACCCTAGCAATGCTTGTATAATGCATTCTGTAACACTGGCATCTGCGATCTCAAATGGGCAAACTCGGCCCTGTCAAAACTTTATGAAGAAAACCTGTTATTGACTTGGCTGAGTGCATGGCTATAATTTTGCAGTTTGAAAACAACCTGGACATGCAATATTTGTTCAGTTGTTGATGTGTGATCTCCTTTTCTTCTTAGCTTCTCTCTATAATCGCGGGCACTTGGCATGTGTAATGATAGGCATTAACATCGGCGCCTTAGAATTTACAATTTGACACCTTTACATTTGCAAACTGAACACTGGGCTGAGCTTCTTTTTAGAGCACCTACGCAACCCATTTTAATCTCGGCATTTGGAAGCCTGTAAATATTTTAAAAACAATGAAGAGAAAGTATCCCACATTCCTCAAGAGTTTAGGTGTTTCCAGTGTTACATACGCCAATCGTTTAACTATAAAATCGATGAGACATATGGGAAAAGGTTCGGTGTTGTGCTTGGCTTGGCTTGTGGTTTGGTGCGCTAGGATTTCAATTTGGTGGCCTCAACCCTAGACTTTGGTCTATGCAATAAATTTAGGACACTTAAAGCACACACCACCTTTTTGTTAAAATCACAAAATAACAATATATATTTTTTTTATTTGCAAATCTAAGAGGCAATAAACTAGGGTTTTAGGCTCTAACAACAAGGCTTTGGGAATGTAGATCAAAGGGAAAAGTCATAGGAGTCTTTGGGAAAAATAAATCAATGGGAACTTCTCAAAAATTTCTGGAAACAGTTGGAGATCGTGACACTGGTCAAAAATTGAAAATCTAGCCTAAATTGGATGAAAGCGCTAAAATTTACAAGTACATTTTGAGCGCTAACAGCTACAACTCCCAATATTCAAGCACCAACTCAAATATCAAAGGACCACAGTCCTCCCTAGCATCACCCTACCTCCTTGATTATAAATAAATGATTGAATAACCAACAACACAGATAAATCTATTCTTACCACTTCTTTTCTTGTTTTGTAAATCGGGTCTGCTTCTAACTGTTCTGCAATTCTTCTCTTCCTTTGTTTGTTCTGCAATTCTACTCTTCTTCAAGTTGTTCTGCAATTCTTCTCTTTCTTCTGTCTATTCCTCATCTGTTACTCATCTCTGAGTTTTATCTCACACTGCGCATACTATCGGTCTCACGCTGCGCATACTGTAATTTTCTCTTTCTTACAGGTCAACTCATTTTTCATTCAGAATGATCAACTGTCCATGGTAATTACATTTCCATTTTATCCTATGCCACTTATTCAGTTACACCTTGAATCTCCAAGAAAATGCATCCGCATATGAATCGCCAACCGTCCAAGAATCATGATTCAGTTCTGCTAACTGAATCATAATTGATCGATTACTTGTGAGGTGAAAGAATAATCCTTCTATCAAGTTTCCAATTAACCATCACCATTGGATTAAATCCATTGGATTTCATGTTTATCTCATATGCCCACTAGCTGTGACCAAGCGCTAAACAGAATTTGAATTTCATGATTTCACATCTCGACATTCCTGTGATGAAGGGTCTCGACACTCCAAGTTGCGATCGCCGAAACTCCAAGATGGAGCTTAGCACTGCTAGCTTCTTCCCCTCACGTGACCATTGGTGGTGACCAGAGGCTGCACCAAAAGGAACTTCGTATTTTGTGAACTTATGAACTTTATCAAGCCTGATCAACGGTCGAGATCTCCAATGATCCGACAGTCAAGATCTCATCGCGATCTCACATATCGCAATTCCCGTGATGAAGGTTCTCGGTACTCCAAGTCGCAATCGTCGAGTCTTCGAGATGGAGCTTAACACCACTAGCTTCTTCCTCCATCTTTATCAGATGTAACCACTGGCTATGACCACATCCTTATTTGAAAATTCATTTCGCACTTTCATGTCTTGGGTATTCTATGATGAGTCCTTTCAACTCTCCATGTTACGAACTCCAAAATAGAGCTTGGATTCTCTAGCTCTGCTCTCCATCTCTCAACAATGTGACCACGAGATATGACCACTTTCCAATCAAATGAGCACTTCACTCCTTTGAATTTCCAGTCAATGAAACCATGATCTTTCTCCATGTGTCCTATGGAACCAATGGTCCTAATATTATTGCAATTTCAGCACGTGTCCTTCTTGAATCAATGGTCAAGATCTTATCACGATTTTTCAACTTCACGGGACTTCGTCATACCTAATCAATGGTCCACGATCTCAATGATTTGACGGTCTAGATCTTTTCATGATCTCTCATATCACGAGTTCCCACACCATGCTCCGTTGACTCCTCCAATGTGCAAGTCAATGAAATTCCAATCACTTGCCACATGTCCTATGACTCCAATGGTTAGGATTGTTATCGTGATTTTGCATATCGCGAGTTTGAACCTCTTTCCTTTGGATTTCCCGATCTACGAAACTCCGAAATGAAACCTTTGTCATGCTTTGACTGTTTTCCTCCTTCTGAGCTCACACTGCTAATCTTGCCATTATCGCTACGCTACTGATTATGTTGATCTTTGCCATCAATGACAAACACACATACTCTGCCTCTGTCTAAAAACATGCCAACAATCTCCCCCTTTGGAATTGATGGAAACCCCTTGAAAAACATGCAACTATACCACTGCAGCATCCTTGAAATTTACCACACCTTCTCCCCCTTTGACATCAATGTCAAAGAAGAAACATGCTCCCCCTGAGCTGTTGCAGTACATACTCCCCCTATCAACTATGATCAACTTAGAAATACAACATATATTCAATAATTACTCCCCCTGATCAGGTGAACAGATTAGATGAAAGAAGTTATAATCCCCAACTTTTGACGAAGATATCCAAAAAGGTTCATTTCTAACGGTTTAGTAAAGATATCAGCTATATGTTCTGTGGAAGGAATATAATTCACTTGAAAAATTATGTTTGTAACTTTTTCTCTGAGAAAATTGTATTTTATTGGTAAGTGCTTAGATTTTGAATGAAGTACAAGATTCTTAGAGAGACTGATGGCACTGGTGTTATCATAGTGAAGTGGAATGGGAACAGTGTAAGTCACCTTCAAATCTGCAAGCATTTGTATCATCCATAAAATTTGTGTGTAGCAAGTAGCAGCAACAATGTATTCTGCCTCTGTAGTTGATAATGAAATGGATCCTTGATTTTTACTAAGCCATGATACTAATGAGTCACCTAGAAAGAATGCTCCTCCACTGGTGCTTTTTCTCTCATCAACACAGTTTGCCCAATCGGCATCTGAATAAGTAGTTAACTGAAAGTTATAATTTATGGGATACCACATACCGTAATTCATTGTGCCTTTAAAGTACTTGAATATCCTTGTTACCTCTACTAGATGACCTTGTTTAGGAGCAGAGTGATAGCGACCTACCATTCCAACAACTTGCATTATATCAGGATGGGAAGCTGTGATGTACATAAGACTACCTATCATTGATCAGTATGTCCTTTGATCAACATCGGGTGACATGTCATCTTTACTGAGTTTTCAACCAACCACCATAGGTGTACTAACAGGAAAGGAATCCTCCATCTGATATTTCTTCAACATCCCTTTCAAATATTTTTCTTGAGAGATAAATATTCCTACAGAACTCTGATTTACTTGTAAACCAAGAAAATATGACAGTTCTCCTATCATGGACATCTCAAACTTTGTTTGCATAGAGTTAGAAAACCACTGGACAAATGATTCATTAGTACAACCAAAAATAATATCATCTACATAAACCAAAACAACTAGTAAATTATCACCTTCAAACTTAATGTAGAGATTGTTGTCAACAATACCTTTCTTGAACCCTTTGTCCTGTAAAAAATTGTCTAGTCTATAATACCAAGCTCATGGTGCTTATTTCAGTCCATATAAAGCCTTCTTCATCTTGCAAACATAATTAGGATTATCTGTCAATGAGAATCCTTTAGGTTTCTCCATATATACTTCTTCCTCTAGATCTCCATTAAGAAACACTGACTTAACATCCATATGATAAACTTTAAATTTCTTATGACATGAATAAGCAAGAAACATTCTGATGGCTTCCAATCTTTCCATTGGAGAAAAAGTTGCATCAAAGTCCTGACCTTCAACTTGTGCATACCCTTTACAGATCAATCTGGTTTTATTTCTAACAACTTGTCCTTTTTCATTCATTTTATTCTTGAACACCCATTTGGAACCTATTACATTCTTATCTTTGGATCTAGGAACAAGCTCCCAAGTATTGTTATTCTCAATCTGATCAAGCTCTTCATTCATAGCTCTAATCCAATCATCATGTTGGTTGTCTTCATCAAAAAATTTAGGCTCATTCATAGATAAAAAGGCAACATGAGATTGTTCTGAGTCTTTAATCAATTTCCTTCTTGTCTAAACTCCTTTATTTATATCTCCAATTATCTGATTTCCAGGATGATTCTTTTTAACAATTCTGAGAGGTGATTTTGCTTCTTTCTGCTGATTTGTGTCAGTTGGAGTATTTGTATCTTCATATGAGTCAGATTATTCTCTTTCTGATCCTTGGACCTATTCATCTTCATATTCAACTATATCTTCTATTCTTGGTTCAACACTGCTTACATTTCTAACCAGAATTTCTTCATCAACTTTTATGTCTATACAATCAACTAGTTTATGAAGCCTCTTATTGTAAAATCTATACCCTTTACTGTTTGTAGCATAACCCAAGAAGATACCTTCATCAGCCCTGTCATCATATTTGCCAATATTTTCATCATTATTCTTAATGTAACATTTATTCCCAAAGACTTTAAAATGCTTAATTGAAGCAGGTCTTCCAAACCATAGTTCATAAAGAGTCTTGTCACTGTGTGGTATGAGATGTGCTTTGTTAAGGATATGACCATCTGTATGAATTTCTTCCACCCAATATGTCTAAGGTATGTTCCTTTCATTCATAATTGATCTTTCCATTTGTTGTACTGATCTATTCTGCCTCTCAACAACTCCATTTTGTTGTGGAGTCCTTGGAATTGTGTACTCTCTTTTGATTCCATGTTTATCACAGAACTCTTTGAAGTTCCATGAGATAAACTCTCCTCCTCTATCAAATCTTACTGCCTTCAATATTTTTCCTATTTGATTCTCAGTTAGAGCCTTAAACACTTTGAATTTTTCAAATGCTTCAGATTTTTCCTTCAAAAAGGCAACCCATGTTAGTCTAGAATAGTCATCAATAATCAACATAAAATAATTTTTTTCTCCTGTACCTTCTTTCCTTGATGGTCCACATAAATCCATATGTACTAACTAGAGAGGTTTTTCTATTGAAGGAAAGTTTTTCAATTTGAAATGAGTGCAAGCAAGTTTTCCTATCTAGCAAGATTTACAAACAGAGTCGTATGGCTTTGATATCTTTGGAAGATCTTTTACTGCCCCATTATTTCTGAGCTTGATTATATGATCAAAATTTAAGTGTCCAAGTCTCCTATTCCGTAGACAACTTTCATCATACTTGCTTAAGTAACATTCTTCTTTTTCTTCTTTTAACACATAGACATTGTTTTATGTTCTTATCCCTTTTGCAACTAGCTGTCCTGAATTCACAGATTTTATTCTACAATCTTTAGAGGTAAAAACGACTTCACATTCTCGGTCATAGACTTGACTGACACTAAGAAAATTATGTTTCATACCTTCTACAAACAACACATCTTGAGCTTTCCCTTTTCCATTACTCAAACTCACCATTCCTTTACCTTTTATTTTTCCTAGTGCATCATTTCCAAAAGTTACATTCCCTGATTTGCTTTCACTTAGAGTTAGAAACTTACTTTTATCTCCAGTCATATGTTTGGAACATACACTGTCAATATACCAGGGATTCATTTCTCTTTGGGCTGATAACACTAGTCTACACTTGTCATCTTCTTTCTTCTTCCAAATCTTGAAATTTTCAGCAGTAGGATTCGAATATGGCTTAAAATTCCTTAAGAGACAATCTGTAGCTTTATGTCCATAGTTATGACAAATGTAACATTCTAGTTCATTGAATAATAGATCATAATGATTGTTATGCTCATAACTGTTGTTATGTTACACCTACGTCCTTCCTCCATCCATCACATGATTTATAGTATGTGATCATTTTTTTCTTGGTTGTCTCAATCTTTGTTGTGGCAGATAATTATTCCTTGAGTATCTTGATTTCAAATATCTATATCTTAAAGAACAGTTTACAGCTTTGTGACCAAAGTTAGAACAGAAAAAACAATAACCATAGAAAAAAACTTTGTACCTGGAAAAAGGTTGTAGTTGATTTCTTCCATGCTGATGATTTCTCTGATCTACAGATTCGGTTCTGGTACTTTTTCTTTCATTCCTTCTTGGTGACTGATTTTCTTTCTTTGTTTCTGCAGAGTGGTTGTTGTCAATGATTGTAGTTTTAACAAACTTGATGGGTTCTGTATTACTTGAATGATCACTACTTGATCCTTCTTCATAGCCCAAGCCAGCTTTCAACTTTGGATTTCTTTGTTGATTTAGAATGAAAGTTAATTTTTCTGAAGCTTTAATACTTGGCAGATTTTGATGATACAATGCATTAAACTTCTCCATTTCTTTTCTGGTTTTTAATATCTCTTCTTCTAAGGCTTCACACCTCGCTTTCTTCTTTGACAATTATTGTTTCAGTATGTCTTTTATTTTCTTTGCCTCTTCTAACTCTACTTTTAGTAGAGAAATCTTTTCATTAGGTTTTTCACCATTCATTTTAAACTGCATCAACAACTATTTTTGTTTTCTCTTCTTACATATGAGACTGACAATTTCTTCCAAAGCACTGATTAATTCACCTTCCATATCCACCGCAACTTCTTCATCATCCATTTCACCTCCTGTGTGCTCATCATCAAGATCTCCCATAGCCATAAGCATAAAATCATTCACTTTGTATTCACATGATGAATCACTATCTATGTCTTCTAAGGAATTGTCATTATTTGCACACAAACTTTTCTCTTTACTATATTTCTTGAATTTGTACTTCTTTTCATCATTAGAGTTCTGGTCCTTTTTCTGATGGGGACACCTATATGCAAAATGACCTATCTTACCATGGTTAAAACATTTGAAGGGAAGCTTGCCTTGATATTTTCCTGATCCTTTCTTTAACCTTCTCACAAATTTTACCTCAATATCATCTAAATTTGAATCAGTATTCTTGTCTACTTTAAAATATGCTTGTCTAGTAATGGATTTATCTTTGTTGATTCTCATTTCATATGCAGTTAAAGTTCCTAGGAGTTAATCAATGGACAGAGTTTTAAGATCATTTAGTTCTTCTATTGCAGAGACTTTT
>JZKD02S1844165.1:232273-243766 GCA_000966675.3 Picea glauca
AAATTGATAGAAGTGCAAGAAAGAGTTTGGGGACAAAAATAAATCATGACATAAGAAGCGTAAAGGCAACTTTAATTCTCATAAAAAATGATGATGTAAAGAAAATTAATTTGAAGACAACCAATCAAAGGTGGCAAGCAATTCCTTGGCATGGTAATGATAAAAGGTACACTATACATATGTTACTGTCCAAGTTTAAAGCCTCATACTTTGATTCATCCCTGAAATCACAATATTCCATTAATAAGAGGAGGTGGATCTATTATCACCCAAAATCACACTATACAATATTAAGTCCCGAATAAATATTAGGGTAGCTATAGGGATACACAAGAGTATTGATGCCCAATATCTCCACAAAAGCCACTACTCTTCACTTCTAGCTGGTTCTTTTCCAACTCAAGGAGGAATTCCTAAATGTAAATTTACTAAGGCCAGGATGCTTAGATATTCAAGAAGTTCCATGAAATATAAGAACAAAATTAGAGTGATTGAATCTAATTAGAATGATTGTACTTGAATCGGTAATCTTTTTACTCTATCAAAAGTGGATAAACCATAAAATCTTTCTGAGTTAAAATAAACAATAAAATCCGATTTAAGGAGTGAAAATAAACCATAAAATAGTTCAATACCACCAAATTACTAAATCACACATAAAATTTTTAGGTACTGACCTTCAAAATCTCAGCTATGTAGAGTTTGATCAATTCAATGTTTTTCTTCTTGAAAGAGAATTGAAATCAAGATGTCATAAAAAACCAGAACACCATTGCATCAGAACACCCAAATGATTGTCGCAACTGTAGAAAATGATTATCGCAACTGTAGAAAATGATTATCGCAACTGTAGAAAATGATTGTCCCAACTATAGAAAATTTATCGTAACTGAGATATATATAGGATTGATTTCATTGGTCTTCCGAAAAATTCGGTCAAATTGACAAAAAAATAAGTTAATGACCGTTTGATTCTCACACATGCCATAGTTGGTCATTATAACGACTAAAGTTCATCGCTATAGTGACTAACTCGTGGTTGGTCTCTCTAGCGATGAAATTTCGCGGCTATAATGACCAACGTGGAATGTTTGTCGCTAGAGCGATGAACAGTTGGACCCCGAAAAAAAAAGTAAATTTAGTCCAAAAAAAGAAAAACAATTACGATAAAATTTTAAACCCTCGTAATATTTCGTCGTAATTTCCGCCCAATGTAGTAGTGGTTGGTGCATTCTTTAGTCCAAACAGCATGAATATGTACCGGTGGGATCCCCATTCTATCGCAAAGGTGGTCTTTTATATTTCCTCATGTGCTATCTTAATCTGGTGGTAGCCTAAGAATCCATCAGTGAATGAGTAAGCTTCATGTCCTCCTACGTTCTCTAATACTTCGTCTGTGAAAGGTGTAGGGATTGGGTCATGTAGGCATGCATCGTTCAACTTCCTCAATTCGATGCATATATGTATCCCTCCTTGTTTCTTGTCTTGAACAACCATCGGGCTTATCCATTCAGATTCTTCCACTGGCTCTATGATTCTGTCTTCGAGCATTATGTCGATCTCATCTTTGACTTTATGTTTATAGATTGGGTTCAATATGTATGGTCGATGTCTGATTGGTCTTGCTTCAATTCTGAGTGGTATTTCCATTTCTCTTGCTATATCCTTCATCTCTGTAAATGTTGTGGGAAATAGGTTGATGTACTCACACAGTGACTCTTTTATGCTTTATATTGCTTGTTCATCCCAGTAATCTCTGATGTTGGCCATTTTGGGATTCTTAGTTGTCCCAATGTTGACTTTCTTTACCTTTATTGGTGAGGCAATAAATTTTGATTGTATGGGTGGACCTTCCACTTCTCTTTCTCCTTATGCTTCCTTGATCTAAATATCATGCGGATCATCTTCCTCTGGTGCGTCTTCGTGCACATGGTAACATGACAACAATTCCTTGATTGTCTGTTTATTTTGTTGTTTCTCTTCTGCTATGAGCTCGACTTTTGATTCCTCGATAAATATCACCCCTATTATCTATTTAAGCATTTCATCTATGTTATGGTTCTCATGCTCAAATGAGAAAGTGACTGTAAAATTATGTTGCAATGTCGTCCAGGTTGCAGTTCCTCTGCAGAGTTCCTAGTTTGTATACCAGTTTTCTAGTATGCCCTCTAGAGTGTGTATAAAATAATGGGGCCATTACTTTGGGGGTATCAGTTTTCATAGTGTTTTTCACTTCTCCAAGTGTTCCATTGATGCCCCTTGTCCATCATACTTCTACTACTTGTTGTCTTTATACTCTGCGTCGAACCTTATTCCCAGTAACCGCTTACATTGGTACCAATATATGATTGTCTCTTTTTGTGTACCCTGCCATATTGAAGGTGTGGCCTTGAGTTCTATATCAAGTTATAAGAGTCTCTGATTCTCTAAAACTTCAGCTTCATACTATGCCAAGAATATTTCCAGGTCATTTATCCTGTGGAAACTGGGTGGTTCCTGTATCTCCATGCCTACCCATCTTACTGTGTGGTCTATTCATGCACATATTCTTGTGGAAACTTCATGTAACCTTTGTTGTCAGTTCTCTAAACCAGTGTATGACTCTGTCGCACATGAATTAATGATCTGCCAACTGAGTACCCCATCTGCAGTTGGGTTTACGTAATCCTCATCGCGCACAGTTGTTCTGTACAACTGGTTCATTTCCTCTAAATATAAACAAGTAGTTTCTAAAAAAAATTCCCCTTCTTATGGGTCTAATGGCACGATGACCCTGTATTCCCCTTACTCAAATGTCTTTTTTCTTTTCTTTAAGTTTATTATGTCCTGATTGTCAAAGGCCCAATCCAAACCAAGCAATGTTGGATATGTTGTTGTGTCGTCCACTATTTCAATCACTTCAAAGTCTGATTTAGTGCGCACTCCATCTAGGTCTATTGTTACTCCCTTAAGTCTACCGATTGGTAGGACTCTGTGTTGGTTTTCTAATTTCAGTTGAATCGGTGAGTATCCTAATGTGGGCTCTCCCATGCATTGCCACGTTTTCTTTGGTAATACATTCACTTTCGATCCTATATCCATTATGATAGCTCCCATGTTGAAATCTTTGATATTTGCATTCAACCTGAACTCCCTACTTGTTCTTATCCTTGTATGTAGGTGATTGACTGTATTTTGTTCTAGTTTTCCTTCTATCTCTATACTACATATTTCTAATATGTTTTGCAGTATTTTCACAAATGATGGATCATTTAATACTTGGACACATGATTGCAAAAATCCTTTGATTGTACTTACTTTTCCCATGGGTTTCATTTCATTGGTATGATCCAATAATGGAGGCATATCGTACTTTGGTGCTTCCTTTATTTGTTGCGTAGTTGAATTCGTCGCAATGTCCTCCTTCTAAAATTCTTGTTAGGCTTTCTTAAATGTCTCCTTCTCCTTCTGCATGTTGAACTGCTTCCTTGGTTCGGTGTTCTTCTTCGCCCATTGGTGTTGTAGTGGCCCTTGTCGAACTGCATCATTTCTCATTTTATCTCCTCCATGGGTAACTATATTGATGTTTCATCCTTCATCCCTTTCTTCGGCTGAGATCCATTGAACATTTTGGTTGTTCTGGTTTCTCTTTTCCTGAATCTTTACTAATAGTGTCGTACATTCCTCCGTATCATGGTCCGATGCACGAAAATACATACACGTTGTTTGTGGAAGTGGAAATTCCCTTGCATAATATCTCGGTTGTTGACAATTATGACATACCACTGGTCCTCTACCTCATCCAAAACCTCCTCTTTCTCCTCCTCCACCTCTGTAGTCTACTCGATCTCCTCTTGGCACATTAAACTAAGGCACCTGATTGTACTGCACAGTATTGTACTGAGGTTGTGTTGTGTTGTACTATGGTTGTGCAGTATTATAGGGTTTTTACGTAGTGTTATATTGTTGTTGTGCAGTATTGTATGGAGCTCGAACTTGGTTAAATTTTGGTGTGGCTTGCCCCATCATAATTTCTACATGCACTTTATATGCATCTAATGTCCTTTCTCGCATGAACTCCAAAGTTATACAGTCTTTGTCATCGTGGCCCACTGACTTGAAAAAGTTTTAATATGAACTCTTTGGGACTATCTGGTATTTCTACATCATTGAGCAGTGATACGGATCATGGCCTAGTTTCTTAAAAAATTCACACCATAGTCCTCCTATTGGTAACAGATTTGGCATTATGGATGCCATATACTATGCGAATGCTGGACATTCGTTCTTGTGGTGTCCTTTCATCCTACATGTAGTACACCAAACGAATTCTCATTTATCCTTATTCTTATTATGTTTTAACTGAAATGTTAAGTTCTTCAAATCCTCCTTCAGTTATTCGATGGTTGGATTTGTATGTTGATACTAGTTTTCTTCCAGTTGCAGGGTTGCATGCAGAGTCTCTGCCTGCGTCTGAAACTTTTGTTGTCGCAGTGGATATTTCAAGTGTGGGAGTAGTGAATTGACAAAAAAGTGTCGATGTTGCATGTCGTTCATGATATATTTCAAATTCCCCTTCAGTCGCTTGAATCTCTGGTCAATCTCCCATACAGATTCTCTTGGTTTCTGTCTAATTTTGATCATCTCGTTCATTTACTTATCCTATGAACTCGTCTTCTGGAACTCGTTTACTATCAGTTTCTTGATGTCTGCAATTTTTTTGGTTGTCCCTGGTGGATTGTTTGTAGCTAAAAACATATACCAATCCAATGTGTGATCCCTTAGTGTAATTGCTAGTTATGCCATTTTAGTATCTTCGTCTGTGATTTGTTTTTCTTCCCAAATATTCTCACTTATGAACAAATATTTTTTCGGGTCCTCTGACGCTTCTCCTTTAAATTATGGTAACCTGATGGTGGGATCATGTTCTGCCATTCTAAACGTTGAACTACTACCTCTGTGTGGCGTAGATACTTCACTAGCGCTGCTTGAACTGGTTCCTCCAGTTGTTTCTACTTGTGTAGATGTACTTCCTGTTGTCTGACTTCTTCTGAACTTCGGTTGTCTAAACAGTGGTGTTCTCTTTGGTGTATTAGTCGCACATTTGTTTATGGGTTCCATACTAACATTAATATGGATAGGATTGTTTCTTTTTCTTCCCATTCTTGGACCTCTTGTCTTCCTCTCATATGTTGCGCGCAGGATTTCCTCAAACTTCTCCATAGCCCGGATATCCTCTACCTCTTCCTCGTCACTTGCCAAGCCTTCCCTCGCGGATACGACTCTCTTCTTGGTATTCAACTTGTATTGGTAGGGTACTCCACTACACTTCTTTCTAGTTGTTGCCAAGATCCACTTGATATGGTCATCATCCATCATGATCGGGTCCAAGAGTTCCTCCTTCTTTCCCTTATCCTTTCCTCCTTTCGTTTCTCCTCTTTCTGTAAGTGCTTCCCCCCTTCCCCCATGCATGCAGGGATGTTTAGTTGTATGATTCCATTGTCATTACACCTTTTTTGTATAGCAGTATCTTAATCGAAGTATACACCGATCTAATGTACCTTCTTCGAGGTCCTCATAGAAATGCTTGCTATGTTGCATTGTACGACTTCGTTGTATCTACTGCAAACTCTGTTATAAAGATTTCCAAAATATTGTCAAGCCAAAAGTCTACTGCACAGGTGAATTTGTTGTTCATGTGTTGTAACTGGTCAATATGTACTAGGGTCCACTCTAAATGGTGGATCTGGTTTGTTGCATGGTTATCCTTCAACCTCTGTATCCATTACTGCAATAAATGTGGAAAATCATAGAAAATGACTTCATGTAAATCAATAGACATGTATTTCTCAAGGTATTTGTGGGGTGTTATTATAGGGTTTCTATTGTCTTTCTATGTAAACTCCAACTCTTTTTTCCTTATCCAACTTTTGATCTCTTCTTTTGTGGGATTTCATGGTCTCAACATTCCCTTCTAGTGACTAATTTCTCTCCACCCTAATATTTTCATTGAATTCTACTATTATTGCTTTCACGTTGGTTGGTTTGTATTATCGTAGATCCGATTCTATAGGATCACTGAAGTGAAACAGGGACAACAAAGATATAAGGAAGCGATTCATAAGGTATGTTATCTATTCCTATTTTGGTAGTGAAACTCAATGATCACAACATAGGGGAATCTTATTGTTCCATCTCGTTTTATTCTAGATCTAGGTGGATCTAGGGGGATTAGTTGATGTTTGCATCTACTGATTTACCCAATAAAAAAAAATATTTTTACACATTATCTTGGTCATTATAATGATGACATCACAGACATGTGTTCAGGCTCCCAACATGGGTTTTTCCTGAGAAGAGTAGCTTCTTTCCTACCTTACAAAGATGCTTTTTAGAAAGGGTCTGCAGGCTACCCATACTACACAGTGCAGAAATCCATCATTTCTGTAGGCTTCCCTATAGCTAGCCCATGAGATTTTTGCAGGTTGCTATATAGGCAGGGTGCAGTGGTGTTCCAAAACTAAAAGAGGAAAGAGGTTTCACGTAGTTTCTAGAAGGGGAATCTTCTAGAATGTGAGGTGGCGTTCGTATGGTTGCAATCCTATTGGTTTCTATGATTTGGTGGGATCATCCTCATCCTTTTAACCACCTCACCTTCTCCCATATAATCATGGGATTCTCATGGAAAAGGTTAAGCACATTTGAGCAAGATCAAGCAGAGAATTGACGAGAGAATAGACTGAAGATTGTGTGAAGAATCTTATTCTTAGTGATGATTGAGGCATCCATTTGTCCATCAAGTTTTTGTGTATTATCTTCATGGGAATTTTGGAGAAAGTGTATGTGTTGTTGAAATTAATAAGACAACTGAGAGAGGGGGTGAATCGGTTGTTATTGTGCTTAAACAATTTTAAGTCTATTAAACCATTCTTAATCTTTCTTCAAGTGATCATCAATATTATACAACATATGGAAAACATAAATAATGAGCATCAGTCACACATAAGAAATACATAGAGATGTATTTTCACGAGGAAACCCATAAAGGGAGAAAACCTCTTCTTCTTTCAAATGATAGGCAGTCTTTTAAGTTCTGTACATCATCTATGTTTGAGAACCAACTCAAAGTGAGGTTACTACCTCTATTTTACAAGCTCCAACTTGTTGAGAGCACCAACTCTCTGGTTTCTCTAGCACCGACTAGAAGGAAGCACCAAATCCCTGAGTGTTCTAGCACCGACTGGATGGAAGCACCTACTTCCACTTATACAAGCACCAACTTGTTTGAGAGAACCAACTCTTTGGTTTCTCTAGCACCGACTAGAAGGAAGCACCAACTCCCTAAATATTCTAGCACCAACTAGATTTATACCAGCACCAAGTTGTATATAGAAAACTTTGTGTTTTCCTGAGCACTACCCTGCCACCCTGTTTTCTAGCCACAACTAGATGGAAGCTACTGTTATCACTCCAAGAAACTCTTTAGGGTTGTAATCTAAAGATTCTTGGTAACTTAAGAAATTTGATAAATAGGTATACTTGGATCAATGGGATAACTCGATGGCTAATGAGAAGAACAACTTATCATGCATTCAAATGAACCAGTTCTTTTAGAAATCAATAATCAGATAGAGAAATTGGAATGGGGTATGAAGAATACTAATATAGATAACCAAGTACATTAACATGCAGGGTCATACAAGATAGTAAGAGATCCTTTAATTCAAATTCATGAGCTTAATAAGAAGATAACAGTTCTTAGAAGCTGAGTTAAATTGAAGTAAAGTACAGAGCAATGCAATACATGAACAAATCTGACATTGATAGCAAAAGAAGACTTTGATTCTATTAAGATAAGAGTCTTAGTACAATAGGCAAACTTATATCCAGGATTGACCCCTGATCCATTAAAAAGATAGGCATTTATATCCTTTACAATCAGTTTTTAGATCCTGAAAACTTGGATCTGTATATCTAAATATAGAAAATAAAACTAATCAAATACAAAAAGATAATTAAAATACTAGTTCCTAGGACTCAAACTGTCTTATTTGTTGATCTTTGACATTTGGCCTTCATCACTTTAATGACTCTGATGTGTCGTGGAGGGTAAAGACACATGTCTTCTGTAGCTGGAATCTTTCAACAACCATAACCAAAATTTCAGTCGACCCTTTTTAACCTTTGGTCCCAAAATCTCCATGAATCTTTGATGCTGATTGTTTTCTTGATTTGGTGGTTAATCCTTTGATGCTCCCATAACCCTTTAATCACTCCAAAATTTCTTGTCTCCATCTTTACTTTCCAAAAATTTCTTTCTGTAATTTCACCAGCTAATTCGCCTTATGATGTGCTAGTTAGCTGGTGAAAAATCTGTTTTTCACCAGCTAATTGGTTGTAATTTCGCCTTTTGCACTGGTGAAAGCTCTGTCTTTGGCCAAAAAAAGAATAGAAACTTAACCTTTAACATGTTTATTCCTGAGCTATTTATGAAGGGAACCATAATGATTGCCACATGTTTCATTAACTGTCCATTGTCTTCCATAATGATTGCATGTCCATTTAACCCCTCGTTCAAGAATATCTTCCTCGTGCAAATAGATGTCAGCAAGAGAAACTCCCAACCATCAGTAAAATTCCTCATGGAATGAGATCGAACATCTACATATTGTAAACCAGTGGAAGAAAGCGAGAAATTTACAATGACTGTGCCTTGATAACCATCTCTTGATTTCCAATACCCCAAATCAACCATCCTTTATTTTTTCTGGTCAATGCATTGTGAATAATAACTAATGGTGGCCATAAAATAAGATCTTGATTTTTTTCCATTTCTTCAGGTTCTGAGAATGATTGGTATGATTCTTCATGATCTGGTGAATAGGCATAGCTCCATCCCAATAGGACATAGAATTCTTTATACAGTCCCAAGTGTTCTAATCGCAGCACAGGAATTGGGGCATTGTATGCATGCATAACAAGGATGTGAGTATCCATAAAATCTTTGGATTAACTCATGATTTTTTGGATTGTCGATTTGTTGAATGCAACATATCCAAAACCTGCAACAACAACCTAAAATATCCAAGATTTTCTACCTTCTGATGCATGATTTCTTTCTCTACAAAGCTGCTTCCACATGGCCTTTCTCACATACGGCTTGGTGCCTATATTTATTTAACGATCACAATTGAAAGCCGATCTAGTAGCATAATACCATGTTCAGACATGACTTGTTTTGCATGTGCAAATCAACCAATTAACATTTTATTATCCTCTAAGAATTTGTATGTTGGAACCTCAAGGTTGTAAGGTGCAGGACCCTTCTTAATTCGGCCAGATACATCATAATGAGATCCATGACAAGGAAAAAACCAACCTCCATAATCTCCATCATTGGGCAAAGGAAGACAACCAAGGTGGGTACAAACACCAACTACAACAAGCCACTGAACAAGATAAGAATGCATATGTAATGTACAACTGATATCTGGCCATGATAAGGATATGGCACCTCCAAAGGGTCGACGGCTCTGCCCTCTATAATTTTTTTAATGTTGCAGTTAGGAAATTTAATTTTCTTCATTTTGGGTCAAACTGCCAATGAAATCCCAACACTACAATAGTAATACCCTAGCAACGCTTGTTTAATGCGTTCTGTAACACTAGCATCTGCAATCTCAAATGGGAAAACTTGGCCCTATCAAAACTTTATGAAGAAAACTTGTTATTGACTTGGCTGAGTGCATGGCTATAATTTTGGAGTTTGAAAACAACCCGGACATGTAATATTTGTTCAACTACTGATGTGTGATCTCCTTTTCTGCTTATCTTCTCTCTGTAATCTTGGGCACTTGGCATGTGTAATGATAGGCATCGACATCGGCACCTTAGAATTTACAATTTGACACATTTACATTTGCAAACTAGACACTGGGTTGAGCTTCTTTTTAGAGCACCTGCGCAACCCATTTTAATCTCGACATCTGGAAGCCTGTAAATATTTTTAAAACAATGCAGGGGAAGTATCCCACATTCCTCGGGACTTTAGGTATTTCAAGAGTTACATACGCCAATCCATTAACTATAAAATCAATGAGACATATGGGAAAAGGCTCATTGTTGTGCTTGGCTTGGCTTGTGGTTTGGTGCGCTAGGATTTCAATGTGGTGGCCTCAACCCTAGACTTTGGTCTATGCAATAAATTTAGGACACTTAAAGAACACGCCATCTTTTGGTTAAAATAACAAAATAACAATATATTTTTTTTTATTTGCAAATCTAAGAGGCAATAAACTAGGGTTTTAGGCTCTAACAATAGGGCTTTGGGAATGCAGATCAAAGGGTAGAGTCATAGGAGTCTTTGGGAAAAATAAATCAATGGGAAATTCTCAAAAATGTTTGAAAACAGTTGGAGATCGTGACACTAGTCAAAAATGGAAAATCTAGCCTAAATTGGATGAAAGCGCTAAAATTTACTAGTAAATTTTGAGCGCTAACAGCTACAACTCCCAATATTCAAGCACCAACTCAAATATCAGAGGACCATAGTCCTCCCTATCATCACCCTACCTCCTTGATTATAAATAAATGATTGAATAACCAACAACACAGATAAATCTATTCTTACCACTTCTTCTCTGTTCTGTAAATCTGGTCTGCTTCTAACTGTTCTGCAATTCTTCTCTTCCTCTGTCTGTTCTGTAATTCTACTCTGCTTCAAGTTGTTCTGAAATTATTCTCTTGCTTCTGTCTATTCCTCATCTATTACTCATCTCTGAGTTTTATCTCACACTGCGCATACTGTCGGTCTCACGCTACGCATACTGTAATTTTCTCTTTCTTACAGTTCAACTCATTTTTCATTCAGAATGACCAACTGTCCATGGTCATTACGTTTCCATTTTATCCTATGCCACTTATTTAGTTACACCTTGAATCTCCAATAAAATGCATCTGCAACTAAATCGCCAACCGTCCAAGAATCATGATTCATTTCTGCTAACTGAATCATAATTGATCGATTACCTGTGAGGTGAAACAATAACCCTTYGATCAAGTTTCCAATTAACCAGCACCATTGGATTAAATCCGCATGATTTCACGTTTATCTCATATGCCCACTAGTTGTGACCAAGCGCTAAACAGAATTTGAATTTTGTGATTTCACATCTCGGCATTCCTGTGATGAAGGGTCTCGACACTCCAAGTCACGATCTCCGAATCTCCAATATGGAGCTTAGCACCGCTAGCTTCTTCCCCTCACGTGACCACTGGTGGTGACCACAGGCTGCACCAAAAGGCGCTTCGTATTTTGGGAACATATGAACTTTATCAAGACTTCTCAATGGTCGAGATCTCCAATGATCCGACAGTCACAGACTTGACTGACACTAAGCATATTATGTTTCATACCTTCTACAAACAACACATCTTGAGCTTTCCCTTTGCCATTACTCAAACTCACCATTCCTTTACCTTTTATTTTTCCTGGTGCATCATTTCCAAAAGTTA
>JZKD02S1844165.1:244870-258995 GCA_000966675.3 Picea glauca
CTTCAACCTAAATGTTTGAAGTTTGGCATCTTTTACTTTCTCATTTCCTTCATAGCTGCTAATAAGTTTATCCCGCATTTCTTTGGCAGTTTGAAGATGCATCACCTTTACAAACCCGGCTTCTGCAAGTCCATTCAAGATAGCATTCATTCCCTTAGCATTAAAGCTAAATTATAACTCATCATCCTTGGAAGCCATCACAACAGGTTTTGTATATCTAGTCTCTACTACATACCAAACATCAACACCTAAGGCCATTAGGTATGTTCTCATTCTAACCTTCCAAAAGCCAAAATTTGTTCCATCAAACAGAGGAGGCTTACTATCTGAAGTCCCTTCATGACTTTTCATGGTTAAGCTTACAGATCTAACTTTAAATAAAAGGAACCAGCTCTGATACCAATTGTTGAAATTACTAAGACAACTAAGAGGGGGGGTGAATCAATTGTTATTGTGCTTAAACAGTCTTAAGTCTATTAAACCATTCTTAATATTTCTTCAAGTGATCATCAATATTATACAGCATATGGAAAACATAAATAATGAGCATCATTCACACATAATATATACACATAAATAGATTTTCACGAGGAAACCCATAAAGGGAGAAAACCTCTTCTTCTTCAAAATGATAGGCAGTCTTTTAATTTCTGTACATCATATATGTTTGAGCACCAACTCAAAGTGAGGTTACTACCTCTATTTTACAAGATCCAACTTGTTGAGAGCACCAACTCTCTAGTTTCTCTAGCACCGACTAGAATGAAGCACCAACTCCTTGAGTGTTCCAGCACCGACTAGATGGAAGAACTTATTTCCACTTATACAAGCACCAACTTGTTTGAGAGAACCAACTCTATGGTTTC
The DNA here is from genome assembly GCA_000966675.3 of Picea glauca. Classification (NCBI taxonomy): domain Eukaryota; kingdom Viridiplantae; phylum Streptophyta; class Pinopsida; order Pinales; family Pinaceae; genus Picea; species Picea glauca. The sequence goes on from JZKD02S1844165.1 coordinate 245,737, forward strand.
TCTAGCATCGACTAGAAGGAAGCACCAACTCCCTAAATATTCTAGCACCAACTAGATTTATACAAGCACCAACTTGTATACAGAAAACTCTGTGTTTTCCCGAGCACCACCCTGCCACCCTGTTTTCTAGCCACAACTAGATGGAAGCTACAACTCCCAAAATTCAAGCACCAACTCGAATATCAGAGGACCATAGTCCTCCCTCGCACCACCCTACCTCCCTGATTATAAATAAATGATTGAATAACCAACAACACAGATAAATCGATTCTTACCACTTCTTCTTTGTTCTATAAATCTGGTCTACTTCTAACTTATCTGCAATTCTTCTCTTCCTCTGTCTGTTCTACAATTCTACTATGCTTCAAGTTGTTCTGCAATTCTTCTCTTGCTTCTGTCTACTCCTCATCTATTACTCATCTATGAGTTTTATCTCACATTGAGCATACTGTTGGTCTCACACTGTGCATACTGTAATTTTCCCTTTCTTACAGTTCAACTCATTTTCATTCAGAACGACCAACCGTCCATGGTCATTACGTTTCCATTTTATCCTATGCCACTTATTCAGTTACACCTTGAATCTCCAAGAAAATGCATACGCAACTGAATCACCAACCGTCCAAGAATCATGATTCAATTCTTCTAACTGAATCATAACTAATCGATTACCTATGAGGTGAAACAGTAACCCTTCGATCAAGTTTCCAATTAACCAGCACGGTTGGATTAAATCCGTTGGATTTCACGTTTATCTCATATGCCCACTAGTTGTGACCGAGCGCTAAACAAAAATTGAATTTCGTGATTTTGCATCTTGGCATTCCTGTGATGAAGGGTCTCGACACTCCAAGTCACGATCGCCGAAACTCCGAGATGGAGCTTAGCACTGCTAACTTCTTCCCCTCACATGACCACCGATGGTGACCATAGGTTGCGCCAAAAGGTGCTTCGTATTTCGTGAACTTATGAACTTTATGAAGCCTGATCAATGGTTGAGATCTCCAATGATACGACGGTCCAGACCTCATCGCGATCTCGCATATCGTGATTCCTATGATGAAGGTTCTCGATACTCCAAGTCGCGATCATCAAGTCTCTGAGATGGAGCTTAACACCACTAGCTTCTTCCTCCATCTTACACAGATGTAACCACTGGCTGTGAACACAACCTTATTCGAAAACGCATTTCTCACTTTCACATCTCGGGTATTCTGTGATGAGTCCTCTCAACTCTCCATGTTACAAACTCTGAAATAGAGATTAGCTTCTCTACCTCTGCTCTCCAACTCTCGACAATGTGACCACGAGATATTACCACTCGCCAATCAAATGAGCACTTCGCTCCTTTGACTTTCCATTCATCAAAATGATGATCTTTCGCCATGTGTCCTATGGAACCAACAGTCCAGATATTATCACAATTTCACCACGTGTCCTTCTTGAATCAATGGTCAAGATATTATCGCGATTTCGCAACTTCATGGTCCTTCTTCATGCCTGATCAACGGTCCATGATCTCGATGATTTGGCGGTCCATATATTTTTGTGATCTCTCATATCGTGAGTTCCCACACCATGCTTCGTTGACTCCTCCAATGTGCAAGTTAGAGAAATTCCAATCGCTTGCCACATGTCCTATGACTCCAATGGTCAGGATTGTTATCGCGATTTTGCATATCGCGAGTTTGAACCTCTTTCCTTTGGATTTCCCGATCTGTGAAACTCTGAAACGAAACCTTTGTCGTGCTTTGTCTGTTTTCCTCCTTTTGAGTTTACACTGCTGATCTTGCCACCTTTGTCGTGCTTTGATTGTTTTCCTCCTTCTGATCTTACACTATTGATCTTTCCATTATCTCTACACTACTGATCGTGTTGATCTTCACCATCAATGGCAAACACACATACTCTTCCTCTATCTAAAAACATGCCAACATGTGTGTGTTGGGACGAAGGACCACTAAAAGGGAACTTGCGACATCAAGGCAATTTGGTTGTATCTTCCACTTTTCATTAATATAATATGGTGACACGTTTCTTTCCCATAAAATGATTAGTATTTTATTACATGATTCCTTGATCACATGTTTAGGTTGTCATTGAATTCTACGATTATTTCTTTCACGTTGGTTGGTTTGTATTATCGGATATCCGATTCTACAAGAGAACTGAAGTGAAACAGGGACAACAAAGATATAAGGAAGTGAGTCATAAGGTATGTTATCTATTCCTATTTTGGTAGTGAAACTCAATGATCACAACTCAGGGGAAGCATCTTTTTCCGTCTCGTTTTGTTCTAGATCCAGGTGGATCTAGGGGGATTAGTTTATGTTTGCATCTACCGATTTACCCAATAACAAAATTGGTGACTCCACTGGGGAAGGAACAACTAGTTTGTGGTTTCTTGTTGGCCATTTGCTTTTGACCTATTCTTTTCACTTGATATCAATATCTGTGTCTCTAGGAGACCCATTCACTCTCCCTAGGTTTAAAAGTCCACTTAGAAGTTTTGTCTTTCTCCCAATTTTCCTGATTTTTCAAACACATCCGCACTACACCTTATAGGTAGCCTGTGTAAACCATCCATTTCTGCACCTTGGTAGCTCCTTCCAGCGCGGGATTTCCACATCCTGCACATTTCTAACTCACGGAAATCATACATTTCCGCACTATGCTATACTGCCTGCCTGCGGAGGCGTTTGAAAAAAAAAATTGGTTTGGGTTTTGGCTTCAACTGTGTCCCAGTTTTGCTTTAGTCAGCTGGGCAAGGATTTTTAATGTTAGTTCTTGACTTCTACTGATTGTTTCAGCTTGATCTTGATTGGTTTCGAAAATTGAATACCTCTTTTTGATTCTTTCTCGATCTTTGTTTTTATAGACAAGGATATAATCTCTGGACCTGTGTCTGAGTGGTTGCTCAATCAAAGCTTTTGTTTTGGATTTGGATTTGTAAGTTGGTTGCATCTTTTGGATTACTTAATAATCAGAAAAACATTTCTTGTTCACATTTGAAGAGACTTTTTCTTATCAATTTTTATTTTTATTTCCATTGAAAGATCGATTTGGGTGTTTGTTGAGTGTTTTATTTTCATTGGTTGCTTATCCTTTCTTAGTTCCATCCCTGTTTTTTGTTTCTGCAAAGGAAAAAATTAAAATCTTTTGAGTCTTTTAAGCAATCATTTATTCAGAAAATATTGGCATTTGAAATATTGAAAGAGAACAAATAGTGAAATTACATTGTTGATGATTGTTTGGTACTACATTCAAAAAATGGAATTGTACATCATAGTTTGCATTGTTCCAGAAAAAATCTTTCTCCCTACTATAGATAGAATTCATCGAACGAAATTTTTCATCATTCATTTCTATTTACACGTTATTGGGTTAAAGTCTCACATAACATTGGTTTCATTTCCATCTCCCTCTTGAGTAACAACAACCTTTAATAATATTTCGAAACTCTAAAATTCAACTAGTAAATTTTTCTAGGGCTCTTTTACACCAACATTAGCTAGGCTAGGGCTTTGGAATAGGCAATGAGACACACTCTCCAAAGTACAAAACAAGCAATAGTATCTTGTGATAGGGAGTGTCCAAATTCATTTGCAACATTTTGTCCTGGGAATCCCTTCTCACACAAGGGTCAAACCTGAGGTCGCATTGAGATTGGCAGTGTCACTCACCCTGCTTTGTTGGTCTCAGTGTAGAGATTGCATGTATTATGGGGGTCGCTTGAAGGTATACCCACAATGATGAGTGGAATACTCTCAAGTTGATTTCGAGCTCGATACCATGCCCTTGCATGTGGATCGGACTGTCGACTGTTCCCCCAGGCATCAATGTTGTTTGTGGTAATTTTAGTAGCATCTCTTCTTAGGGTCTTACACAAGGTGACTGTGAAGGGGAAAGTCTCCACAGTACTTGGAATCGACGTTGGCAAGACTCACTCAGGATCCTTGGATGGTATACCCATGATTATGTGTGGTATCTTGCACCAAGGTGTAAGTCTGTTAAGCAGGTCGTCAACGTAAATTTTCCACCCTAGCCCACCCCCTTCTTGTCTCGATGTCACGACGTTGGATTTCATCACCAACTAGTGACTTCGTAATAGGAAGGTATTTTTTTCTTGGTTGTGATTCCTAGATTTTACTAGCGTGTGTTGTTTGTTTATGTAGTTGGCCATAGATTTTTTCCGTAGATTTTTTGGTTCCGCCAACATAGAACCTCCCCGTCGTTCACACAGGATACAGGTACTTCCACTGAAAAACATGGAAGACTCTACCCCTATGCCCCCTCAAACATTAGAGGGATCTCCTCAACAAAGTGAAGTCCAGGATACCAACATAATACAAGAGGAAGGTTCAGCCTCTTTGGAAAGTTTTCAAATTATTTCTGATTCTATGGAAGCTTTTTGCATCCCTCCTGGATATGAAAGATGTTTTCTCTGGATGAATTATGTCAGGGAACTTGTTGTTGTTTCTTCTGGAACTCTAACCTGACCTTTTGGAGTCGACAATCCTTTCTGGACTACTGACATATTTAGAAGCCAACCTCATACAGTACGAGATCTTTATGGATCAGTGGAAGGAGAAGATATACCCGCCATCCCTGAGCTAACTGAGATGTATGTCGTCCTCACAGTCTCCCTAGGTCATTTTTCCAATACAAATGCCTATGTCTTTGTTGGCTCAGAAGCCCAGTCAGTTAGCCCTAGTTCAACCATCCCTTTTCAAATGGCCCACTATACAATTCTTCCTCGTGCTATGACTATTCCTTCCAGGAATATAATGGTTAATCATGCTCCCATTGGTACACCACGTTCTGCTAGACCTACCCCTTCTCTTCCTCTTGGGTATCACACTTTGAATTCTTCTGCTGCCATTTATACCCAAATTCCATATGGAGTACCACTTAGGCATAATATCTCTGTTGGTTATGTTCCCATGCCTTCCCAAGTCCTCCTTGGAGGGTCTTATCCACCTCTTCGTGGAAGATCTGGCCCTAGTGGATCCAATCCAATTGGTAGCACTCATCATCTATTCACTTCCAGTTACCATATTCCCGTTGGGGGGAAATCTTATGCCCGGGGGAAACCTCAATCCAACAGTCATGCTCAAATTGGGGCACCTCCTCCTTATGGAGTACATTCTCAGGTTGGAACTTATAATTCATAATCTGGACTGAACGCATCACACTTGTTATCTCATCTTTGGAACCTTCAAGCTAACCCACAACCCTCCAGGGGACAACCTTCACAAACCAATGTTTTGGTACCCCTGAACTATGGTCAACCATATATGGGTTCTTTGAATCCCACTTGGGGCCTGAATGTTCAGTCTAGTACTCCTTTCCAAGGGAACATCCCTAACCAACCCAACCCCACAGACTCCATGCCTCCACACCAACAATCGACTCTACCCGGATCTTCGCATTATATGCAAACTACTTACGATCCTACTGGTATACCGACGGGACTTCCTCCCCAAAGTCACCAGTACCCTCACGTGAATAGACAGTTACCCTTTTTGGCCACTTTGGACCTCCCTGATCTATCTAGAATTTTGAATGACCCTATCCATCACTCTCCTCATTGACCTGTCATACCGGCCAAACTCCCATCCGACATTCCTAAGTTTGATGGTAAACCAGGAGAGGATCCGAACAATCATGTCATGACTTTCTATATTTGGTGTTCATCTAACTCTTTGATGGATGACTCCATTTGATTACGTCTTTTCCATCGAACTCTCACGGGTTCAACCGCGAAGTGGTATATTCATGAGTGGAGACATAGATGACGTCTAATCAAACTTGATATTCCCGATCAGTTATTGGCATAATGGTTCACAAAATCCTTCTTGAATGACATATCTAAAGACATTGTTATGGATGGAGTTGTCACAGAAGAATAGGCGATTGGGCATGCCCAGTATCTCGATCTCGTTTATTCACAAACAGGTACTCTTTATGATCTGCTCCCTGATACACCTCGTTCCTCTACCACGACCACCTCAACAACCCCAACAGCTTTTGATGTCGTTGATGGTGTGATAGGTACTTTCCATGCTCAACCTCAATATGCATAGACCTCTCACACCATGCCCAAATCCCATGCTTCTAATGTTCAAACTGCTCCGACACCCACCCCTCCCACTAGTAAAACTTCAGAAGTGAATGTCATTCAATCAAATCCTACCAGTAAGAATAAATCTAAAAAATGGAAGGGTAAGAATAAGGAGGATAAGAATAAAAACCTGCAATCCGATAAGGCCAATACATAACCTGCTGAAGATAAGGATAAACGCAAACCTCTCTATCCTTGCCTTATCTGTGGTGATGATCACTACACGAAGGATTTTCTGAGACGTGTTGAGGTCACGAAGTTCCTCCAAGGGACCCCAAAACCTCCTACCCCTCAACCCTTCCCTTCTCAACAACAAGCTCAATTGGTCATCCATGATCAACCTTCTTCCTCCACCACTTCCTATGTATTTATGTGTAATGGTGATTCAAAGAAGAATGACATCACACTTACCACTCGTGCCAAAGATTACCCTTCCTCCAAGGAGAAAGTTGACGATATACCACCTTCGTTTTTTCAACAATATCCCTCGGCTCCACCTTCCAAAGGTCATCTTCATATCGAATGACCTAACCCTGATACATTCCTTCGCCCTTCTCCCAAGGGCGTGGTTCAAAAATCTTCTTTCAATCCTCATGCGTGTGTTGCCCAGAACTACAATATAGTAGAAGATATGGCACAAGCACTGTCTGCGATGTCAGCACTCGAAGTCCTTCAGATTTGTCCTACACAACGGAAGGCACTGTTGAAATATATCGGTGGAATTGACCCTACGGATACAAATTTAATAATCTTTGACTTGGAAGATCACATTCCAAGGTTACCCCCTCAACTCACATTTCAAATACAAGTTGTTGTCTCCAACAAGAACATTTGTAGAACAGTTATTGATGAAGGTGCCTTGACGTGTGTCATGTCTATTTCCTGTTGAAAATTCATCATCTCTCCTCCCTTAACTGAATCACACAACACGCTCAAAGCCTTTAATGGCTCTAGCTTTAAACCTTACAGTGTCCTCCCGTCGTTGCCTATTATGTTATAAGGAAAAATGGTCAAGGTTGAAGTCGAGGTATCTGACGCTCCTCTCGATTACAACCTTTTACTTGGTCGTAGCTGGATCGATTCCATGCATGCAGTTATGTCTACTCTTTTCCGCATTGTGCATTTTCCACATCAGGGAAAAGTAATTACAGTAGACCAATTGGCCTTCTTCAACTCTGATACACGTACCAACAACATACCTTTCATTGCAAAGACACCCCCTGGATACGATAATGTCGGCGTGGGTCTACTAAAAGATTCCACTCTGATGGGTACTTTCCCAATCCCACCACCCAACATTCCACCTCCTTTCATTACCTCAATTAACATGATCTCCACCTCTGTTCGTGAACCTCCTGATTCGTTTGACCCATGGATAGTACTCGAACCTGGTGGTTATCTCCACTATGGCAACCAGATGTCTTTAAGTCCAGTTGAATCTGCTTACCAAGCCATTCAATCAGCTGACCCTTCTACTCCCTCTCTCGGTGATTCATCTCCTGACCCGTTCCACGTCACTTTTCCCACAGACAAGATGATTATGTCAGTTATGTCGATGGAAGATACCCCTTGGGATGATGGACACCATTTTTCTATTCTCTTCCTGAAATAGCACACACTTGAGAGTTACCAACGGATCTTGATCCCATCGACCATTGTCGTTATTGCTTCGGTTCCTGACTCCACACATGATGTTTTATATGAAGGGAACTTAAGTAACATTTCACCCACCATCCCCCTCGACATCTCTATCAAACCTAGAGTTGTTGAAAATGTCCATATCAGAGCTTCCTGTTCCAACGAGGAGGTTGTCACATATAAGTCACTTTTCCAAGAATTTTGTGACATCTTCACATGGAGCTACGAAGAAATTCCTGGCATTGACCCCGATATTGTTGTACATGAAATCAAGACGTACTCGTGCACCAAACCCGTCTGGAAAAGACTTCGTCCAGTCCACCCCCATAAAGCGGTTGCTATCAATCTTGAAGTAGAAAAGCTTCTTAAATCCATCTTTATATATCTAGTGGCTTTGACTGATTGGGTATCCAATCTAGTTTCGGTTAACAAGAAACAAGGTATGATCTGTGTCTATGTTGATTATAGGGATATCAACAAAGCTTGTCCCAAGGACAAATTTCCCACCCCCTTCATTGATCAAATCATCGACGATTGCACCAGAAGTGAAATCTTCTCTTTTATGGACGGTTTCTCTGGATATAATCAAATCAACATCTTACCCGTGGATCAACACAAAACTGCTTTTATTTGTCCTTGGGGCACTTTTGCCTACCGGAAACTGCCCTTCGGTTTAAAGAACACCGGTGCAACGTTTCAATATGCTATGTCTTATCCTTTCCATGATATTAATCACATTGTACAACCATATTTAGATGACCTACCATCACATTCCATGCATCGTAGTGATCATCCAGCCCACCTCTGAGCCATTTTCCTTCGCTGTCAGTTCTATCGTATATGCTTAAACCCACACAAATGTGTCTTTTTCGTGGAGTTCAGCTGACTCTTAGGATTTATTCTGTCACTTCAAGGGATCAGGGTAGATCCTTTGAAGGTTGAGGCGATTCTCAATCTCCCTCCTCCTTCTTCACTTCTCCAACTACAAAGTTTGCAAGGGAAGGCAAACTTTCTATGTCGTTTTATCCCAAACTACACTGAGTTAACACTCGAATTTACTCGACTATTAAAGAACGGCTCTGAATTTGTATGGGACACCACTACCAACAAATATTTGAAATTAACTTTAACCCACACCCCACTACTTTTCTCGCATGATTATAGTCGAGATTATTTCCTTTATCTCGCTTCTTCGGATTCGACCATCACCATGGTTCTGGTCCAAAAAGATGATTTACATGATGAACATGTCATTTATTATTTGAGTCGGAGTATCACGACTACCGAAGCCAAGTATTTACATATTGAAAAACTGGCCTTGGCAGCTGTCCAAGTTGTCCAACGATTATGTCACTATATCTTACTCCGCAAGACCACCGCCATTTCCGATTGCAACCCCATGGAACACATTCTTACCTGCCAATTGCTCGGGGGAAAATACTCCAAATGAATAGTCATCCTCCAGGAGTTTGACTTAGAATTTGAATGTGCTAAGTCTAAGAAATCCTTGGTGTTTTCTAAACTAATATGTGATCTTCCTTGCACTGAGATAGAAAACGTAGCAGAGGACTCTTTATCCGATGAATCTCTTTTTCTACTCAGTTCTAACGACCTTTGGTATGGGGATATTATTGTCTATCTCCAAACTCAGGATTTTCAGCCCAATTTTTCTAGCACTGACCGTCGTTGAATACACTATCAAACCCGTTATTACATCATCCTCGGTGACACTCTTTATCATCGTGGGGTTGAATCTATTTTTCGATGTTGTCTCACCTATGACGAAGCTAAGAAAGCTTTAAATGACTGCCACTCTGTAGCATGTGGTGGCCACATGTCTGGGTATGCTACTACCCAAAAGATATTATGTGCCAGGTATTTTTTTCCTTCTTTATTTAAAGATTGTATTATTGTCATTCAAAAATGCCATTCTTGCCAAACTTACAACAATAAGATAAGATCTCATCCCTCTCCCTTACACCCTGTAGTTTCCGTTGGACCTTTCGCTAAATGGGGTATCGATTTCATGACCTGTAACCCTCACTTGGCCGGGGGGAATGGATACATTATTGTAGCCGTGGATTATTTCACAAAATGGGCCAAGGCGATGCCTACATTCGACAACACTGGAAACACTGCAACACTTTTCATTTTCAATCACATCATCACATGATTTGGAATCCCACAGTCTATTTTCACTGATCATGGTAGCCACTTTCAAAACTTCATGATGTATAAGCTTACAGAAAAGTTGGGTCTTCGACATGAAAACTCAACCACCTACTATCCATAGGCCAATGGCTAAGTCGAACCGATCAACAAGGTTCTTATCACCATGCTTCGACGGATTATAGGAATTCACAAAACAAGCTGGCACACGATGTTGTTCTCATCATTATGGGCCTATTGGACGTCCGTTAATTCTGTCACGAGGTTTACACCTTTCGAATTAGTGTAGGGTATAGAATCTATCCTGTCGATTGAATGTGAAATTCCATCGTTAAAATTAGTCATTGAAATTCTCCCAAACACCTTTGTTGAAGAACAACTTTTGTTATATCTGATGCAATTGGATGAAGCCCGTCGTGATGCCACCCTAGTTAGTGAAATCTAGAATAAACACATCAAATCCCAATACGAAAAACATGTCAAGCCACGTGTTTTCTCTCAGGGTGATCTATTTCTCCTCTATGAACAAGATCGTTATTTGATAGGAGCAGGGAAATTCGAGGCTATGTGGCGAGGCCCTTATATCGTCCAACGAGTGTTGGAGAAGGGAGCTTACAAGTTAGTATATTATGATGGCATTCCTTTGAGTGAACCCAAAAATGGGCTTTACTTGAAGAAGTACTATGCTTTGACTATCTTGGCATGAGTACTTGTATTTTACTGTATCATACTGTTGTGTGCTATGTTTGTGTGTTTTTTCTTCGTTATTCGGTTTCTACCCTCGATCACTTATCTTGCGTTGTGCTTGGTTTTCAGATGTTGGAGTCTTCGTTACCCTACTTTGGATTCGCTGATGGCGCTAGTCGTAGTACTCAGAACCTAGCTTCTGTTGCATGGGCAATCTATTCACCCACAAACGAACTTATTAGTCTACATGGTGTTTGCCTCGATCATAAAACCAATAATATAGCAGAGTATAGCCTCGTTATCGAATTGCTGACTAATGCTATCTTACTTGGGATTCATCTTCTGGTTATACGACTTGATTCACAGCTAGTGGTGCTACAGTTAAGTAATGTCTATGTTATTCGAATTCCTACTTTGTTACGGGTATATTTACGAATTCGCCTCTTAGAATGTTATTTTGATTATATCGAGTATCAACACATTCCTAGATGTCTAAATACATTGACTAATGTGTTAGCTAATTATTTGTTAGACAGACATCTGAGACATTTATAAAACCAAATCACACATCACATGTATCATATAAAGCAAAATAAGTTGTTAGAAGCCTCATGTATATATATATAACGATCAAAATTTTTACAAAAAGATTGTTTTCCGTCCGAAGACCAAAAATGAAGCTCATAGCTTCTACAAAAATAGTATCATGGATGCTTCTCTCGGTAACACACTAATGTGTGTGCTACCCTATGGATAAATCATCTCAATGGACCAGTCACACCTATCGTATGGCGCTGGAAACGCCACAGGACCTCGTTGATGGACATGTCTTGGATTCCTGTAGTTAAACCCTCCAGATTTTGTTCGATCGCCTCGTAGTCATCTGCATCCCATCCTGCCACTACCATTGCTTCCCCTCACCTCTATACAGGGGAGGTGTTTGGGGGCCTGAATGGCCCTACATCTACATAGTCAAGATGTTTTGGTTAGTTATTGGATTGAAAAAAATATAAAAACATTTAATATTCTGAAAACATTTACAAAAACAATATAAAATCAAAATGTATTTCTCACCTAGTTCCCCCCACTGAGAACCCTTGGGTAACACTAAGTTAGGATCATTGCGGAAATCCAAGATGGCATAAGCATATTCTGTTGGTTGTGGAGCCTGATTATCTTCTTGATTCAGAGGTCCTTGCTTTCAGCCATGTTTATACCCCATGAAGTATTTACACCCCAAAAGTATGTACACTCTTCCACGCGGGGGAGTGCAGAGGGGGGGTAGCCCCTCTACGGCGTCCGAGGGGGATACCCCCCCAGTTGGGGGGTCTGGGGGAAAGCAGGCCCCTAGCGAGGGTTTGGGGGCAGCGTCCCTCGATGGGGGTTCGGGGGCGAAGCCCCCGAAGCAAAAATTGCCTTGTAAAAGTATATTGTAATTTCATTGTAAATCTGGACCGTTCATTATAAGGTCACAGATCTAACGGTAGAGATTATGTTAGGGTTTTTTTCCCTAGAAGGCAACCCTCTTTTATGAGGGAAGTGTATCGCGGCTATGGATGGTGGTGAATATTGTATTCTGAGAGAGGAGACTGTGAGAGAAAGAAGAGGAAGTTACAGCGGGTTTTTCTGTAGGTTGTATCCCTTCATTTGATGGATAATAATAAAGGAAGGACCTGGAAATTTCTCTGGTGGACATATCCCACACTGGTGAACCACGTAAATCTGTGTCTCTCTTGTATTGTGTGTCTTCTATGTTTTGTTTCTGCATTTTTTTTATTTTATTGCTCTGCGGTCCTATTTTTTTCTAACAACTGGTATTAGAGCATAAGGTAACTCGTAGGAAAAGAGGGTTCTTGGTTCGAGTGGGAGCATTGTCGGAAGATGGAAAGTTTAGGGTCGAGAAATTTAACGGCCAAAACTACAAGTTATGGAAGATGCAGATGGAAGACTATTTATATCAGAAGGATGTATTCCTACCATTGAGCGGAGTAGCAAAGAAGCCGGCGACCATGAAGGACGAAGAATGGGAGATTCTTGACAGAAAGTCTCTAGGAACGATACGGCTGAGCCTGGCAGCGTCGGTGGCTTTCAATATTTCTAAAGAAAAGACAACGAAGGGTTTGATGGACGCGTTGGCCAAATTGTATGAAAAACCCTTGGCGTCAAATAAGGCATTTCTAATGAAGATATTATTTAATATGAATATGTCAGAAGGTGGGTCTATTGTAGATCATTTAAATGAATTTAATACGGTTGCTATTCAACTAAGTTCTGTAAAAGTGGACTTTGATGATGAGGTTAGGGATCTTCTAATATTGTGCTCATTGCCAGAAAGCTGGAATGTCTTGGTCATGGTTGTAAGTAACTCTGTCTCTAGTTCAAATACTTTAAAATTTGATGATGTTGTTGGTGTTATCCTTAATGAGGAAATGCGATGGAAAAGCACAGGTGAGACATCAGGTAATGTGTTGAACATGGAGAAAAGGGGAAGACAAAAGGATAGAGGAAAGGGCTCAGGAAACCACGAAAATTCTAGGAAGGGCAGATCCAAATCCAGACTTGGAAAGATAGAGTGCTGGAATTGTGGGAAGAAAGGAAATCTGAAGAAAGACTGTAGAGCTCCAAAGAAACAAAGAGATGG
>JZKD02S1844165.1:262472-281897 GCA_000966675.3 Picea glauca
TGTTGGATAATAATAAAGGAAGGACCTGGCAATTTCTCTGGTGGACGTAGCCCACACTAGGTGAACCACATAAATCTATGTCTCTCTTGTATTGTGTGTCTTCTGTGTTTTGTTTCTTCATTTGTGTTATTTTATTGCTCTGCGGTCCTGTGTTTTTTCTAACATATTCATCGATCATCAAGATATGGGGCTCCATCCAATCACAAAATGTGTCATTATACCTAATAATGGGGCCTGCCGCATGTCGGGACATGAGATCACACCATCGTTTCATCCACGGATCTCATGGTGTGGGTATATTCCAATATACCTGTAAGAAAAGTGAGGGACTCTTTCCAGGAAGAAAGATACCAAAATGGATCTGTACCTGTAATATACCAGATATAAAATGTATGCAGAACTGAAATAAAATGCTAGTAATGGTAGAATAACAACAATATAACCATACCATTCACCACAATAACACTGAAATGATATAAGAATAACAACAGAAATAGCACTTTGAATCTGAAAGCAATGTTCACGGGAATCTTCGAGGGGGAAACCTCCAGTTGAGCAGAGCTCTATTACAATAATATCCAAGCTAGGGTTCTCATACCCTATACTCCTATTTATACTAAAAAGAAGCATCTAGAGGAAGATCCTTCTAGAAGCAGAAGCTTCTATTAGGTCTTCTTACATCCACCTTATTCTATTTTATTGAAAGGCCTTATTAATATTGACCTTTATTACATCCGAATATATTGTTCTACCTATGTGCGGGTTAGGACCCTAATATGTCCACCCCCTTAAAAACAACCTTGTGCTCAAGGCTTGAGATGAGGAAATTGTTGCAGAATGGTAGTTGGTTCCCAAGTGGCGTCTGCTGGAGTTGTATCTTTCCACTACACTAGCACTTCCTTGATGGTTCTTTGATGTAGGCGATGCTCACGCTAGTCCAAAACTGCTTCTGGTTGTATCCAAATGGATCCTTCTTCAGCTAACTCTGGAAGGTTGGTTTGAATTTGGCACTTAGATCCAATCACCTTCTTTAAGAATGAAACATGAAAAAAAAGATATAGCTTCGAATTGTTTGGCAAAGCTAACTGATAGGCAACTTGTCCCACACACTTGAGTATGGTATAAGGACCATAAAATTTGGATGCTAGCTTCTGACAATGCTCGGCCTTGAGGGAAGTTTACTTGTAAGCTTGTAGTCGAAGAAACACATAATCCCCTTCTGCAAATTGACATTTAGAGCGACCTTGATCTGCTTGTTTCTTCATGCGATTATGTGCCATGACCAAATTCTCTTTGAGGGTACGGAGAATAGCCTCTCAATATGTAAGTGTTAGGTCAATCGCATGGACCTTCGAGGCACCCGATAAGTATGAGAGAACTGAAGGTGGATTCTATCCATATACCGCTTCAAAAGGAGTCATACATGTAGTTGTATCGTATGAAGTGTTGTACCACCATTCAGCTAGGGGTAACCATTGAGCCCATTGATTTTTCTTTTTCGAGGAAAAACACCTCAAATATGTTTCCAAACACTTGTTGACAAATTTTGTTTGGCCATTAGTCTGGGGATGATAAGATGTGATGAGATGCAATTCGGTGCCTTATATCTTGAACAGTTCTTGCCAAAAATTGCTTGTGAAAGTTGGGTCGCGATCAGAAACAATAGAGTGCAGCATGCCATGAAGCTTGAAGACCTGATCCATGAAGATTTGAGCCACCGTGGATGTTGTAAATGGGTCTTGAAGGGCGCAGAAATGAGCATACTTGGAAAGGTGATCAACAACCACCATGATGATGGATTTATTTCCCGATTTGGGTAAGTCGGTAATAAAATCCATAGAGATATCCTTCCAAATAGCAGGTGGAATCAGGAGTGGTTGTAGTGTGCCCGACGATTTAACTGTTTCTCCCTTGTTGCGTTGACACACATCACATTCAACTACAAAATTATGAATTTTTTGTTTCATACCATCCCAGAAAAAGGAACGTTTGACCCTGGCATAGGTTTTGGTGAACTCGGAGTGCCCTGTTGTGGGTGTAGCATGAAGCTCAGAAATTACCGTGGATTTAAGCTTTGATTGTTTACTTAAATACAAATGGCCTTTGTATCGAAGTTCCTCATGGAGCCAAGAGTACCCTAGGGAAGATGGAGCCTTGGACTGCAATTGGTGGATCAACTGTGAACTTTTGGGATCTTGTAGCCATTCCTGGCAAATGTCTTGAAGCCAATCTAGTACAATGAATGAAAGAGAAAAAAGGGATCCTTCGTCTTCATATTTTCGAGAAAGTGCATCCGCAACCACATTGTCTTTGCCTTTCTTATAAATGATCTCATAAGATTTCTTTTTGAGGAGAGCAGTGAGAAGTGCTGCAATCTTCCCATAATTCTCAACAAACTTGCGATAATACCCTGTTAAGCCTAGAAATCCACGCAATATATTAAGAGTCTTTGGGTGAGGCCAGTCTTACATAGCTTCAATATTTTTAGGATCCACCCTGACGCCATCTTTTCCAACCAGATGACCCAAGTATTCTACTTCTGAGGTGCCAAAAGCACATTTAGACTGTTTTAGGAAAAGTTGGTGATGAGAGAATAGATGGAGAACTCGATCCACATGAGCAAGATGGTCTATCTAGGTTTTTCTATAGATGAGGATATCATCAAAGAAAACTAAGACAAAATGGCAAAGAAAAGGATGGAAGACATGATTCATGAGGCTTTGGAAGGTGGAGGGGGAATTACACAAGCCAAAGGGCATGACCAAAAACTCATAGTGGCCCTCATGAGTTCTAAAGGAATTCTTGGGAATCTATGCCTCTTTCATACGTATCTGGTGGTAGCTCGAACGAAGATCTAGTTTAGTGAAGAATTGGGTGGCACTCAATTCATCTAGGAGGTCATCAATGACAGGAATGGGGAATTTGTCTTTGATGGTATGTTTGTTGAGGGCACAGAAGTCAGGACACATTCGCCAAGAACCTTGTTTCTTTAGGAGATGAGTAGGGGCTTGTACTAGGGAAGATAGCGCCTGCATTAAGGAGTTCCTGGACCATTTTCTCAATTTCATTTTTTTGGGAAACGGGGTGACGATACGGACGGATATTGGGAGGAAGGATTCCGGGTATAAGGGGAATGGAATGATCATGAACACCATGGGAAGGAAGGAGGCCTTGGGGAGTGGAAAATACCAATTGATGTTTAGAAAGGATGGCTTGGAGATCTTGCGGTACCGAGGGAGTCTCTATTGCTTGTATGGCATGGAGTTGGGCAATAACACCAGAATGACCCTTTTTGAGCAACTTTTCCATGCGATGGGAACTAATGATCTCAAGTGAACAAGCGGTGATTCCTTGGAAATTATATTGGTGGCCCTCCTGGTTGAATTGCATGGTTAAGTCTTTAAAATCCATGAGAATGGGACCCAAAGTCCTTAGCCAGTCTGCACCCAACACAATGTCACAACCTCCTATGTTGATAGAAAACATATGGGATTTTAGGTGGTCGTCACCAATTTGGATATGCACATTTTCACAACACCCTCCACATTTCATGGAACCACCATTGGAAATCATGATTTGGAAATTATTGATGGCATGGATGTAGCAATGAATTTCTTGGGCAATGTGGTGATAAATAAAATTATGGGTGATACCACTATCAACCAGAATGATGACCTTCTATTTCTTGATGTAACCAATTAGCTTGGGGGTTTGGGGATCGGAGAAGCGAGTGAGAGCATTGAGGGAAATGATCGGTTCTACTTCGGGAGGGTCTGAGGGAGGGGTTATTTCAATGGATTCAAGTGACTCATACATAGAGGGAGTTTCTTCATATTCTTTCGAAATCTCCTCGAAGATGGCCATAAAAATATTTTGTTCTTTACACTTATGGCCCGGGAAATATTTGTCATCATAGTTATAACAAAGGCCTTTGAGTTGGCATTCATCCATTTCAGCCCTAGTCAATTTTTGGATCTTTAGTGGAGCAGAGGAAGTAGTGGGATATACTAGTTTAGGGTGAGGGATAAAGGAGGGTTTACAATTTTGTGCAAATACAACCTGTTGTCCTTCTTTATCTCTTTTGGTAGCCTCCACCCAACTCTCAGGCCAAGCCATGAGGACATGGGCCCAAATTTCATCCTTGAGGCCGCTGATAAAACACTCTTGGAAAAAGGCATTAGACATGCCCTCTATTTTAAAATATAGGCACTCAAATGCAGCTATAAAGTCTTCCATTATTCCTAATTGTTTCATCTTTTTCAAGCGGCCCAAATGGTTGGTGTTAGTGTCAAAGCGTTCATAAATCTCTGCCACAAAGTGTGTCCAAGCAATATACCCTTGACGAGAATTTTTTCTCCATTGCCACCATTGCCAACATTCTTGATCTAGATGGAGAACACCATACCAGAGTTTGGCCAAGTCATCTGTAATGTCGTATAAAGAGAAGTAATGATCCATTTGGGTTACCCAACCTGTGGGGTCCAAGCCATCAAATTTGGTCACATCCACCAATGGAAGGTGTAGATCACATTGAAAGTGATGGTTCTTCAAGGTATGGGAATGAGAGGAATGGTCACCTTCAGTATGTGGAGGTGAGGAAGAGGAAGGGTTATCTGTAGGGATATGCATTTTGGTGCAGAGTGCCGAAAACACTGATTCAAGTTGGGTGGTGAGGTCTTGTTTGATTTCCCCTATTGAGGACTGCATGGTTGTATTGATGGAGGCAACATTGGCACTGATTTGTTTCACTTCTTGTTGGGTCTCAATGAGACCAGATTGCAAGGTGTTGAAGCGAGATTCCAAGTCTTGGCTACGAGTATGGGCCATAAGGATGAGGAAATTGAAAAGGGACGGGCGGGGTAAAACATTTTGGCCACAAAAATAATATGGATGAATGTGATAAGGGTGAAGAGATGAATCCAATGGAATAGGTCTCAAATAATGGTGAAAAAATTCCAGACTTTTTTTTAAGAGTTATACTTTGTTATGAAGAATACTGCAGAGAGAAAATGCCCAAATGCTTAACTAGAAAGAAATGTGTATTTACATGGCAACCCTAACATAGGTGCGCAGCAATAGATCTTGTTTGTTTTAATTTGTTTATGTTTCTGTCCCCCAAGGGTTAGGTATTCAAGGGTTCTACAGACAAGGGTTTTCCCTGTGCTATAGCTCTTTGATATACGTGCAGGGTCTAACAATAGTACTCGTCCCAATATCTCAGGGCGCTAACTAAGGAGGATAGACTGTACCCTTAGCCGTACTAACTGACTACCCAATTACTAGAGAGTATCTTCCCAAGTGTTGTTCTCGGTGACACTATAACAGTCAGGCAGTCGATCGATTTATCTAAAGAGGGCTTCAGGTAATCTAGGTCGATCCGTACACAGGTGTTGTCTGAAGTGCTACCACTCGAAGGGGTACCAACAGGGGTTATAAGGGTGGCCAATAGATGTGCGCTTAAGTACCACTTGTATTTCATGTGTGTATGAATCTTTCAACCACAGGTTTATGCGCGTAACGACAGATCTTTGTGGCTTAAAGACGTTGGAATACGTATCTACCCTGAAAAAAAATTAACCCACACTTTTTGTTGAGGAAAGTGCTCTTATACCACTTGTAATATACTAGATATAAAATGTATGCAGAACTGAAATAAAATGCTAGTAATGGCAGAATAACAACAATATAACCAGAACATTCACCACAAAAATGATATAAGAATAACAACAGAAATAACACTTTGAATCTGAAAGCAATGTTCACGGGCCTCTTCGAGGGGGCAACCTCCAGTTGAGCAGAGATCTATTACAATAATATTCAAGATAGGGTTCTCATACCCTCGACTCTTATTTGTACTAAAAAGAAGCATCTAGAGGAAGATCCTTCTAGAAGCGGAAGCTTCTATTAGGTCTTCTTACATACGCCTTATTCTATTTTATCGAAAGGCCTTACTAATATTGACCTTTATTACATCTGAATATATTGTTCTACCCGTGTGCGGATTAGGACCCTAACAATACCCAAACTGTTTTAGATCCCCGTTCTTGCTCTTGGTAAATTGGCTCTTCATGCTACGAAGCAACCCATCACATCAGTTGAACACACGAGGTTCTGTGCATTCTATCACATGCTATAAATAGCTCTGCAAATACATGTTTGGAGAAGCACTCCTTACCATCCGTGCAATGGTGAATAGGATGGTTCTCAAGGTCATATCATGAACCCCTCTGATAGCCACCTTACCCTTGCGTCGTTCAGCTCCGGCTTAACAGTAGAGTCTGATGTATTCACTCATTAGTAAACCCCCACATCGACCTCATGTTAAGGTCACTTGTGCCCCATGACAGGACAACTCTGTCAAGAAGTATATGTCTTCAATGTCCAAAGAGAACACTTAAACACCCACATGGAATACTTGTTGGTCTACGTCCCACATACGGACCAAATGTTCCAACAGTCTCAACTGGGCTCTCATGCCCTGGATATTGAAGAATTTTAATAGACCACACTATCTTAGGGCATTTATAGTTCCCATATCATTCAAAGCCATTGGATCGTCATCTTCATGTTCCCTTTCTCTCCATTATAAAAAAATTTCAATCAAGATACCTGCATGGGAATGGAAAGAAAGGAGTTAGCACTTTCAGTTATCATAATTTGAAAATATTTTTGGTCCACCGTATCTTTTTCTTTTAGCTTTTATGCCACCATGACTAGGCCTTGGTTATAGAGTGGAGTTTCCACATGTGAACCGTTAGGCACCTGCGGAAATCCTTGATTTCCGTAGGTCCTGATATAGGGAACCTACGGCGAACCTAGCGCGCACCCATGGTCCAAAAATTCACCCAAAAATCTATCTTTTTATTGATTAAAATGAATTTTAAACCGTTAAAAATCAAGAAGACGAGGCACTTACTATTTTCACGAAAATCATTCTCCGGATGATCGCTCAAGGCCTCCCCAATTGACCACCAAAATCCAAGGTGACAAAGGGCTTTTGGACAAAGTTTTTGATCAAATACAAATGAAATAGTGAAAATGAGTTCTTACCTCTATTTATCTCATTTTTTAATTTTTCTAAATATATTTTATATTATTTAAATATATTGTTTCAAAAACCTAATGGTCTCGTGAGTGTTGTCTCTCGTAGATGAGCAGGCTAGGGTTCCAAACAATAGAGTACGGACACTTTTTTACGATTTGTTTGTCTTTTTCGTCTCATGTACGATTACTTTTTAGGGTTTTTTAGAAAAACCTCAAGCTTAGTCTTTGTTCGTTCTCATGCTCGAAAAATGATGAGAATGTAACCGAGTATACTTTTGTCACATTTTCGTACTCGTCACGGTAACACAAAAATAACGAAACTTACGAAGTAATCTTTAAGTTCTTTTCACACTCTTTAAAAAAGAAAATATTGTCGAACGACCTTGTTTTGTTCACGCTCATAAAAGTATTTGAATAAAACGTTCAATGGGCGATAATTTATTACTTTTTCGGTCCTGTCGAACTATTTTACGAAAAAGGAACTGAGAGAGTTCTCTTTTAAGTGTTTTTCTAAACTCTATAAACATGAAAAACCTTTGATTTTTCTACCTTTGGACTTGTTAAACAAACACTGAAAAACCCATACGAGACCAAACCACTCCTTCTTAGGGTTCGTTAAAAATACTCCGAAGGATGAGCTTACATGAACAAGCATATTTTATGCTCCTCAAGCTTGCGTAAAAATAAAGAGGTACTTGCCAAAAATGGTGGGGGGAAATTTGGGAAATGGATGTGTCTCTATATTTGTGTTAGTGGCAGTAAGCGTCACTATTGAACATGGCACCCCCTTTATCATTTGAATCTGGGTTGGGAAATCCATTCGCCTCTCGTCTGACTTTCTGCAAGTTCATATCTTGGGTTGTCTTTGAGTCAATTCTTCCAATCCCAGTGTCATGCCATCCATATGTTCAAGAGAAGTTCAACTGAACCCTCTATTGATTCAGCCATCTGCAATTGTCAATTCCTATCATGTCGGCCTTCCTTGTGTCTGTTCCAAATCATATTCATACTTTTCTCTACCCTAAATCTGTTACTTGTTTCGTGTCATTTGATGGGGGATACATCAAGGCCCTCCTGTGATGAGTCTTTTCCTGTTGACTTCATCTCATTATCCAGGAACGAGACTTAGAAACTACTTAGTGCCTTAGAGCCTGCATGCCTCAATGGCAGGTTTCTTCTCTTTCGACAGTGGATTTACATCATATATCCTTGATCAAGAGATTCCATCGAGTGTTCAACCTCAACTCATGTATTCACACTCATTGGATTGTACTCTCGTACCTTGGGAGTCATTGACATCAATGTTGATTTCCCTCGCACTTGTTAATGGTTTTCATTAAACGACTGGTAATCAAGTGGTTTTTGACCATGTTCGACTTCAGCACTTGTAATCACATGGCTAGATTCGTACTAATGGACGAAGGTATTGAAGACCCTGGACCTCATTATTTTTTATCCAGGTTGCAATGGAGTATTTATGATTTGAGTTGGCACATAGATCCACTTTGTATGTCTCGTGGCTATGTTTGTGTCTGAATTTTCCCATACATATATCCACAGTGTATTCCTGGTGGCTATGTAGAATATTGATGACATGGATTCATGGTGTATAATTGGTGGCCATGACTTATATTTACAATTTCAATCATTTATAGTCTGAACATGGGAATGACTACTTCAGACATGATGTAATATTATGTGTATTCTTGATTGTTTGTAGGTTCCTAATTGGTGCGCTCCTTGTTCCTGACACACAAATGCATTTTTACAAAGTATTTTGGTTGTCACGAGTTCCAGCCTCATACTTTGGGGGGCATTATGTTACACATTATTTTGGTCATTCTAATGATGACATCACAGGCATGTGTTCAGGCTCCCAACATGGATTTTTCCTAAGAAGAGTAGCTTCTTTCCTACCTTACTAAGATTATTTTTAGAAAGGGTTTGCAGGCTGCCCATACTACACAATGCGGAAATCCATCATTTTCGCAGGCTGCCCTATAGTTGGCCCGGGGGATTTCTGCAGGTTGCTATATAGGCAAGGTGCGAGGGAGTTCCAAAACTCAAAGAGGAAAGAGGTTTCACACAGTTTCTAGAAGGGGAATCTTCTAGAATGTGAGGTGGTGTCCATATGGTTGTGATCCTACTGGTTTCTCTGATTTGGTGGGATCATCCTCGTCCTTTTAACCACCTCACCTTCTCCTATATAATAATGGGCTTATCATGGAAAAGGTTAAGCACAGTTGAGAAAGATCAAGCAGAGAATTGACGAGAGAATAGACTGAAGATTTTGTGAAGAATCTTAGTCTTAGTGATGCTTGAGGCCTCCATTTGTCCATCAAGTTTGTGTAGATTATCTTCATGCGAATTTCGGAGCAAGTGTATGTGTGTGTTGGGATGAAGGACCACTAAAAGGGAACTTGCAACATCAAGGAAATTCGGTTGTATCTTCCACTTTTCATTAATATAATACAGTGACATGTTTCTTTCCCATAAAATGATTAGTATTTTATTACATGATTCCTTGATCACATTCTTAGGTTGTCATTGAATTCTACTATCATTGCTTTCACATTGGTTGGTTTGTATTATCGTAGATCTGATTCTACAAGAGAACTGAAGTGAAACAAGGACAACAAAGATATAAGGAAGTGATTGATAAGGTGTGTTATTTATTCCTATTTTGGTAGTGAAACTCAATGATCACAAATTAGGGGAAGCATCTTGTTTCGTCTCGTTGTTTTCTAGATCCAAGTGGATCTAGGGGGATTAGTTCATGTCTGCATCTATCGATTTACCCAATAATAGTTGTGTGCTTTACAATTCCCTTCAGTTGGGTCGAGATCTATTATGAGGTAGAATAGATCACACCAGGCTCCTCAGCCTGCGATCTAACCCTCAAGATATACCATCTTCCATCCTCTCTAGCTCAACAACTTACAAAATTAGGTCATACAACAAAATATTACATATCAACTCGCTACAACAATTCTCTCTATACTAATGACTAGTCTTCATAAAATCCTTCGTTATAATACCTAAGTATCTATATTTATACATTTTTGTCTCTTCAACCATTACAATATATTACAAAAACCCTAACCCTACCTTTGTTAGGTCTTCCATCCATGCATGTGTGTTGTTGTTCGTTCTAGTTGTCGCTTTCCTCCTGCATGCCTTATTTGCCAAAATCACCTTGCTTTGCACTTTGGTATGCTTCCAAAATCAACCCTTACAGTATCTCCAAGCACAAACCAAGATGCAACAATCTCGACATTAGAGGTGGATGGGTTTTTTTCAACAATTTCATTTGGTAATCAAATACAAAAAGGGTACGAGTAACAAGGTAGCTGATATTCTTTCTAGACCTCCTATTATTGATTCTATTATTTTGAAGAATGCTTCTTTATTTCATGATAGCTATGTGAAGAAATATGTTGTTGATGAAGATTTTAAAGAATTATTTGAGAAGCTAACACATGGTGCACAGGTACAAAACTATTGTCTGCAAGGAAAACTACTCTACCATCTTGGAAAGTTATGTATTCAAACAAATGAACGAGTCCATGTAATACGAGAAGTTCACACTTATCTTGTGTCTGGTCATTTTGAGGTAGGAAAAACTATGGCTCATCTGCAGATATTTTGTTACTAGCCTCAGATGAAAGTAATTGTAACTAAATATGTAAAGGGGTGTGTGATGTATTCTACTTCTAAGCCCACTAATAGAAAATTGGGGCTATACTCACCACTTTATGTTCCATCCCATCCATGGGAAAGTATCTCCATGGAATTTTGTAGGGGTTTACCAATGTCGAAAAGGGGTCATGACTATTTGTATGTTGTAGTGGATAGGTTCAACAAGATATATATCTTGATGTCATGTAAAAATCATATCATTGTTGAGCATATAGCTAATCTCTTCTTTCAGTATGTTTGGGTTCTCTTTAGGTTAACCACATCCATTATCTCGGATCGAGGTGCTCAATTCCTTGGGGAGTTTTGGACAAGCTTGTGGAGAATGATGGAAACCAAGCTGAAGAGGAGCACTGCTTTCCATCCACATACTGATGGACATACATAGGTTGTTAATGAACAATGGTACTTTTTCTTCAAGCCTACTGTAGAAAGCATCCCAAGTTATGGGATGAACAGATACCCTATGTACAACATGCTTAAAATCGAGCCTTACATTCTTCCACTCAGTGTTCGACTTTCGAGACATGTTTTGGGTATTTTCCTAAGGCCCCTTTGGACTTGATGTATGGGAGATATGTCGATTCAAATGAAGATAGAAATGAATATATGGACCACACATTCATTCAAAGGATCCGACAAATACACCAAGCAGTCAGGGAAGAATTGGAGAAAGGTCAAGCATAGTATAAATCTCGACATGAAAATCACATGGATGATCATTAGTTCTAGGTTGGATACCAGTTATGGCTTCACTTCAACTAGGAGATATTGAATGGTGAAGGAAAGAAACTCGAGCCCATCCGATATGGACCCTTGACTATTTTTTAGAAAAGCGGTACCAATTGTTACAGGATAATCCCCCTACGGACAAGTGGATTTCCTCTTGGATACTATACCCCTATGACCAATACAAAAAAGTGCTATTGTGGACATTGACTTTCCTTTCCATGAAGATAGACTATTCAAAGAAGAAGAAGGAAGAAGGGTAAATACCTTTTTACTGACGTTTGTCCTCGCTCGATCCAGGCTGATCTTGATCTCCAAGTTCTTCAGAAGATCCTGAAATACAATGAGAAACAACAATGACACTTCCTAATCTACCATGATTAGCTTCATAATGGATCTATAAAAGAAACAAGTTCATGAAACGTACACAAACTTTAAAGGAAACATGCCAAGCATATATTTGTATTAATGAAAACAAAGTGAAATGCTTACAGACATGGATGTAGGTGCAACATCTTCACCAAGATCTCTTTGTCCAAAACCTTGCTCAAATAATCCACACACATAATTATGATGCTTCAATGATATCTCCCTTATGATATCATAAGTTTGATTCTTTACAATGTCTCCCAATACCACTTCTCATGAGATCATAAGTTTTTTATCTCTCTATTTCTCCATATCCTTTTCACCATGAGGAGGCCTCCTTATATAATATTTGAGAGACCCAACCACCTTAGAGATTATTGGTATAGGTTGAGTATATTTATCCATCAGTTGTGGATCCTCCCTAAGACCTAGCCTTGACCTCATATTCAAATCCAACAAACTCCAGAGATGAGGGGTATTTTTCCTTGATTTTTCTCAATAGTCAAATATCTCCTAAAATAGCCTAGCGCTCCCTCAAAATGGTACATAGAATGTTGAAACGCTCCCCCAAATAAATCTAGGGAGTGATGGCACTCCCTTACAGTGGTTAGGGGAGCGCTGCCCAAATTTTCACTAAAAAATCCCAGCGCTCCCCCAAAAGGGTGCACAGAGTGTTGGAATGCTCTCCCTAAGAAGGCTAGGGACCGTTGGCACTCCCTGATAGTGGGTAGGGGAGCGTTGGCCTCCAAAATTGAATTTTAAGTGGTTTCTTCATGGAAAATTCTTTGTACTCTTCATCAGATGATTTATCTTCCTAAAACCAGTCTTTGAGGGTGTCTTAAGTGTCCCTGTGATGTCGTTAGAGACACGACATAGTCGAGATGGAAGTATGATGTTTGTGACACTTGTGACACTATTGAAGTGAGTAATTTTGATGTCTAACATATTTCCCCCCAAAGTGCGAAGTTAGAAGACAGAAATTGATGATTGAAGTACTTTGTAGACTTTTTCAAGCAAGGGTATGGACGCGGAGAACCTAGTAGAAGCTGCACACAACCATCAAACAAATATTATGGCATGTTTCAAACCCAAGGCAAGCATACCTATGCTTGGGTGATAAATACTTGCAAGGTATGGCCGCCATAAGATACACTACAGACAAGGATGATTTTAAGGATGGAAATTTATATTAAAATGTAGAAACATGGGCTAATCATATTATTCCTTAATAGGAAAAATGTAAAATGTTTAGCGATATTTTTGTAAAAATATTCAAATTTCTAAGGATTTTATACACTTTCTATAACGTTTTGGCGATTTTTAAGGTAAAATAATTTTATTCTATGGAATTTGGGAGAATCATTTATAGAAAAAATGTAAATTGGTGAATCGTTTTTTGGGAAAACCATGGAAAATTAGCCCATTTGCGAAAATTTAGCCCCTAAAATCATCTATGAATCCAGATCCATAATTATATTAACAAAGAGTATAGCCACCAAAGATACAATGTGGATCTATACTTCCATGACATGAACTAATCATAGCCACAAAAAATACATAGTGGATCTATGAGATGACAAGACATAGCCACAGACCAATACAAAGTGGATCTATGTAACAGTATATGTGTCAATATTCAAAAGAAACTTCGTCGCAACCTGGGTAAAGTACATATCAGAGTGATCACTCAACCCAGGGTATTCTTACTGATCCCGATGTAGTACGAGTCTAACCGTGTGAATAGATGTCCTGATGTCGAACATGGCAGAAACCACTTGATTACCAGTCAATGAGGAAAATCATTAACAAGCACGAGTTAAATCACCATTGATGTCAATGATTCCCAAGGTAATCTAGTACATTACAACGAATGTGAATGGATGAGATGAAGTCGAACATCTGTGGAATCATCCAATCATAGGTCAATGATGTAAACCCATTGTCGGACGTGAGGAGGCCTTCCATTGAGGCATGAAGGTCCCAAGGTACTAACTGGTTTCTAATTCTAGCTACTTGATAATGTGTTGAAGTCGAAAGGAATAGAATCGCCGAAGGAGGGCCTTGGTATATCCCCCATCAATGACACAAAACTGACACAGAGATATAATTGGTGGATCAAAATGAACATGGACTGACGTGGGTATTGAAACAGGAATTTGTGATGGTTGACTCTTGAGGCAGATACTTCCCTTGAACAATGAGGCCTAACAACAGAAACTTGACATGGACCAAAACTTGATAATGAAGTGGATACTGTGACTTTCGTTGGGTGACCCAAAGGAGTAAGGAAACTCAAAGGATTGGTTTAGTGCAGAGGTTCAGTGGAAAAATGCATGCAAAGATAAAATGTCGTGTTCAAGGACGATTGTAAGAGTTACTGGTAATGTTCTAAAAAACTAATTGGCTTGCTTCCTTCAAATTTTCCCCCATCCAGATAGATGAGTACCTCTTTTTAATTTAACGAGATCGAGGAGGGTAACACATGCTCGATATAACTCACCTTCGGTACGTCCCTCTTCCTTTGTTTAACGAACTGGAAGAAGTAAGGGTTCAGTCTCGTATGGGCCCTTCAATGTATGATTGTTTAACGAGTCCAGAGAAGGTAAAATCGGTGGTTTTTCATATTTAGAGAGTCTAAAAATGACTTAAAGATGACTCCAGTGTTTTCCTTTTTCGTAATGTTAGTCTCACGAGGCCGAAAAAAATATAAATCATCACTCGAAAGATGCCCTTTCAAACATTTTAATGAGTGGGAAAGGAAGCAATATCACTCGGCAATCTTTTAATGTTTTGAGAGTCTGAAAAGAGATTAAAGAAGACTTCAGGGGGTTCCTTTTTCATATATCCATGCGAGCTTGAAAAATATATAAAAGGTTGTTTGGTTACATTCTCATGTTTTTACGAGCGCGAGAAAGAACAAAGACTAATCTCGGTACTCTACCCCCAACTTGAAAGCTAGCGTATTAACTCCATAATTAACATCAAAGGCTGGAGACATGACCCCCAAGCTTCAAATCATTCATTGACTTTGAGGTTGTCACCAATTTCTGTACTAGATGGAGAAAATGGAGAAGGGTGGTTGAAATGAAGGTTCAAATATGAGACCTAACGAAAGACTTGACTCGAGATATATGATATCTAGAAAAAGACTCGACCTAACAGGAGAGGTGATTGTTTCATTTTTTAATGAGCTTGACACAAGAAAATAAATATGCTCAAGGCTCCGAGTTGAATCCCCAGATTTTTGTTTCATTTTTTAACGAGCTTGCTACAGAGAGGAAAACTATGCTCATAGCTTCTATTTCATTTTTCAATGATCTTTCCACAAGAGGAAAACTATGCTCATAGCTCTTCTTGATCATGGCTTCCAAGAGGATAACACTCTAGAAGGACACCATGTCAAGGGACAAAACTCGGTCATGGCTTCCAAGAGATCTTCACTAGATGGAAGAACAATGATCCGGAAGGAACACATGTCGAGGGTCTCATCAAGGGTAAAAATATCAGGCTCCAATAGCCCTACCGAAGAGATCACCATGTCAACTACCGGATCTAAGTCATAAGAAGTTGAAATCATGGGAGACAACGCCACATAATTGACCTATGACAGGGGTGATATCGACTGCATATAAGACCCATTTAGGGAGGTCATTGGGTTGATGGTCAAGTCAGGGCCAACGAATGAAAGTTGATCAATAGTCACCATTCTTCCATCGTACAGAAAATATATCACACAAAAAAGAGTGGATATAATAGATTTCATGGCAGAGAAATAATCTCGCCCAAGGATTAAATCGAAATCCAAGGGGTCCTGGACTACCATAACATCAATAAAGAAATTTTTCCCTCTTGAAGTTATGAGAAACTGAGGGAGGATCCCTAAAGGGTGACTAGTTCTTCTGTTAAAATAAAATAGAGTCTAGGTAACTGGCACAAGCTAAGGATAACCCAAATCTTGCCAAGCAATAGAGGACAAAATACTAACGGACAAACCTTCGTCTATGAGTGTCTGAGGAACGACCCAACCACAAACCTGTATTGTAATCTTGAAAGGAATGTGAGAGGGAAGATCAGGTCTAGTTAGCACACCCCAATCAATAAGGATGGCCTTATTACTTGGAGGGGGTTTCATGGGAGAAAGAGGAATGCCCCCCAACATGGTAGATTATGTATCAACGAGAAAAACGTGGGAAGAGTCGGGTTTACTCTCTAGAGGGAGAGTAGGGTCAATCGATGATGGGATCAGATAAACCACATTGACACTCTTCAAGCGAAGAGTGGGATTGACCGATGAAGTAACCGGAACAACCACTTTGTCACTCTTCAGATGAAGGGTGGGACTGACTGAGGAAGGAACTAGATCAGTCACTTTGACACTCTTAGGAGGAAGAGTGGGATCGACCAATGGAAGAATCAGAGAAACCACTTTGGCACTCCTCAATGGAGGAGTGGGATCGATCGATGGCGTAACCAGATCGACCACTTTGGCACTCATCAGAGGAGGAGTGGGATTGACCGATGAAGTAACCAGAGCAACCACTTTGGCACTCCTCAATGGAGGAGTGGGATCGATTGATAACCACATCAAATCAACCACTTGATTTTCATTCTCCAAGGGGAGAAGGGAGTCGACAGGTGGAAATGGATCGACCGTTTGGGTTAGTGGTTGAACCGAGGATGCAACTAGATTGACCACCTGATCAACCAGATTGAACGAGGATGGAATCGGATTGACTAGTCCATCAACTAACGATGGGTTGGGAGAAATATTATGATAACCGATTGGAAGTTGAAGTTTTTTCAAAAGAGAAGAAGCCTCGTCCATACAAGGACAAAGGTGAGAATAATGATCAGCTTCGCATAACATACAAGGAAATTTGACAGTTGTCTTCTTCTTACCAAACTTAACGTCACTAGTTGATGGGGCATCACCATCATGTCTAGAAAAGGTCGATGATGTGGAGGACCACATTTCTAAGATCTTGGGAAGAAAGTGGTCACCCTTACAAAGACTACAAGAGAATTTGGGTTTCAGATTCTTTATTTTAATCTTGTTGACCTCATCAACACTCCCAGTACTATTAACAGTAGCTAGTTTCTTAGATCCAACATCTAACGTAGTTGGAGGCTTGGTCCTTTTCGGGTTCTTCTTCTTCTTCTCCTTCCATTTCTTCTTCTTCTGATCAGCTTGTCTACTTACTTTAGATATTTCACTAGGCGAAGAAGGAGAAAATGAAGGAGACTTAATGGGTGAAGAAGGTGAAAAGTCGACATGAGGTTGACGTGTGGGTGGTGTACTGACATATGAATTATTAGGTGTAGCTGAAGAACTGGGAGGATTCGAGATCAACGGAGTGGGCAATAACCAAACCGGTAATCCGATGGTGAGTCCCGGAAGACTCAGTGTGGCAATGTACAGAGGACTAAAGTTTCCAAAAGAAGGAAAGGTGAAAGGTTCCTCGGGACAAGGGGTTCCTCCATTGGTACTCCCAGGATTTGATTCCATTAACACTGAATTGACCTAAGGCCCACTAAGTAAATCAAACAACACACGCTATGAATCTAAAAGCAAACAATCAAACAAAACTTCCCACAATGAAACCACTAGTTGGTGATGAAATCCAACATCGCGAGATCAATATAGGAAGGGGTGGGGATAGAGTGGGTGGATTAGTTACATTGGTGATCTTCTTAACAGACTTACGCCTTGGTGCAATATTCCACGCAGTAAATTTGGATTTACCCTCCAAGGAGCCCGAGTGAATTTGACCAACGTCTGTTCCAAGTACAATGAGACTTCCCTTCACCGTCACCTCGTGGAAGACCCTGAAGATTATGACTACTAAGGTCACCAACTCGTATTCGAGCTCTGGGCGGGCACAGTTGACAGTCTATTCTGAACATATGGACAGGATAACAAGTCCAAAATCCTTCGAGAGAACTAAGGACAAATGGACTGGTAGAACTCCAGAGGACCCCGAACGGATTCTAAATTCATGAAGCATCAAGACCAAATGAAGACAGATGAACCTCAAGAAGAACCCCCAATATACGATCTGACTACTACAAATGGTTGAACCACGGAGGGATAATCTCTATAACTCTCCCGAACGCGACCTCGTGTGTAACCCCTATGTGAGAGGGGGATCTCAGAAAGCCTATACGAAAATTGGATTTGCTCTCCCTATCGCAATATGCTAATGTTTGTTTGAAAGATTTGGAAAGCTATCCCTTCAACCTATTCCAAATCCCTACACCTTAAGCTAATGTAGGTTTTCTAACAGAAAATGTAAAAATTTCTGATGAATTTTAGTTAAGCACTTGATTTTAAGGTTGGTGTTTACTCAGAGGTGTATGAGACTGAAAACTAATGATATCATGACTCAATTCCCAAAACATTCATAAGAAATGATAGGCAATATTTTCTTTCAATGAATGTCTATTTAAGGGAAGGAGAAGGATTTTCCTTTCACTTTAAAACACTAAGATTCAATGACCTCATGCAAGAGTCCTCAATCAAAAACCTAATTTTTGTTACAGGATAATCCCCCTACGGACAAGTGGATTTCCTCTTGGATACTAGACCCCTATGACCAAGACCGAAAAGTGCTATTATGGACATTGACTTTCCTTTTCACGAAGCTATACTATTAAAAGAAGAATAAGAAATAAGGGTAAATACCTTTTTACCAATGTTTGTCATCGCTCGATCCAGGCTGATCTTGATCTCCAAGTTCTTCAAAAGGTCCCTCAATACAATGAGCAACAACAAAGATACTTCTTAATCTACCATGATTAGCTTCATAATGGATCTATAAAAGAAACAAGTTCATGAAACGTACACAAACTTTAAAGGAAACATGCCAAGCATAGATTTGTATTAATGAAAACAAAGTGAAATGCTTACAGCCATGGATGTAGGTGCAATAGATTCACCAAGATCGCTTTGTCCAGACCCTTGCTCAAATAATCCACACACAGAATGATGATGTGTAATGTCCCCACTTTGGGACATCATCACATGGCAGAGATTTATGATGACCAGAGTAGCTAGATGGGTGCTAGAGTGAGTACAGGGGTATTTGAGAGGCATTGTGGGGTCCATATTGCATTGATGATCATATTCCATCATTATGAGCCATTCTGCACAGGTTGGCTTTGGTTTCGTTGCATTCCGACGATTTCCATGATTTTGACTATTTTGAGTTATAAGTCAATGGAATTCACTAAAGAGGTCATTTTGGGCACATTGCTTGGAGGAACCTCTCAGTGTAATAGCTCATTTGAATCAAGAAAAGAAACACTACAGGATGGGATGGCTAGAAGTGACTTTCAATGGCCAGGGAAGCCACAAGGAGAGATAAGGAGCTTTTCAAAGGTAAAAAGGTTAATTAATTAATTAAATATTAATAAAATGAAAGTCACTTTGGAGGGAAAATTGGAGCCAAAAGTATAAAAGAAAGGCAAGGGCCTCATCTCATTCATTCATGTATGATCTTATTTTGATTTCTGGCTTCTAGCTAGTGAGCCCAATATTGGGGGTTTTGAGGGTTTTGACATAACAAACCCTAGAGGACGATTCGGTGG
>JZKD02S1844165.1:328831-355754 GCA_000966675.3 Picea glauca
TCCTAACTACAAATGCATACTAATGCATACTAAAGAAACACACTTTTACCTAATGACATATTAGACCAAGTAGATCTTAACTAACTCCTAAGTGTCTAAATATCCTAACAACTCTTGGAGTGATAACACTGGGAAAATCCTTATTACTATATTCACATATATACATATAAATTATACAAAAGCTTATACAAACATCTGGTATCTCTTGTGTCCATTGTGATTATGATTTGATTATTCTTAATCTATACAGTTATGTTTTAACTTCTAACTTGCAAGAAGAAAATTTATAAAATTCCACACACTAATTCACCCCCCCCCCCTCTTAGTGTGGGTGATGTGTTCAAGAATTTCCTACACATATGCAGATTGGGTAGGTTTTATTGATGACCGATGAAGCACCAGTGGAGCATCGTTCTACTTGGGTGAGTGTTTCGTATTATGGCTAAGCAAGAAACAATCATCAATATCTCTATCTATAGCCGAGGCAGAGTATATTGCAGCAACAACATGTTGTACACGGGATTTTTGGATGAAACAAACTCTGACAGATATATAGGTTGAGTATGATGATCCCATTCCAATATATTGTGATAATACAAGTGCCATCGGTATCTCAAAGAACCCAATGATGCACTCCAAGATGAATCATATTCCAATCAAGTATCACTTTCTATGGGAACAGGTTGCATAAAGGAACATCAGAGTTGAGTATGCGGGGACAAAAGAACAAGTGGAAGACATCTTTGCAAAACCACTTCCACGGGAATCTTTTGAGTATCTTCGCCAGAGACTCAGCGTTATTTCTACTCCAAATGAATTTTTTTTAATGCTTATCTTATATGTCTTAGATGTACATGAGCAAACACCATAAAGAGGATAGTTTATTTAGGGGGAGAAGCCTCGGATGGAAAGATACATTTTCCATTGATGACAAAGGGGGAGAGATTTATCATATGCAGAGGACAGAGGCATGATTCCAGGGGGAGAAATGGTCGCATATATGAAAAGGAGAGAGGCATGGTTCCAAGGGGAGCATGAATGATATGACTTCAATATTGCATGAAATTATTTCAATATTGCATCAGAGTGTTACCATCAATGCCAAAGAGGGAGATAGTTGATTAAGGTTGGTTATCATTGATGTCAACCCTTGAAGAAATTTTGGTAGCAAATTTCGGTAGCACAAAGGTTTGGGTAATGGACCCAAGGTTGTTTCATGTATAATGGTATGAGTTTTAATATATTTTAAGGGAATACTATTCTATATGGATAGTACATGTCATGCCATTTATGGTGGTATGCAGAATGTCACATAACTCCTCACAGTTTGAGAGTTATGGACTTACGAAGTTGGAGGACCCTCATATGTTGGCTTGAAGCCCCAAAAGGTCAAAGAAGTCAAAGAGCTTTCAAAGAAGAAATTATTATTTAAATGATAAAGTAAAGTGACAAAGTCAGGAAGGATTATTTAAGTAATAAAGTGAAGTGACAAAATCAAAGAATATTATTTAAATGATAAAGTGAGGTGTCAAAGTCAAGGAGGGATATTTAAATGATAAAGTAACGAATAAATTTATAATTATGGAAAGTGGTTAACCCTAAAAATGAGGAAAATAGGTTAAGTGACCTATAAGTGGTTTAAGTGACCTAGAAATGGGTTAAGTGACCTAGAAGATGGAGAGTATAAATAAGAGGCAAGGCTCTCTCATTTTACATTACACTTGAGAATATTGAATATCTATAGGTGACTGAGGTAACCAAAGGATATATAAGAGGAATTTCATAGGGAAGGTGAAGAAAAGAAGGTCGGAATTCAAGGGAGGATAAATTCTTTTGATGATGCTTTCTAAGGTATGTTATTTACAGGTCATCTCACCATTTTCGCAATAAATTATTTTCTAGAATGATTCATACCATGAAATTAATATGAAATTTAGGAAACATATCCAAGTAAATGTGGTAAAAAATTCATTGTGTGGTTCGTTGTATTTTTGGAGTTACACTCCATGGAAAATAGGGTTTGTGGTTAGTCCATAAACTAGTTTAAAACATGTGTTTCGGGTAAAAACGTCATAACTTCTTCATAACATATCCAAATTCAGTAATACAAAATGTGTTGGTTAGAGTACAATATTTATTATGACGTGTAACATTTTCATATCGATTCAATAATTATTCTTTACAGGGCACGCTTTACAAGTTCGCTCTCTATAATAAGTCAGAATTCAGCAAGGTATGCCATTTTTTCTATAACTCCTTTTCAGAGAGGTTCCAAGTAGTGACACATGGATGAATTGCATAAAATACATTGAAGAACATTGTGTATCATTTTCATATATTTATTCATTACAGGTACATAGTTATGATTATTTCAAGTTAGGGTTGTTGACTAATCCAAAACTAGTCATGCGAGACTAAAGAAAAGTTTGATGAAAATGCTAGTCTCTTGTTGTTAAAGTTAAGGAAGGTTTGTGGGTTTTGTGATCATATACACCAGGTCTATTACAGAGTTACAAATAATATTTTTATGATGATATTGATGAGGTATTTTGGTTGGGGTACATGTTGGGTACATGGTTGAGACAAGTAGTTGATGAGTTGGCACATACATGAGGTGTATAGTTGACGAAATTCTGAGACGCAAGGAATGCGTGGGAGATTGAAATATCCGAGAAGAGAAATATCATAAGGGATAATGCAAGGAGTTTGTAGGAGACAGACTTGTTCTAAGTCTAAAATATCAGAAGAGATAACGCCGCAAGAGTGTAAACGAGACCCAAAGGAGTCAGGTTCACAGGAGAAGTTCAAAGGCTGAAAAATTTGAACAGTTGAAAGATCTTCCAAGTCGGGAGAAGTCTAAAACTCGGGAGGAGGAGCGAAAACAATCGTATGATCAGTTGTAGAGAAGAACCTGGACCATTATATCTACGTCCAACGAATAGAGGGAGCACGGAGGAAAGAATGGATCCCATCTGTTGGATCAAAGAGTGAAGGTGCACGAGTATTAACACTCATATGCACAAGAGAGAGAATATCCCAAAGTTTGAAACTTGAGATTCTCGAAGAATGGAGAGTCGAAGGGTCGTAACGGATCTAGACCATTGGATCCAGAGGGGATACATGTCAATGGGCTATTAGATCAAGAAGGAGGCAGGGGTGTAACGTTGAAACACCTGAAGCACAGAGAGCTGAAGAGACGAGAACTGTTGATATGTGAGGGGACACTTGTCACCAGATCACGAGCTCCGGGGAAAGTTATGTAGGAGTTTCAGTTTAAGAACTAAAATAGCCAAAGATTGAAGTGTCGAAGAACCAAAGAGATTCTGGACCATCAGATCCAGAAGGGGCATGTGACGGAAGATCGTGGACTCCAGGAGAAAAGCGAAGGGGAAATTTGAGAATTGAGATCGTCGAAGCCCGAACAGCCGAAGTGAACAATAGTCGTTGATATGGGGTTGGACAGGTATCACCAGATCGTGAACTCTGAAAGGATTTACTACGGAGACTTGTGGTTGTTGATATTTGAGATCGTCGAAGGCCGAAGTCCCGAAAATGATGAGATTCATCGATGTGAATACGGAAACGTTGCGCAAGATATAGAACTCCAGAAGAAAGCGGGGAAGAGAGATCTGAGGACCTGGAGGAAATCTTGGTCATTTATCAAGGAAGTATTCGTAGGACCGTTGATTTGGTCGAAGAGGCCAAAGTCATGTAGAGGGAGCACAACCATTGATTGGGGAGGTACGTGTCAGCAGATCTTCCACTCCGGAGGATACCCAGTTAGCAAAGACGAGAGTTGAGATTTGAGATATCAGAAGTCTGAAGAGTTGGAATAGCTCTAAGTCATCACATCATCCAAAGTGAATCTGAGCAGTCGGACCAGGAGAGGATACATGGCGGAAATCTATGAACTCTGGGTAAAGTTCCGAAGCGATTCATAGTCGTCGCATTTATGGGTAGACATGGAACAAATCCATGCATTTTGGGTGAATACCCGAAGTAATCCTAGGTCATTCGATCTAAGAGGACACATGGTAGGATTCAACATTTGAGGAGGAGAAAAAGGATTTGAGATTTGAGATCTCAGAATTTCAGAAGCACGGAGGAGATCTCAACCGTTGATCGAGGAGAGGGTCGTTGGACCGTTGATCTGGGTTGATTTATGGGACAGATGTATGTAGATCATTAACTCTGGGAGATTGACATATGGGAGGATTTGGGTTTGAGATTTCAAACACCCGAAGTATGAAGTTGCGAAGGAGATCACAGTCGTTGATCTAGGAGGAACAGATATGGTCCATAGATGGAAAGGGCGCATATCTGAAGTGTCGATTCAGACATTATCATCAAGATCATGATATCGACAGTAGGGAAGGATTGTGGGGTCAGGATAAGCTCGAACGTTAATAACCCTTGAGCGGGTTGCAATTTCAACCACTATTTTAGTGACAGGGTACATGTCAGCACAAGAAGGATTGTGGGGGGGAAAGAGGGTTGGTTGAAAACCACTCTTTCCTGTGCCCACAATTACACATTATCAAAAGGGAACATCCCAAGGACATGTGAAGAAGGGGCTAGTGAAAAAGGATCTCACTCCTGTGAACTAAAGAGTGCCAAAGCGCATAGACAAAGGGTGCGGGTGTCAAAGGACCTGAGCCAAAAGGAGAAAAGGGGCCTGTGTATAATTTATATGGGTTCGATCAGGAGCCCGAAGAGTCGATCCAACTTAAAAATTGGAACAATCCAGAGACCGGGAGG
The DNA here is from genome assembly GCA_000966675.3 of Picea glauca. Classification (NCBI taxonomy): domain Eukaryota; kingdom Viridiplantae; phylum Streptophyta; class Pinopsida; order Pinales; family Pinaceae; genus Picea; species Picea glauca. The sequence goes on from JZKD02S1844165.1 coordinate 333,590, forward strand.
TCACAGAACTCCAGGAGGCGAGGAGGGATGCATCAATTATGTGGTTTTCTCTCACTTTGGGTTTCCACGTAAAACATTGGTGTATTGTGTATGTTTATGATTGTTCATTTTTTCATTGCTTATTTACTATGCAACTATTGAACGAGAATGATACATTGATATAAAACTTGGATTATATGGTTAAAAAGGATTAAATTTCTCTATTACTGATTCACCCCCTCTCAGTAATCCAAAACTTTATGGTGCACTTCAATTTATGCTCATTTTATAAAATTCTTTAATAAGTCACATCGATTAAAAGATCTTGGATCAAGAAAGTATGTTAGGGTTTCTGCAACCCTGATGGTTGAAGATGAAATTTTTTTATAGCAGCAATAAGTATCCCTTATATGAGGACTCCCTAGTGGTTGTGAGGTGCCCAAGGCACAATGAAAACAATCCACTTTGCAAGAAGTAAAAATGACTAAAATTCACGTTTCTCAATGCAATAAATTTATATCTCCAATGCAACAAATCAATGACTAGTTCCTTTTATATTGGGTTAATGGAGTCATGATGAGCTTAGAGAAGCTACCTCCTTGGGGGTGTAATCCCTTTTACTTCCCAAGGAACCTTTCTCTAAGATAGGGTTTAATCTAGGAGGGTGTATGCCCTTATACTTCTCTTACAAAACCCTTAATAAATGAGATGAAGCAATAAAATGGTGAAGACTATGGTGGGGGTGTATGCCCTTATACTTCCCACCTAGCTCCTAGCATAAAAAATACTTGACTTGGATAAAATGATAGAAAGAGAGTAAAAACCATACCAAGATCAAGAGAGATGCTAAGAAAATCCACAACAAGAGCTAGAGAATAACCTTCCAAGGCTAGTGCATCACTTCTTCCATTAACCATTCACAACCATAGCCATAAAAAAGTGCACAAGAGTTAAAAGAGTTAAGGAGGCTGAAGATTTCAGATCAAATCCTCTCACAAGAGGAGAGTTATGATTCAAAATGATATCTTATGATCTCTATTTATACAAAAATTAGCCAACATGGCTTGCCCACAAAATAAGGATTAAAACACAAGATTAGGCGTCAACAACCCTAATATTGCCCCCTTAACACAATAATATTAAACAATTCACTTAAAATTTCATCTTTTGCACAAATTAAACCCCAATCTAGAATGACATCACCCCTTTAGTGGACGTTTTTCCACTTTGAGGAGGTCATTGATGTTGGAGAAGCATGGAAGGGCCTCCCAAGGACATATGTCAAGCATCTAAGTGATATCATCATGGTAAAAATCCTCTTCTCCTCAAAATTTCCAAGTGCAAATGAGTGGCACCTCACCACCAAGCCCTAGCCCCCAATATAATGATGTCATGCTCAAAACTGGGACATCTTTCCCCTCCTGGGAAAATCGTTTGGAAATTGATGGGTGCGCTAGGTCATCCAAGTAATCATCAAGGACATCTAATTAAAATCTCTCTCATCTTTCATGTGGCCCCTGACATCCAACTTGTTGGCTTGTAGCCCCTTGGAAGCACAAGCTAGGCTTGTTCTCCCAAAATTGTCCACCAACTAGGTCCTATAAAGAAAAATGAACACGCCCTCCAAGGATCTCAAGTCATAACATCATGATAAGTGGATCCAATCAATAAATAATCCATCTAAGCGTGCATCAAAGATTACTATATCAAACAATTAATAGCTCAAAGACACTATGCGACTTCTCAAGCTTAAGTATGGGAGGGTTGATGATGTGTCCTATTGGGTAGATCTTGCCCTAGGTCAAGGAGATCCTTCAAGAGGTACCTCTCTAATCCATGTAGAGTGTATGAGGTGGATGGGGTTAAGAATCAATGGGCATAGTGATCATGAAATACTAGGGGTTGTAGTGTCTCATTCATGGTTTCCTTTGTAGAGGGTGTGTGGTACCTTCGTCTGCAATGCACTTTTTCCAAGCCCATTATTTTCCTTTTATCTTTATTTATTTATATTTTATTTAGAAAAAGGAGAGGTTGAAGGTCACTACCCTGGCGTGATGACTAGATGGTGGCAATGTCACCCACAAATGCCTAAAGGAAATGAGAAGGTTGGATCGTGATGAGGCCCCCTTTCTCTCAGCCATGCAACTGAGATTCATTGCCTTGGTTTGGTGACCAAATAATGACAATGTCATACCACTAGATATCCATGGACATGATAGGTCGGCTCATGATGAGACCTTCTTATCCTTCAATCTACCTTTTATGCATTTATTTTTTATATTATGGGTCCCCTTTTATTTAAAGATAAGAATTTTATTGCTTTTTTGGGTGATCCTTGGGCAAAGAATATGGAAGGTTCATATATGGATTTAATATTTTACCCAACATCGACCCCTCTAGGAATTTATCCTTTTCTTCCCATAGAATGAGGGACAACCCTTTCTTGGGTCAATACACCCTAAAATCCCAATAGATAAGGAAACATAGGGGAATAATGATGGAAAATGGTAAGTATGGTCAGGAATGGTACGATGGCTTATTAAGGGATTTCCCAATAGAAAACCCATTCCCAAAGAAGACCACTTAATAGGGCACAGTTTCAACCACCAAGGTGAAGCAGTGAAAAGGGCATAATGTCCAAGAACATATCATGAAATCTATAGCAATCTAAGATACAACATAATCAAATGGCTTAGGTATTGAAATAATGCTCACCATAATACTGACTTGTACCTCATGGAGGAAGGCCCACTGCCTTCCGGAAGCCAAATGGTGTGGTGGATTCCATCTGTAAACCTGTGACCATATGTGGTGGTGAGTGGGTTTTCCATCTGTGCAAAGGGTACTTCTGGTCATGTAGTTTCTCGACACTTCATATCTACAACCTGAGGGCCTCGAGACATCATCTCCTTAGTTATCCACAAAATGGGCATAACATGCCACATAAGAACTTGACCATCAATAAATGCTACTCTAAATCCTTTATTGTCCAATGTTGAAATTGAGAGAAGATTATTATTTAAACCTGGAACATAGATAACTTCCTTCATCTTCATTGGTGATCCAAAATGGATCCAGGAACCAAAATGGGTCCAGGAACACCTAAAAATCAAAGTTCTCAGAATCGGACGAAACCAGCACCATTGTGTCTATCTCGTCACGATGATTCTGACCATATAATGTTTTCCTCAAACAGACATCGTATGCGAGAGTTATTGCGTTCTGACCGAAATCCCAAATAGGTAAAAATTAAACTGGGTCAAAGTCAACATTGACGTTAGTAGGTATGACAGGTGATGTCATGATGACATCATCATGTTGACGTGGAGTTACCAGAAGGTGACATGTGTCACTCATTTCTGTCAATTTCGGGTTGAGTTGGCACTATACGGATTTGACACGTGTTACTCTATGGATGACACGTGGTAGTCTGTATAGTGACGTGGCCCAATGATAAGTGGACACGTGGTCGTGTGGATGACAGATGGGCATACGGTAGGCTACCATGGAAATGACACATGGCAAGTCACTGGCAGTGACACATGGAAAGTCACTATACGGATGATGTGGTAGTATGACAGGTTGACGTGGTAGATGACTGGTTTGTACGATGGATGACGTGGTAGGTTGACTAGGTAGATGACTGGGTCATTGTGTTAGAAGTGTAGGCCAATCCCTAGGTGACACGTGGTCCAATCACAGGGGTGCCATGTCGCACCCCAGATTTTCCCAAGGTTGGCTAGGTAAAAGGATTGTTTCACCTTTTTGGGAATCGACCCCGCGACCTTCGAACAGGGCAAGGACCTAGCAACCAAGGTGCTAACCAATCGAGCTATACAATGTTTCTTAACAACCATTTGGCATATTTTGGTTTTGACGTGGAGTGGTGTGCGTGGTATGGGATAAGCCCTAGTAAGCGAGGGGGTTATCCCACAACCAAAGGCTCAATACCAGGGGCCAAGCTAGCAGAGGGGTGTGTGGAGACTAAGGCGACAACCATATGGCCAAGCCACATGACTAGGGGTTGGAGGTTAAGGGGCTAGGGAAACGACCTAACAACCATGGTGCTAACCAACTGGACTATACAGTGTTTCCTAACAACCATTTGGCATGATTCTATTTTGATGTGGAGTTGCACGTGTGGTATGGGATAAGCCTCGGTCATCGGGGGGGCTATCCCATGACCAGAGGTTCAAGACCAGGGGCCAAGCTATCAAAGGGGTGCATGGATACTAAGGTGGTGGTCATACGGCCAAGCCACATGACCAGGGGATGGAGGTTAAGGGGCCAGTGCATAATGCTTGGCCACATGGAAGCACCATATGACCAGGGGCCCGGATCACAAAGGGGTTGCGCCCATATTTACCAAATTTTGGGTTTTAAAACTTTATAATATGAATTTTATTGATTTTTCAGTTGTTTTTGGGAGATTTTGGCTATTATTGGAGGATCTGGAGCCCTTTTTGAGGCCATATATTGGGGGTAAGTTGGGACGTTGTTGCCAAATTGAAACTTATATAAACCATAGGTTCTTAGAAGCCTTGGGAGGTTCAGCGAAGGATAAATTTTGGGGAATTTTTCATTCAAATCCATTTGTATGCAGGGAAGCTATTGAGGAGAGCAACTTTGTGGGCCATTTCTGGGAGCTTCATTCATCCGTTTTCAGTGTCGTCAGTTGTGTTCGTTTCTTGAGATCTAGAAGAAAACAACCATATATGTTTTTAATCCATTCGAATTTGTTTTGATTTACTTTTGAATATTTTAAGAGAAATAAGAAAGCCTCACCCACTGAGACAAAGGCCCAGAGACGTAGGCGATATTGCCGAACTCCGTTAACAATTTTTTTGTTATGGTTTGTTGATTCTTTGAGTTCATTTACAGATCTTTATATCTTCTTATGGATGCTATGTTAAATATTTAAATCTTCCTCTTTCTTCAAATTCCTAAATGGTTAATGAACTCGTGCTTTAAAAACTCAACCATAGTCTTTAAAAGATCTTTTTGGATCAAGTGGTATCAGAGCAGGTTGACGGTTGGTTTTTGAGTTTGCATGATTACCAAGAAAAAGATTAATCATGGTGAAGGCGAGCTTGTTGAAGAGAATCCTAATATTGGATCGAGAAAGAGAACTTATCAAAGTGAGAAGATGGCATCAGAAGAGGGACTTTCTCAGGACGAGATAGAGCTTCGAAAGACCTTCTTCGCCATGTCGGAGATGATGAAGGTTTTATATGACAATTACTTGGAGAAGAAGAGACCAATTCTAGGTGAATCTTCAAAGGCAAAAAGTGAAGAAAGAGAGGATCCTCCTAAACATACTCCTTCACCTCCTTCTTCTCCATCAACTTCTTCTTCAAGTACAAGCTCCAAATCCATCGCAAGAAAACATTCCCATAAACATAAACATGATATGCCTTTACTTAAGCTTGATGTGAAATTTGAATTAACCATGTATGATGGTGAAGTCAATGCAGAGAGGCTTGATAACTAGGTCAGACAGATGGAAGTTTATTGAATTGTGCAACAAATCAAGGATGAGGAAACTCGAATCAAATTAGCATTTCTTTGACTTGCAGGCACAACACTTATCTCGTGGAAAAGGAAGTTGCAAAATGGCATGCAACAAGTGGGTAATGTATTTCTACCATGGCAAGTTTTTGTTTATGCACTTAGAAAACAATTTTATCCTTTGGGTTATAAAGAGAAGGGTTTAATTGAATGGCAAGTTCTTAAACTAAGAAAGGGACAAACAGTGCAATAATACGCAGATGAATTTTGTAAGATGGCATTAATGTTAGACATTCCATTAAACATACCCAAGAAAATCTTATGAAGTATATAGGAGGTTTACCTGCACACATTCGTAACATTGTATTTATGTTTGGACCTACTAATATTTATGAGTTTTTTGTTCAAGCGACATACATTGAGGCAGGGAAAACAAGATTTGGTGTGTTAGGGGAATCGTCTTCAAGAAAAGAGTACGAAAGGAAGTGGAATGGAAAGAAAGAAAATTTAGTGGCAAGAGAGGAAGAGAAGCTCTCTTGCAAACATTGCAAGAAAGAAGGGCATGATGATGACCATTGCTGGTAATTGCATCCTGAGAAGAGACTGAAGTGGTTCAAAGAAACGAAAGGGAGGCAAACAACTGCAGCAGCAACACGGCCAACAAACTTGGGATCGGATTCGGGTGATGAATCTAAAATCACAGCAGTTGGTTTGATAGGTAAAATTGGTGATGGATTTGATTCTAGAAGTAATTTTTTTCACCTAAGGGTAATAATGAGTCATACTAAGGTAGACACATTGATAGATAGTGTATCTCAATCTAACTTCATTTCAAAGGAAGTGGATAAACAATTGGGATTAAACACTCAGATGCAACATAAACCTTACTCACTTAAATGGATAAGAAACAATCATAAACTGCACATAACTAAGAAATGCATTTTAAAGTTTGCAATTTCATCTAAGTTTGTGGATGAGGTAACATGTGATGTGGTGCCACTAAATGAATGTGGAATAGTCTTAGGTAGTCCTTATTTGTATGATCACAAAGAAATCTTCTACCCAGAACAAAATAAATATCACTTAATCAAAGAAGGAAATGAATATGTGGTGCATGCTCATCACTTAAAAGAAAATCAATCTCTTCAAACAATGGAACAATTAAGGAAGGCAACTCATGCAAGAAACACACCTATAATTATCCCAAATAAATCAATTGATCTTAAGCAAGAACATGACATGATTGTAGAATGGAAGTTCAATTATACTTTGCTTCAAGATAAGCTAATGTTGTGCAAGTATTACAAACATATTAGCTCATTTGCAGTCATATTTCTGATGTTATCATTGCTAATGTTGTCAACATGGATTGTAGTGGCTTCAATAATATGTGATAGAGTACAAGTGGCTAACAATATGTTGTCAGTTGTCATGGTTGTTTTACAATTGATCTTGATGAGACAGGTACATAGGACAGAGTTTAAAGACAAAGAACAAGTGAGGTGGACTATCCTACACTTGATGACTGGATAGTATCCTTTTGGAGGACCAAAAGGTCTTAGTGGGGAGGCATGATCCAAAATGGATCCAGGAACCAAAATGAGTCCAAGAAGGCCTAAAAATAAAATTTCTCAGAATCGAAAGAAACCAACGACATTGCATCCGTCTCGGCGCGTTGATTTTGGCCATATAATTTTTTCCTCAAACAAACACCGTATGTGAGAGTTATCGCGTTCTAACCAAAATCCCAAACATGCAAAAAGTCAACTAGGTCAAAGTCAACACTAACGTTAGAAAGTACGACAGGTGACGTCAACATCAGTCGAGATGATGTCATCATGCTGATGTGGCATCACTAGGAGGTGACATGTGTCACTCATTTTTGTCACTTTTAGGATGAGTTGGCACTGTACGGATTTGACACGTGTCACTATACGGATGGCACGTGCTAGTCTGTACAGTGACATGGCCCAATGAAATGTGGACACGTGGTCGTATGGACGACAGCTGGGTGTATGAAAGGATGATGTGGTAGTGACACGTGGCAGGTGACTAGACTGTATGGTGAATGATGTGGTAGAATAGACTGACACGTGGAAGTACGATAGGATGATGTGGCAGTGACACATTGCATATGACTGCGTTGTACGACAAATGATGTGGAAGGTTGACTGGGTCATTGCATCAGCAGTATGGGCCAATCCCTGAGTGACACATGGCCTAATCACAGGGATGCCACATGGCACCCTGGATTTTCCCATGGTTGGCTGGGTAAAAGGGTTGTTTCACCTCTGGGGGAATCGACCCCGCGACCTTCGAATAGGACAACGACCTAACAACCATGGTGCTAACCAACTGGGCTATATGGTGTTTCTTAACAACCATTTGGCATGATTCTATTTTGATGTGGAGCTGTGTGCGTGGTATGGGATAAGCCCCGATCGTCAAGGGGGATATCCCATGACCAGAGGTTCAATACCAAGGGCCAAGCTAGCAGAGGGGCGCATGGAGACTAAGGTGGTGGTCATATGGCCAAACCACGTGACAAGGGGATGGAGGTTAAGGGGCCAGTGCATAACGCTTGGCCACATGAAAGCACCATATGACCAGGGGCACAGATCACAAGGGGGTTGTGCCCAAATTTACCCAATTTTGGGTTTTAAAACTTTATAATATGAAATTTATTGATTTTTTAGTTGTTTTTGGGAGAGTTTGGCCATTATTGGAGGATCTGGAACCCTTTTTCAGGCCAAATCTAGGGGGGAAGTTGGGAAGTTGTTGCCAACTTGAAACATATATAAACCAGAGGTTCTTATCATCCTTGGGAGGTTTGGAGAAGGAGAAATGTTGAGGAATTTGTCAGTCAAATCCATTTTTATATGCGGGGAAGCTATTGAGGAGAGCAACTTTGTGGGCCATTTCCGGGAGCTTCGTTCATCCATTTTCAATGAAAAAAATTGTGTTGGGTTATTGAGATCTAGAAGAACACATCCATATCAGTTTGTAATCCATTTGACATTTTTTTGATGTACTTTTGAAGATTTGAAGGGAAATAAAAAGCCTCACCCACTAATACAAAGGCCCAGAGACGTAGGCGATATTGCTGAACTCCATTAACAATTTTGTTGTTATGGTTTGTTGATTCTTTGTGTTCATTTCCAGATATGTATATCTTCTTATGGCTTCTATGTTAAATATTTAATTCTTCCTCTTTCTTCAAATTCCTAAATGGTTAATGAACTCATTCTTTGAAAACTCAACCATAGTCTTTAAAAGATATTTTCGGATCATTTGGCTTTCCTGAGTTTAACTTGTAGGAAGATTCTCTAACATTTTTTATTGGATACTAATAATAATCACCCAATTTCACCTTGTGAGGTGAATCTTTATGAATAAGGTTAGATAAGGAGTCTTCATAGCCTATCATGTTCTTGGAAGCACCATTATCTATCAACCAAGTGTCGCTTCCATGAGTAATAGTACCTGTGAGGGATGAGATAAGAACATAATACTCATAACTTGATTCATCTTGCTTTACAACCTTCTTAAGAGGCTCATCATCTTCAATTGTGTGATCTTGATGCCTCTTACTTCCTTTCTTATTATTAATTTCCAAAATGAGGGGGGAAACCCTAACAAAGTGTCCCAATTCCTGACAACAGTAACATCTGATCTTTGATTTGTCTCTTTGACCCATATTAAAATTCTTAGGTAAAGAATGATCCTTCTTGTTCTTTCCTTTTCTAGTGTGGGCAACTAGGGATTAATCTCCATCTTCCATCTTTTCTTCTCTTGCAACTGTCCTAGCTTCTTTCTAGTTACAATCTTTCCAAAGCCTACTCAACTTGGGAAGCTTCTTCCTTGAGAAAATTCCTTGGATGAATGCATCCCATGACCTTGGGAGGCCATTCAAGGTAGTAATCACCATATGTTCTCCTTCTACTATGTCACCAATGGATTCTATTTTCTCCTTGATTTGATTCACTCTTCAAAAGTAAGAGTAAATGGTTTTTGATTTTTGCATTTTCACATTCTTCAACTGAGATCTCAGAGTCATTCTTTGGTTTATGTTTCTTCCTTCAAATAGAAAATTTAAGGTGTCCATCATTCACTTTGGAAAAGATAATGATGATACATGATGGATAAGGTGGTTCTTAATGGAGTCTCCAATAATCCTTTTTTATCTCACCATGTCGTTCTTATATTTTTCCTTAGCTTCATCTCCTTGAGGTTCTTGAACTTAATATATAAAAAAATTATATAGTTCATGTTCTTCAATAAGGAGGTTTACTATGTACCTCTAGGCCCAGAAGTTATCAACTCCATCTAGCTTGTCATCAATTTTTGTTCTATTAGTCATCCTGCCTGGGACCACACAAAAATATGACCAAAATTGGAAAATTGTACTTACCAGTAGGTGCACTCTGCGAAGGTGAGATGCTTGGTGGTATTTATTTGTAAAAATTCCCCCACAAACTGGAAAAACACCAACCTTAGGGTTTGGGTGAAACCCTAACTACAGCAGCTGCAAACTAGAAAACTGGTCCACTAGAAAAGTGTGTTAGGCTACAGCGAACCTCCTGATGGTCTTGGTTTATCTAGAAACTATGTATAGATTGAAAAAGGATCCCTTTTAGGATTCTAGATATGCAACTGGCTTCTATTCAGGCCTTCTCTGATAACATGTTGGAATTTTAAATTTTCTAGTTACACAATTACTATTACTTAATCCAATAGAAACTATAGTAGGATCACTAAAAGATAGAAAATCACAGATACAATAGAACAAAAAGATTATCCCAGGAAACCCTCATGGGGGAGAAAACACAACAACCAAAATCCTCAATATAGATTCCTCCAACCAGTACAATGATTCCCTATAGCTCTCCAAGAAAGACCAAGACCAAAACACCAAAAGAACTAGTCTCCAAGACTTGTGCGCTAGACCTTCTTATGCTCTCCAAGATGCCCAAGAGAAGTGTGTGATTGTGAGAAAAAATGAGAGGAACCTATCCTATATTTATACAAAACAATATCTCTTGAAGAGACATGACTCTTGACCTGACTAACCCTTAAAACAGGGTCGAGTAGCCACAATGGGGCTTTTTACAATTATAAGTAAAATTCAATTAATATAATAATTTATGTTGAGCAGACTTGTATAGTATAATTATAATAAGCTTTTAAAGGTTTGACCAAAACAACTATACAAGAATATATTTCGTAGTTACACCAAAAATATTAACATTTTCATTATACTTTATTATTCTGGGCTGACTTCTCTTCTAGGGTATTTCAACATTTGTCCAATGGATCTCTTCCTTCCAGAATCTTCTCTGCATCTAAGGAAGTTCATCTAGTAGGGAAATATCCTCCTGCAGCTACCAAGAAATCAACACAAAGTACAAACAAACAAACCCAAAAATACATTTAGTCATAATCATTAGGTGTATTTTGATTTCCATCCTAACATGCATCTTTCCATTTCCAAGATCCGCAAGAAATCATGATAGAATAACAAGTTTATATGAGGAACTAATTAGGTAAATAAAGAGGAAAAAAATCATGTAAGAGATTGTAAAAAGAGTGGAATAAGAATACCTGAATCATCTAGATAACGACGGAGCTGAAACAAGACATATGGTGGAAAATTCTCTTTCAATAGCATCAGATCTAATGTCTAGCAAAGACACCAAAAAATTATAATCAACTAACTGATACATTGTTTATTCAACTGTATTTAAGATTCTATTAGTAATATTAAAAACATAAGATACGAAAATACATACCCGACCGAGCCTCTCTTAGGTAAAGAATAATCTATTCTCTACTAAACGAACCAACCACATGAAGGTGGAATATCATCTAGCCCCTCCTTCTCTACCCTCACTTCACTCTCAATTCCCCATACCCAATCTTATATCTAGTGGGCCAATACACATAACTTTGTAAGTTGACAATTGTCTTCCCAACACCAAAATGTCCTGCAATCTTGGAGGTGTGAGCCTTTCTAATAAGTTGCAATATTGCACCTTTAGGAACATAGAGCTTGTATATCTTGTAGAGTAACCCATTCTGGAGATGATAGATGGCCTTACCTTCACCTTCTTCTACATGAATTTACCCATTTATATACTGAAATACCTCTTTAAAGTCCTCATATTCTATGTATGCCTCTTTATATGCATCATGGGTTAAATGATCCTTGTGCATAAGAGTTCCCAAAGATATGATCTTGGATGTGGGTGGCCTTGAAATCATGTTTGCCAACTTATTAGTTCTTCCCTTCCTGTATTTGATGAGTAGAGGAATTTTTTTTAAAAACCCCATCCACTTGTAGTGTCTAGTTTGTTGAACCTTTCTATAGGCCTGTTATCCCCCACTTTTAAGGATAATTAGGAGATTATGTCTCGAGGCCCACAAGTCCTAGACATGGAGTATCGAGAGCTAGATTGACTTGAGCATGGCCCTGGAGGGCCCATATTTCCTCCCTTTCAATGCCTCCACTTTGTCAACAATAGTTGCAACATCCATCACCTTCAGCTTGGTCATGTATCAAAGATGGTTCTTGCTCCATGAGGTAATGATTCTGGGTATCATGGTATGTTTCACTCTGATCCTCAAAACCTTTGAATATGTACATTTTATTCCTTTGTTTCTAATGAGTGCTTGGATCTTATGCTTCTCCACTTGACCATGTCTGGGGGAAATGATAGGATGCCCTAGAAAGCTTGTGTTCATAGGTTTTGAGTTGTCACTAGGGGGATTTCTGAAAATCCATTGTCTGTTCCCATCATACATACCACTTTCCATCTTATTTCCCACTCACCCATATCGTTACATTGGTCTGGGCATAGGATTATCCAATCATTTAGGGGTTGTACCTTACCTTGTGGGAAGAATGGGCTAAAGGCCTTGGGGGTAAAAGAAGCTGACAATAAAATACTAATAATAAAACCTCGATTTGCTTCACCCAGGGATCCCCGAGAAAGCAATAAAAAGATTCTCAGCAATAAATAGAGGGACTCGTAAAAGTAAAAACAAGACCTAGTTGAGCGATAGGGGGTCTCATCACGAGCCAACCTATTAGGTCCATGGGTGCCTAATGGTATGACACTACTAGAAGTTGGTTACCATGTCAGGGTAGTGGCTCTTGGTTGCATGGCCAAGATAAAGGGGGTCTCATCACGAGCCAACCTTCTCATTTTTGTGAAAGTACTTGTGGGTAACATTGCCACCTCTAGTCACCAAGCCAGGGCAGTATCCCTTGACTATCTTATCGAAATAAAAAGAAATAAAAAGATAAAAAACAATAAGACAAGACCTGCTTAGAGGATAGGGGGTCTCATCACAAGCCATCCTATTAGGTCCATGAGCATCTAGTGGTATGACACTACCAACATTTGGTCACCACGTCAAGGTAGTGGCTCTTGGTGGCATAGCCAAGAGAGAGGGGGTCTCATCACGATCCAACCTTCTCATTTCTGTGAAATGCTTGTGGATAACATTGCCACCCCTGGTCACCAAGCCAGGGTAGTGTACTTTGACTAGTACCTTGGAAGAAAAATAATGAAGATAAAAGTCATGAATGGGCTTGGAAACATTGCATCCATGACAGGTACATCTCACCCTCCACAGAGGCACCAACCTGTAATCCATCCCTGCTATCACTGCACCTTTTGCCCAGGAATCCCCATCCACCTCACACACTTACATGACTTGGATTTAATCCTTTTCAGAAACATCCCTCTTCCAGTAGACACTATCCCAATAGGATGTCTTGTCACTTCCTCCAAACTTTCATTGCAGACTTGTATAATGTCTTTGAGAACTAGATTGGGGTAAAGGGGTTTTATGCACATTTTTAATAATATTGATGATGAGATGTGATTGACATTTCTATGATCCTTGTGCCTTATAATCCCCTAGAGGGCATAGTTGTTGATGTGCAGTATCATGCCCAACGGACAGGTACGATGTTGGGCAAGTACACATGGGGAGATAATCAGTTCAGACCTCCATGGGCCTGAAGAGCCCACCATATGGTGTTGACACCCCAATAGGGGGTAGAGATCGGGCAGAGCGTTTGTACCAAGGAAGAGCAGAAGAATCCACCAGAGGCAGCTGAGAAGACCTATACTTAGGGGGGTTGAGCCCTCTCCATAGGAACGTTGGCCTTGGAAGGCCCAAGATGTCTCCCAGGATGCCCATGATGTCACCCAATAGTATGGACGTTTTGGGAGGCAGATATGGCAGTTTTGGCATGTGTGGCAGCTTGGAGAAGCCCAAGGAGGGATAACGTTTTGCTCCAAGAGGTTGCATTTTCCCTAAAAGGGGCTAATGTCACCCTAGAAAGGGGATGATGTCACACTATTTATTGATTAGGGTTTTAATTTAAGACATTTAATGCAAAACAATATGATTTTGGTATTTTGTCCATGTCGGCCTTTTTATGGCCTAAAATGTAATTTAGGTCATTGCTACTATATAAATTGAGGGTTTTGACTCTCATTTTTTCATCATCTCTCACTCACTCATTAGTGAGGTCTGAAATTTGTGCCCTTATTAGGGTTATTGGCTAAAATATTGAGGCACACTTGTTGAAGGAAGATTTTACTTGGCATTTTTGGCATTTCTCTTGGTGGAAGGTGTTACAACTAGGGTTTTGCTACATGTTTTCTTGGTTTATGTAAGTGAATTTCTGCAAACACTTATTAATTCAATGGTTTTAGTTTCATTTACTTGCATGTGTTATTATATTTTGTTGAATCAAACCCTAGGTGACAAGCACTAGTTGATGTCCTTGTCTCATGTCCCCATCAAGATTTTTAGCCATTTGATTTGCATGAAGGAGATAGAGCCTTGCCATTGCAACACTCTATACTTCCTCCTAGCCTAGTCGTTTTGTCCTTGTTGAGTTAAGAAGGAGAAAAATGCTCCAAGGCCTAGCTCTTCTACACTTGGTGAGTCATTTTTCCCTAAGGTTTTCCTAGTGAAGCCTTTCTATAGCAACACATCACTTACTAACCTTCTTATCTTAGGTCAATCATTATTCAAGCTAGTCATTTTTTCCATTGAGCTAAGGAAGGAGGAGAGAGCACTAAGGCCTAGGTATTCTACACCAAAGTGATCCTTTCTCCCCTAGGGTTTTATCTTTGAGGCCTTGCCATAGCAACACCTCAAATTTTAACCCTCTTGTCCTTAGTTTTACCATTATCACTTAGTCCTTCAACCTTTTCCTCCTCTCTTTGACTCCATATACCCAAGGAGTGCACTGATCTAAGGCCTTGTGTATTGAGTAACTTGATCATACAAACAATCCAATACTTTGAACAAATCCTAACTCTTACTAACCCTAGCATTGTCGTCACCTTCTTGTACTATAAAACACCTTTATGCATCTTTTGTTTTACTTTTAAAGGAATTGAATGGTTGCTTAAGGAATTGTTTATGAAGTGTTTATTTTGTTACATTGAATGCCAAGCTTCTTTAGCATGTATTGAGAAGTGGTATTGTAATCATTGTTATTGTGTAAACATTGATTTACTACATCAATATTATTTACCAATTTCTTATTATCAGAAATTCACTAATTATATGAAGTACTAACCAGCAAGAAAGCCTTGCATATATAGTTTCTTATTGCTTTGTCTCAGGCGGGTACTCCTTTCTTGGTTATTACTTCTGGTTATCTTCATTGGCTATAAGCCAGACTTTTTGATCAGGTGGTGACTTGTGAGGGGGAATTTATCTTTTATCTCTTAAGCCTTTTGCCTTCTCAAAACCCCAGGTCACCGAGGACGTCTCTCGTGGACCTTACCTCCCTAAATAGAAAGAACCTTCCCATCAAGGTGACAATGGGTGAGATTGGTTCAGTTATGCCAGTTTGACCTCTTTTCATCAATCCATTATCATAACTACAAACTGTGCAATAACATTTTGGCACCGTTTCCAAGGAACACTGAGTCAATTCTCCTCAAGACAAAACTTTTTTGTAAGCCTTGCCTCTAGAGTATTTATCTTACAAGCTTACTTGGCGACTCCACTTAGGGTTTTTTCCCCTTATCCTTTGATGATTTCAAGAAAATTATCTGGCAACTCCAAAAACCACTAATGACGACCCGTAGTGGGTGTCAGTACATACTTTCATCTACTACTATGGCCTCTATAAATCTTGTCATCCCCGTGAGTTCTCCCAAATGGTATCATAAATAACTCTTTGGCTCTTTGGAATTAGCTAACACCCAAGGGGGGATACATAATTTACCCAATAATGTTGACTCTTGGATACCTATGTTTTCAAGAGAAAAGGGATCCTGTGGAAACTCTCATTAGACCAAGTTTTGTGAAGGCTTTCAGTTTCACCAATCCAGACAGGAACACCCTGATGTCTTTACAAGGCTCTTTGTGAGCTCACTCGCCAAAAATGCCAAAAACTAGATTAACAAACTCTTGAAAGGAAGCACCAAAACCCCTAAATATATTGAACAAATCTTTAAGAACAGTTGATGTGAAAAGGAAATCATGGATTCCCTTTACTCTCAATTCCTCGAAGCCTACAAAAAAACAAACAAAGACGTTAGGGGATCCAATGATAGGTTCAATACTCTTATTCACAAACTTGAGCCCAATTTCCTACCCAAGAGCATGATTCTCCAACGTTACCTCGACTCCTTTGAAGGGATCTTACAACTCACCCTCAAGAATTGTTTCCCTGCAAACCTAGAAGAAGCTCAAGATATTGCCTTCCAAATTGAAGAGAACCTCAAGTTTAGCAGCCTCACCCATCATGTCAACCTTTTAAACAATGATGACATATAGGGAGTAAATGAGGAAAGCATGGAAGGGCTAGAGCATGACCTCCTAGAGACTCTAGAGTTGGAAAAAAATGCTATCCAAAGGAAATGGAGCACAAGTTTCTCAAACATGAAAGATGCCTTAAACTTTTTAAGACAACATGAACCATCTGAGGGTTTAAGTATGGCTACTCATGAAAAACCTAATTTTGAAGATTCCTTATTTATCTTGACCACTCCAAGTCAAATCCAAGAAAGTCAAGATAACAATTCTGAATACTTTGGCCAAACCAATGAGGACTCAAAAATGAATTCTGAAGAGCCCCAGGTGCATACTAGTGATCAAACCCAACTTGCCAGTAATAGCACCAACCTGAGAAATAGTATGTCCTATATCTTGAAAAGGGTTAAAATGATTCATGAAATGTTGGAAACCCCTTTTCTGACAAAGAAAAACATGGATGACCAATCATCGTTCAAAGGAACTTCCACACTATTACAAACTGGTTATTTTGAGCAAGATGAGAAAGCACCCTTTTCCTTGTTAACAATTGATCTTGGACCTAGTGACTATAACTCAGTAGATCTGTGCTTGTTTCAAGTTTGTCCCACTCTTCCCTTGACATAAGAGGATAAAAATTGGGGTTATTGTCCCAATGATGCCTCAAACATCTTTGAGGACTGGGATGAATATTGTTCTACACAAGGAGATGACTATTCAATAAAGAAAGGAGTTGGTTTCGTCAAATGGGAAGAAAATGTTTTCGGGACTAATGAAGCCCATGAAAAAATAAACAACATAGGCCATGTTATAGAAGGCCCCCATATTTTCCTCAACATCACTCCTAAAGAACACCGAGAGGAGATAAAACAAGAGGCTAGGAAGGCTAGAATGGAAACAATAAACAACTTGGACCCCGAATCAAAGGAGAAGTTGGTGAAATGAGAATTTTAGGTATACAGGAAAAAGAAACTAAACCAACCTACCCTTACCATTCCTAAAAATCCTTCACCTTCGAACCTTCCTCCTCCTAAAGCACGCAAAACTGAAAAGGCAGACTTGAACTTTGACTTAGAAGGTGCATTATCCAAGATGCATGTGACCATCCCTCTAAAAGAAGTCATTAAGGTACCATCTATTAAAGAAAGATTTGATAAATTATTCAAAGAATCAGATTGACCTATGGACCCTCCTATTACGTTACAAGCTGATCACTTTAGGGTCCAGTATGACGAACACCCGCCCTTCTTCATGACCTTGCTAATGAATAATAAAATCCTCAATAATTTCATGTTAGATTCAAGGGTCGATGCTAACATGATGTCTCTCAAGGTCATGCAACAATTAGGCCTGAAAGTCACATGACCTTATAGAAATGTGTGTGGCTTCGAGTCTAAAGCCATACCCACACATGGAGTAGTTGAAAATGTGGAAGTTTGCCTTAAAGAATACCCTAAGAAAGTAATCCACATTGACATAGTAATAGTAGACATCCCATATGTGTGGGGGATGTTGTTGTTCAGGAAGTTTGCCTCAATGTTGGGTGGCACCCTTGAGATGGACCTCACTTATGTGAATATACCTTTGAAAAATGGAATAATAGGTCATCTCCCAAATGTGCTAGTAACCAGAACCCATGTGCAAGAAACTTGTCACCCCGTCAAAAATAACAAAGCACACAAGCAAGTCATGGGAAATATTCCTAAATTTTCTCCTAAGGATGTGCCCTTTGCAAAAAAGGAATATCATATGCAATGGCCCATGAGAGAAGGATACCAGCAACTCCTAGAAAAATATAAACAAAAATAAGTTGGGATCGTGAAGTTGCTAAAAAGAGGAGAAAGTGACATACTGATTCAACCTTCCCAGCAAGAAGTCTTTACAGCAGAATCCCACCCTCCTCCCTATGCACAATACACCAGGGTTGTTCAAGGAATGACCAAATTCAAAATCAGAGAGTACATGGAGGGGGACGTAGTATTGATGTGGGATACCAACAAAGGGGATCCTACTAATGTAAAAGGAAATACTCAATTTTGGCTTGGACCTTTCAAAGTTGGAAGAAAGTCAGTTAATGACTTTTATTACATGTCTACATTGGAAGGACAAAGACATCCAGTACCGGTCAGCGGGCGCCTCCTCAAACCCCACTAAGGTGGGCGGACCTGACTCCACAGGTAAGTACAGGTAAGTAGGTAGGCATGTTGCATCCATTGTATATACCATTGCATTGCATGTTATAATAGTTTGCTTTCACATTCACACTTATGATTGCTTTTATTTCAGTCTTGTGTGTGTGTGTGTGTGTGTTGGGGTGGTATCACCACCCCAAATGGTTACTGATGTTTTCTATTGAGATCAAGAATGTTAAAGGTCATGCTAAAGATGTTGAGGTTCTCATGCGCTCTACGGTGAGCACATGTCCCTGAGTTGGAGCCAGATGTTATCCCCCACTTTTATGGATAACTAGGAGATTATGTCTCGAGGCCCACGGGTCCTAGACATGGAGTACTGAGAGCCAGATCAACTTGAGCATGGCTCTAGAGGGCCCATATTTTCTCCCTTTCAGAGCCTCCACTTTTTCAGCAGTAGCAACAACATCCATCACCTTCGACTTGGTCCTGTATTAGAGATGGTTCTTGCTCCATGAGGTAATGAGTCTGAGTATCATGGTATGTGTCATTCTGATCCTCAAAACCTTTGAATATGTACATTTTATTCCTTTGTTTCTAACGGGTGCTTGGATCTTATGCTTCTCCACTTGACCATGTCTGGGAGAAATGATAGGATGCCCTAGAAAGCTTGTGTCCATAGGTTTTGAGTTGTCACTGGGGGATTTCTGAAAATCCATCATCTGATCCTGTCATACATACCACTTTCCATCTTATTTCTTGCTCACCCATCCCATTACATTGGTTTGGGCATAGGGTTAGCCAATAATTTAGGGGTTGTACCTTACCTTGTGGGAAGAATGGGATAAATTCCTGGGGGGTAAAAGAAACTGACAATAAAATCCTAAGAATAAAACCTCTAGATGATTTGCCCAGGGATCCTCGAGAAAGCAATGAAAAGCTTCTCAGTAAGAAATAGAGGGACCCGTAAAAATAAAATCAATGCCTATTTGAGGGATAGGGGGTCTCATCACGAGCCAACCTATTGGGTCCATGGGTGCCTAACGGTATGACACTACTAGCAGTTGGTTACCACACCAAGGTAGTGGCTCTTGGTTGCATGGACAAGAGAAAAGGGGTCTCATCATGAGCCAGCCTTCTCATTTCTTTAAAATTACTTGTGGATAACATTTCCACCTCTAGTCACCAAGCCAGGGCAGTGTCCCTTGACTAGCTTCTTGAAAGAAAAAGCAATAAAAAGATAAAAAAACAATAAGACAAGACCCAGTTAGATGATAGGGGGTCTCATCACAAGACATCCTATTAGGTCCATGAGCATCTAGTTGTATGACACTACTAGCATCTGGTCACCATGCCAGGGTAGTGTATCTTGGTGGCATAGCCAAGAGAAAGGGGGTCACATCATGAGCCATCCTTCTCATTTCCATGAAATGCTTGTGGCTAACAATGCCACCACTAGTCACCAATCTAGGGCAGTGTCCTTTGACTAGTACCTTGGAATAAAAATAATGAATATTGTCATGGATGAGGGTTTTGACTCTCATTTTTTCATCATATTTCACTCACTCATTAGTGAGGTCTAAAATTTGTGCCCTTCTTAGGGTTATTGGCTGAAATATTGAGGCACACTTGTTGAAGGAAGATTTTACTTGGCATTTTTCGGCATTTCTCTTGGTGGAAGGTGTTACAACTAGGGTTTTGCTACATGTTTTCTTGGTTTATGTAAGTGAATTTCTACAAAAACTTCTTAATTGAATGGTTTTAGTTTCATTTACTTGCATGTGTTATTATATTTTGTTGAATCAAGCCCTAGGTGACAAGAACTAGTTGATGTCCTTGTCTCATGTCCCCATCAAGATTTTTATCCATTTGATTTGCATGAAGGAGATAGAGCCTTGCCATTGCAACACTCTATACTTCCTCCTAGCCTAGTCATTCTATCCTTGTTGAGTTAAGAAGGAGAAACACGCACCAAGGCCTAGCTCTTCTACACCTGGTGAGCCATTTTTCCCTAGGGTTTTTCTAGTGAAGCCTTTCTATAGGAACACATCACTTTCTAACCTTCTTGTCTTAGGTTAATTATTTTTCAAGCTAGTCATTTTTTCCATTAAGCTAAGGAAGGAGGAGAGAGAACTAAGGCCTAGGTATTCTACACCAAAGTGAGCCTCTCTCCCCTAGGGTTTTATATTTGAGGCCTTGCCATAGCAACACCTCAAAGTTTAACCCTCTTGTCCTTAGTTTTAACATTATCACTTAGTCCTTTAGCCTTTGCGTCCTCTCTTTGACTCCATATACCCTAGGAGTGCATTTATCTAAGGCCTTGTGTATTGAGTAACTTGATCATATAAACAATCCAAATTTTTGAACAAACCCTAACTCTTACTAACCCTATCCTAGACTAATCCCTACTAACCCTAGCGTTGTCGTCACCTTCTTGTGCTATAAAACACCTTTGTGCATATTTCGTTTTACTTTTAAAGCAATTGAATGGTTGGTTAAGGTATTTTTTATGAAGCGTTGATTTTGTTACATTGAATGCCAAGCTTATTTAGCATGTATTGAAAAGTGGTATTGTAATCATTTCTATTGTGTAAACATTGATTTACTACATCAATATTATTTCCCAATTGCTTATTATTAGAAAATTCATTAATTATATGAAGTACTAACCAGCAAGCAAGCCTTGCATATATAGCTTCTTGTTTCTTTGTCTTATGAAGGTACTCCTTTCTTGGTTATTACTTATGTTTATCTTCATTGGCTATAAGCCAAACTTTCTGATCAGATGGTGACTTGTGAGGGGGAATTTATCTTTTATCTCTTAAGACTTTTGCCTTCTCAAAACCCCAGGTCACCGGGGACGTCTCCCCTAGGCCTTACCTCCCTAAACAGAAAGAACCTTCCCATAAAGGTGACAGTGGGTGGGATTGGTTCAGTTACACCAGTTTGACCTCTTTTCATCAATCCATTATCATAACTTCAAATGGATTATGCAATTTATTCAATGCGAGAATTGGTTCTTGACTAATATTTCATTTCAGGTTTTTGAAAGCTTTCTCAGTTGATTATTTCCCCACTAGAAACTCTTACCACTAGATCTTATGGTGTATAGTGGTGTATATATCATTGAAAATGATGCTATGAACTTCTATAGGTATTGTTTTACCCCAATAAAGCTCCTAACTTCAATGAAAATAGTATGAACTTGCCACTTGATGATGGACTTCATATTCATAGGATCTATCTTGAGTTCCCCTCCATCGATCACATATCCCAAATACACCAATGAATTCTAAGAAAACTCACATTTCTTGAGGTTATCCAACAATTGATTCCTTTTCAGAGTCTCTAACACCTACATGAGATGTGAGATGTGCTCCTCCCAGGTAGAGCTATAAACCAATATATCATCCGCATAAAATATTACAAATGAATCTAAAAAGGGATGAAATACATCATTCATCAGCCTCATAAATATTGTTGGTGCATTACATAAACCAAAAGGCATGACCAACCATTCATACCGAATTTTCCTTGTCTTGAAGGTAGTCATCTAGGTGTTTTATTCTTTGACATGTACTTAGTGGTATCTCAATTTGAGATCCAACTGTTGAAAAGTCAACAAGAAACATGTATCTAATTTAGTTTTCCCTTAATTAAATTAGACAATAAATATTAATCTATTATCTCATTCATAACTGAGTGATTTGGAATTGTAATAGAATTATAAGTGTAGTTAAGTGAGTTAA
>JZKD02S1844165.1:392050-408397 GCA_000966675.3 Picea glauca
ACTCATCACTTCACTTTATTATTTACCTTCTAAAATCTCTTAAACCACTTTGACTACTTTGACCTTTTGGGGCTTATAGATGACATATGAGGGTCCTCCAACTTCGTAAGGCCATGACTCTCAAACCGTGAGGAGTTATGTGATGTTCCACATACCAATAGAAATGGAATGGCATTTACTATCCATGTAGAATAGTATTTCCTTCAAATATATCAAAATTCATACCATTATCCATCAAACAAACTTGGGTCCATTACCCAAACGTGGGTTCTCCAACTTATCATGGCCATAACTCTCTAACCATGAGGAGTTATGTGACATTCCACATACCAACAGAAATGGCATGACAAGAAATATCCATATAGGATATTTTCACTGACAAATTCACTGACCTTCATCTCATTATTCCACAAATAAGCATGGGTTCTCTGACCATACTTCTAGGATAACTCAATCCGCAAAGCGTCTTCCCGTGAGAGATTTCACCATAAGGGGACCACTTTGGAGTTCATCCATTTGTACCTATTATCAATCATGACAAAACAATAATGAGTCATCTTTACATCAAACAAACTTGGGTCCATTACCCAAACCTTTGTGCTACCGGGATTTCTTCAAGGGTTTACATCAATGATAACCAACCTTAATCAACATGCCACCCTTTCTTATGGCATATGTTATCTAGGTATTTTTGTTTCACATAGCCCTCGTTATCCCCATTTTGTGGATAACTAAGGATATTACGTCTCGAGGCCCTCAGGTTGCAGATATGGAGTGTCGAGAGACCACATGACTACAAGTATCCCTTTTTTCACAACTAGAGACCCACATCGCCACCACAATGACTCAAAACTTGGTCATCATCCACACTAGCTTGCCACCATAGTTCACTTGGGTCTTTCTCCATGCGGTAAAATTCATGTATTATGGTGGGTGTAATTTTAATATTTGAGTCATTCTATCTTGTTTATCATAGGTTATTTTTTATTATGAGACATTTTCTTTGGAAACTATACATTTTACCTTGTTTAAATGTTGGTGGTTGGCTTGGGGAACTCAAGTAGATGGTAACCCTTAGGATGGGGTGTTTCTATAAGCTTCATTTTATGAGTCATCGTGCCACTCCTATCCATACTTACCATTTCCCATCATTATTTCCCCTCATGACATCATCTCTTTGGATTTTGGGGTAGACTGACCCTAGAAGGGACCATTCCTCATTTCATGGGAAGAAGGGGCTGAAGGCCCAAAGGGGAGTTAGATGGAAAAAGATAAAATCCTAATGAAAGAACCTTCTAGATTCTTCTCCCATGAGATCCCAAGAAAGAAATGAAAATCTTATCCGCAAGAAAATAAGGACCCCATGAAAAGAATAAATAAAGACGCTTAAAGGATCAGTTGAGGATAGGGGGTCTCATCATGAGCCAACCTATCACGTCCATGGGTATCTAACGGTATGACATTACCATTTCTATCCATCACACCAGGGCAATGGCTCTCAGTTTCATGGATGAGGGAAAGGGGGTCTCATCATGAGTCAACCTTATTATCTCCGTGAAAGTACTTGTGGGTGACATTTCCATTACATGATCACCGCGTCAGGGTAGTGGCCTCCAACTATTAGAAAAATAGGATCGTGGAGCAATAAAATAAAAACCAAATGCAGAAATAAAACATAGAAGATACATAATACAATAGAGACATAGGTATACGTGGTTCACCTAGTGTGGGCTACATCCACCAAAGAAATTTCCAGGTCTTTCCTTTTTATTATCCAACAAATGAAGGGATACAACCTACAACACACCTGTTGTAACTTCCTCTTCTTTCTCTCACAATCTCCTCTCTCAGAATACAATATTCGCAATGATACATAGTTGCAATACAATTCCCTCATAAAAGAGGGTTGTCTTCTAGGGAAAAAATCCCTAACATAACTTCTACCATCATATATGCGACCTTATAAGGGTTTACTATGAAATTACTATATACATTTACAAGGAAATTTTTCCTTCTAGGGCCCGCTTGCCCCCGGACCCCACAAGGGGGGAAATACCCCCCTACAAACCCCATGTGTGGATGGGTGTACAGTATTCATGGGGTATAAACACAAATGAAAAAAAAAATACCTATGAATCAGGAAGATAATTAGGCTCCACAACCAACAATCTCCCACTTGGAGACTAATCAGGAAAACTACACCATTGTTGTACTTGTTAGACTATGATCCACCTTGGACCTGGAAAATTTCTCATCTTCACCTTCATGCTTGAAGACCAACTGAAACTGAGTAGGAACTTATTTTCTCCCTGGTTACTCCCTTTGTTAACATGTCTGCAGGATTTTGGCTAGTGTGTTTCTTTTCCAACTTCAAATGTCCATCTTCCAAGATAGATCGTATGAAATGGTACCTGATATGTATATCTTAGTCTTCGAATGGAAGGATGAGTTCTTTGCAATATGAATGACACTCTTGTTGTCACAGTACAACCTATCATTCTCTTGATTCTTTCCCAATTCCTTCATAAAAATCTGTAACCAAATCATTTATTTACTAGCCTATGTAGCAGCAACATACTCTGCCTATGTTGTTGAAAGTGCAACAACCTTTTGTAGTTTCAAAATCAAACTTACTATTGCTCCACCTACAGTAAAAACATACCATGCAGTTTCTCCTGCTATCTTTATCACCTGCCATATATGAATCAACATATCCCTGTAGAATAGTGTTTGAAACTTCAAAACATAATGCATGAGTAGCAATACATATCAAATACTTGAGAATCCACTTTACTCCCTCCCAATGTTCTTTACCTAGATTGTTCATATACCTTCTCACAACTCCCACTACATGTGCAATATCTGGTCTTATGCAAACCATCACATACATCAAGCTGCCAATTGTTGATGAATAAGGACCCTGGACATGTATTTTATCCCCTCCTATAGGTTGGGACACATTTCCTTATTTAATTTGAAATGGATGGCGAAAGGTGTACTAACTGGTTTTGCAATCTGTATTCTAAACATCTACAACACCTTCTCTATGTACTCACCTTGAGACAACGTCAATTTGCAATTTTTCCTATCTCTTGTTATTCTCATACCAAGGATTTTCTTTGCAACACCCAAATCCTTCATCGCAAATGAATTAGGTAATTTCTTCTTGCGCACATTTATATACTGCATATTAGACCCTGCAACAAGCATTTCATCTACATACAATAGCAAGATAATATAGCTTCCATTTTCTATCCTTTTAAAATAAACATAGTGATTAGAATGACATCTACTATAACCTTGTTTTGTCATAAACCTTTCAAACTTCAAATACCACTGCCTTGGAGCTTGCTTTAGGTCATACAAGCTCTTCTTCAACCTGCATACCAAATTCTCCTTCCCTTTGACCTCATACCCCTATGGCTAATTCTTATAAATCTCTTCCTCCAAATCCCCTTGGAGAAAAGATGTTTTTACATCTAACTGTTCAAGATGCAAATTTTCAACTACCACAAAACTTAAAATAGTCCTAATTGAAGTCATCTTAACAACAGGAGAAAATATTTCATCAAAATGTATACCTTTCTTTTGTGCAAACCCCTTTACAACAAGTCTAGCCTTGTATTGTTTTTTTTCTCCATCTTCTTCCTTCAACTTGTAAACCCATTTATTCTGCAATTCTCTTTTTCCTATAGGAAACTAAGCCAAGTCCAAAGTCTAGTTATTTAACAAGGAATCTATTTCCTCTTTCATGCCTTGCTCCCACTTCTTTTTAGTGTCTACCTACATTGTCTCTTCATAACATTCTAGTTCACCAGAATCAATCAACAATAAATAATACAATGAAGCAGAGTATTATTCAGGGGGTCTACTTAACCTGGTATATCTTCTAACAACACTTGCAGGAGTTTGAGGTTCCTGATGCTCATGTTGTACATTTTGATTTTATGGTACCTTTGGAATTTATTTTTCAGTGATCTCATCAAGCACTATGTATTATGGATTTTATTTCTCTTGTATCTTTCCTTGCAACTGATCTTTGTACATGACTTTCTCATTGAATATGACATCTCTACTCCTCATGATTTTTTTATTTCATAATCCTACAAGCGATAACCAAAATAATTAACATCGTATCCAATAAAGGTACACTTCTTGAATTTTTCCTCAAGCTTTGTTCTATTTTCTTTATCAATATGGACAAATGCTTCACAACCGAAAGTCTTCAAAAAGGAATAGTTTACTTTTTTACCTGTCCATGCCTCCTTTGGAACTCCACCATTCAAATAGATTGAAGGTCCTCTATTTATTAAGTAAACAATAGTATCTAGAACATTTTCCCATAACTCTACGGGAAACCCAACATGCAATCGCATACTCCTTGCATGCTCCATGATTGTCCTATTCATCCTTTCTGACAGACCATTTTCTTATGGTGTTCCTGGATTGTCTTCTCTCTACAAACCCCATGGTATGAACAATAATAATCAAACTCCTTGCTACAATATTCACCTCCATTGTCTGATCTGAGACACTTCAACCAAATCTTTTCATTTCTTAAAAGTATAAAAAACATCATATTTTTGTCGAATGCAATAAACCCAAGTTTTTCTAGTTGCGTCATCAATAAAAGAAACATAATAACGAGATCCACCAAGAGATGATACATGAGATGGTCCCCATACATTTGTATGCACAAGCTCTAACCTTTCACTCTTATTTTCTTTTCCAACTCTGAGAAATCTAACTCTCTTATGTTTTCCATAAACACAATGCTCACAGAAATCCAAATCAATTTGTTTAAGATCTAGCAACAATTTTCTTTTGTGAAATATTTGCATCCCCTTATCACTCATGTGTCCAAGCCTATGATGCCACAATGTTGTATCCACTCTTGTAGAAGCTAAAGAGATAGAAGAACAAATATTACTAGTACATAAATACAATGTACCTCCCTTCTCTCCTTTTTCTATAACTAGTGATCCTTTGGTGACCTTCCATGCCTTATCTGTAAATATACATATACAACCTTCACTTTCCAAATACTCTATTGAAATTAGATTTTTCCTTATATATGGGACATGTCTTACCTCTTTCAACAACCATTGGTTTCCATTCCTTTGCTTTATTTTTACCTTTCCCATTCCAACAATTTTTCATGGTGCATCATCACCCAAATGAACATGTTAGCACATAAATTTGCAGTAGCAAATTTGGTCATTTCACAGCACCGGCGAATCAGGAGATTTCATAGTGCATATTCCCTCATTACCATTATTTCATTTATGAAGTTGGTTTCAATCGATTTCATTGTTTTTAGCATCCATGTTTTAAAAGGAAATAATTGATATTTGGTCATTAAAGTTGTCTAACTTTTTTATCAAATATTTGAATTCTACTCCTAGTTTATACAGGAACTGCAAATTGGTTGGCTGAGGGAATTTGGAGATGATGATGATCCATTTTTTATGGTGATTAGTTTTTGAAAACTTGAAGTGTTAAGGAAATATTCTAATTGCACCTACTGGAGGCATCTACAATCTCATAATCCATCAACTAAGATTTTTTTTGTTTTTGAAGAGTTGTTGCATCACACAGAAAAACACAGAGATTTTGTAGTGCTTGGCACTACGGAATCGTCTACACAGGATGTTCTGTAGTTGGGCTAATAAAGGAGTTATATAATCACCTAGCTAGACACATGAAAGGCTCTATGAAATCACCTAGCCAGACACAAAAAAGGCACTATGGAATCACCTATCCAAACCCATAAAAGGTGTTATGGAATATGCAGAGCAATTTTATAGGAGGGCACTACAAAATTTCCTATAGCGGTTATTGTTACAAATTTGATCATAAAACCAAAATGACGAAGTGGGTTTGTTTGAAATTTGTTTTGGAGGAATTTGATCCAGTTTAGAATTTGAGAGAAACAATTAAAACACCAATGCCCTATGAAATGTACTGCAATTTCTGTGTTTTGCATAGTTGATTGGATATCCGCCTTGTTGGGAGGTTGTCACCTGTCAAGGAGGGTTCAAATGGATTCTCATGGATCCGTTAGATGTCAAGGGACACCTGCAACTAAGTCTAAGATCCATTAAATACCTCATGCAGTGAGGTGGAAACAATTTATTAACGACTTCCAACAATTTCTTGAAAATAGCAGTTTGTTGGATTTTTGTCTCTTTGACTATTGCCACCTATCTCCAAGGCTTAGAATCCAATGAAAGAGATGGGATTCAACCTTCTAAGGATATTTGGATTTTATTTTCTATTTAATAGAGGAGGGATCTCTTGGATAAGGGATGGATTCATGATCCAGAGAGGAGAGAGCTAGAGGAGCAGTTTAGTTGCTCAATTGTAAGCATGAGGTCCTATTGTAATTAGCATTTCTTCCATTAGAGATTCATACGAGTTTCTTATCAGAAATTGTGTTATTTTTTATCATTTTATCTTTTCATATTGCTTGAATGGAATTGTAGTTATTGAAGATCAATGGTTGTTCATGAGGCAGGAGATTCATGAGATGCAAATGATTTGTAGTAATTGCCTCCTTTCATGATCTTTGTTATAGTTATCTTTTAAGCCATTTTTGCAGAGAGGATATTTGCTTGATGATATTCTTCTTTTTGTTATCTTTCTTATACCTCCATCCATAAATTATATTCCTTTTGGTCTGGTATGAGCTTGAGTGCCTTTGATCTATAGGATGTGTTGACTCCATTCCCAATGGAATGCTTCTACTGACAATTTGTTTCCCTCTACCTTTCTTTCTCTTCCTTGTTGATCCAACCTTTAAAAGTTGATTTAATTTTTCAATCTCTAAAGGTTGATGTAAAATACCTTTTTAGTGATGTTAATGAAACAGATCCTATTCTAGTTTTGATGTATCAGATCTGATGAAATCTTGTTTAATGGAAGTTATCTTTTTTTTTTGCCATCTTAATCTCTATCACTCTGAAATTTTACTATCATTGAAGTATTCAAATGATTTTTTGTAGCTATATGAAAATGGATGTTTGATTTTTATACTGTTATAGCTTTGTCAGAGGTTTTTTTGCTTGGATTTAAGAAGTTCTTGTATCTGAAGCATTTATTTCTCTTCTTTGTCTACTAGCATAGCCTGAAGCTAGAGGTAGATTCACTTCATTTTCTTACTAAGTCTTCCTCCTATCCACACTAATCCTAAAAACCCTGACCTAAGTAAAAACAAGACCTCTTTTGTTGATGCACTTCATCCAGAATTTCCTGCGTTTTGACATTGTTGAAATGATTTTTATCCATTTGACACCACATTTAAGACTTATCTAATAAAAAAATTAATGGGTATTGGGCTTATCCTCTAGCAGTCTAAGGGTGATTCTCAGTGCTAACATTTTTGGCATTGTTGTTGGGGATGGATTTGATCATATTGAAAATCTCCCTGGGAAGAACGACATTGCACGACTCCAACTTTAGATGGTAACTGAAGTTGGACACCTTCAAGACTGCACATTCACCATGGTGACTCCATTGTTCAGAATATGTTGGTGAATCCACTAGAATGAGACAAATTAAATGGCTATGGAGGTTATCCTGTCCAGGAGGTTTTCCCCACTCAATTTCTCATCCATAGCTGGTTATCCACATCCTGTGCCTCAAATTGATGAATGGAAAGATTTGTTGCCCATATTTTATGAAGGTGAGAATGACAACCCTATTGAGCATGTTCAAGAATTTCATTCTTTGATGCACCAGCTTGACATCCAACATGAAGACATACATATGAATTTTTTTATGTACTCTCTTCAAGGAGATGTTCATATTTGGTATATGTCTCTTGAAACTTCTAGCATTTCTTCACGCAAAGAGTTTCATGACACTTTCAATATTCATTGTCAAAAGTTTTATTCCTCTGAGTTAATTTTTCATAGTTGTTGTGAGGAGTATAAATATTGTGTTCAGGATATAATTGATTCTCATGAAGGTTGTGAGGATGAAGAATATGCCTTGGATGAGGAATCAACTCTCTCTCTTCCCTATTCATCTACATCAGATGAAAATTTTGTCTGTTTCTCTTATGAAGAAAATGCAGAGGATATTTTTGTTCTTGAAACAGATGTCTTTAGCGGCCCGACTTATGATGAATAAGTTATTTCAAATAGTGACCAAGAAAAATATATTTTTGATGAGTATTCAAATGAAGAAGAGAAGATCCCTACATCACATTTTGTTGACTTAAGGAGCAACCAGTTAGATTACTGAGAGGGGGGGTGAATCAGTAATAGCGTAATTATAATCTTTTTTCTTCAAATAATCCAAGTGTTATATCAATGTAGAATTATTATCAAATAATGAGCAATAAGAAATGAACAATCACACACATACACAGTATACCAGTGTTTTACATGGAAACCCAAATCGAGAGAAAACCATGGAATTCTTTTTCTTATATGTCTTGAAGAATTACATTCATTGGAAGCACCAACTTCCTTTCTTTTCTAGCTGCAACTAGAAGGAGGCTCCAACCCCCTAGTTTCTTAGGATACAACCTGAGGGAAGCTCCAACTCCCTAATTCCCTGGCTACAACCAGAAGGAGGATACAACCCCCTATGTTCTCCGACTACAACCACTTGTCCTTGCCCCGTCCAACCTCCCTAAAGTAGAAGTACAATGATGGAACCATTGTCACACTATCATTGTGAGATATATTGTTGTAAACCTGTACCAATAAACCTGAACCATGAATCAACCTTTAATTCAACCTGTAATCAACCTGTACCATAAACAAGTGCATCAACCATGCACCAACCTGTACCATAAATAAGTGCACCAACTTGTACCAAACAATCTATAATCAACATGTACCATAAACAAGTGAAACCCACCATGTACCAAGTATGTACCAATGTGTCAACTATTCATCAACTATGACTCATCTATATGTACCAACATCATCAACTATACACCTCATGTATGTGCCAACTCATCAACTACTTGTCTCAACCATGTACCCAACTTGTACCTCAAACAAAAGGCCTCATCAATTTCATCATCCAAATATGATTTATAACTCTGTAATAGACCTAGTGTATATGATCACATACCTGCAAACCTTCCTTAACTTTAAACAACAAGATACTATCATTTACATCAAAATTTTCTTTAGTCTCGCGTGACTAGTTTTGGATTAGTCAAGAACCCTAACTTGAAATAATCATAATTGTGTATTTCTAATGAATAAATATATGAAACTGATACACAATGTTCTTCAATGTGTTTTATGCAATTCCTCCATGTTTCACTACTTGGAACCTCTCAGAAAAGTAGTTATAGCAAAAATGGCATTCCTTACTGATTTATGGCTTATTCTAGAGAGTGACCTTGTAGAGTGTGCCCCGCACGGAATATTTTTTGAATATATCTAAAAATATTACACAGCATACTAAAGAATTTAATATATCCAACACATTTGGTATTACTGAATTTCGATATGTTATGAAGAAGTTATGATGTTTTTTCCCGAAACACCTGTTTTTGACTAGTTTCGGGACTAGCCACAAACCCTATTTTCCACAGAGTGTAACTCCAAACATACAACGACCCACAAGCTAAATGTTTTACCAAAGATACTTGGATATGTTTCGTCAATTTCATAGCAATTTCACGATCTAACTCATTCTAGAAAAAACTTTATTGCGAAAATGGTGAGATGACCGATAAATAACATACCTTAGAAAACATCATCAAAAGAATTTATCCTTCCTTGAATTCTGGCCTTCTTTTCTTCATCTTCCCTCAGAAATTTGTCTTAGATATCCTTTGGTTACCTCAGACACCTATAGGTATTCAATATGCTCAAGTGTGTCTAAAATGAGAGAGCTTTTCCTCTTATTTATAATCTCCAAGTAGCTTCCTTAAAAACATCTTCTAGGTCACTTTGTCCACTTTCCTTATTTTAGGGTTAACCCACTTTTAATTTCTCCATTAAATTTATTATTTAAAAATTTATTTTTTATTCACTTTGAATTATAGTACACTCATCAATTCACTTTATTTTTTACCTTCTAAAATCTCTTAAACCACTTTGACTACTTTGACCTTTTGGGGCTTCTAGATGACATAAGAGGGTCCTCCAATTTCGTAAAGCCATAACTCTCAAACCGTGAGGAGTTATGTGACGTTCCACATACCACCAGAAATGGAATGACATGTACCATCCATATGGAATAGTATTACCTAAAAATATATCAAAACTCATACCATTATTCATCAAACAAACTTGGGTCCATTACCCAAACGTGGGTTCTCCAACTTTTCATGGCCATAACTCTCTAACCATGAGGAGTTATGTGGAATTCCACATACCACCGGAAATGGCATGAAAAGAACTATCCATATAGGATAGTTTCAATGAAAAATTCATTTACCTTCATCTCATTGTTACACAAATAATCATGGGTTCTCTAACCATACTTCTAGGATAACTCAATCTACAAAGCGTCTTCCCGTGAGGGCTTTCACCATAAGGGGACCACTTTGGAGTTCATCCATTTCTACTTATTATAAACCATGACAAGACAATAATGAGTCATATTTACATCAAACAATATTGGGTCCATTACCCAACCTTTGTGCTACGGGGCTTTCTTCAAGGGTTGACATCAATGACAGCC
This sequence comes from Picea glauca, assembly GCA_000966675.3. Taxonomy (NCBI): domain Eukaryota; kingdom Viridiplantae; phylum Streptophyta; class Pinopsida; order Pinales; family Pinaceae; genus Picea; species Picea glauca. The sequence continues at coordinate 402,710 of JZKD02S1844165.1, forward strand.
AACCTTAATCAACAATCTCCCCCTTTGGCATTGATGGAAACACTCTGATGCAATACTAAAATCATATCACTCATGATCCCCCTGGAACCATGCCTCTATCCTCTGCATCTAAAAAATATGCTCCCCCTAGAACCATGCCTCTGTCCTCTGCATTTGATCAATCTCTCCCCCTTTGTCATCAATGGAAAAGGTATATTTCCATCTGGGGTTGCTCCCCCTAACTGAACTGTCTTCTTATGGTGCTTCCTCATGTACATATAATACATATAAGATAAGAATTCAAAATCATTCATTTTGGATTATAAATAACTTTGAGTCTCTGGAAAAGATACTCAAAGGCTTCCCGTGGAAGTGGTTTTGTAAAGATGTTTGCCACTTGTTCTTTTGTGCCCACATACTCAACTCTGATGTTCTTTTCTGCAACCTGTTCCCGTAAAAAGTGATACTTGATTCGAATGTGCTTCGTCTTAGAGTGCATCACCAGATTCTTTGAGATACTGATGGCACTTGTATTATCACAATACATTAGAATGGGCTCATCATACTCAACCTGTATATCTGTCAGATTTTGTTTCATCCAAAGAACCTGTGTACAACATGATGTTGTTGTAATGTACTCTGCCTTGATTGTAGATAAGAATATTGATGATTGTTTCTTGCTTATCCATGATAATAAAAACTCACCCAAGTAGAATTTCGCTCCACTGGTGATTCGTCGGTCATCAATACAACCTACCCAATCTTCATCTGTGTAGGTAATAAGTGATAGATCCTTTCCTTTTGGATACCATAATCCAAACTCTTATGTTCCTTTGAGATATCTGAAAATCCTCTTCACTGCTAATACAAGTGATTCCTTTGGTGCTGCTTGAAATTGTTCCACCTATCCAAATGTTTTCATTACATCTAGTCTAGATGTCGTCACATATAGTAGGTTGCCAATCATTGACCTGTATTTCCTATGACCTGTAGACTTCAAATCGTCATCTTTTCTCAACTTGCAACTGGTTTACATGGGAGTGATAACTAGTTTTCAATCTTCCATACCGAACCTTTTTAGCATTTCTCTGATATACTTGGTTTGATAAATAAAAATTCCTTGGTTGCTTTGGCATATCTGAAGTCCCAGAAAGAAGGATAGTTCTCCAAGTAACGACATTTCAAATTCATTCTGCATATCTTTTGCAAATTTGTGTCTTAACCTGTCATCATCACTACCAAAAATAATATCATCAACATAAACTTCAATTAATAAAATATTACCTTGACTTACCTTGATGTAGAGGTTGTTGCCTGCACTTCCTTTTATGAACCCTTCCTGCTACAGATACTTATCCAGTCTAGAGTACCATGCTCTAGGAGCCTGTTTTAGACCATACAAGGCCTTCTTTAATTTACACACATAATTTTCATTTTCTGACAACTGAAATCCTTCTGGTTGTTCAATGTAGACTTCTTCTTCAAGTTCCACATTCAGAAAAGATGATTTTACGTCCATTTGATACATTTTAATATTTTTGGAGCATGCATAAGATAAATGCAAACAGATTGCTTCCATTCTGGAAACTGGGAAAAATGTCTCTTCAAAGTCCATTCCTTCAACCTGTGCATATCCTTTGCATACCAATCTAGCTTTGTTCCTTGTAACATGTCCATATTCATTCAATTTATTCCTGAAGACCCACTTTGTGTCGATCACATTCTTATTCTTCGGTCTTGGAACAAGTTCCCAAGTGTCATTTTTCTCTATTTGATCCAATTATTCATCCATGGCCTTATTCCAAGATTCATCCTTGTTGGCTTCTTTGAAATAGTTTGGTTCAATTGTATATAAAAGTGCTAGGTGTGTTTGTTCTGGTGAACAGATTCTTCTTCTAGTCTCAACTCCTGCATCTTTGTTTCCAATAATATGATCTGAGGGATGATTCTTCTATACTCATTTACTGGGTGTCTTTGGAGACACTTTTTGAACTTGCTCTTCTTCTTCTATCGGATTCTCTTCTACTTATTTTTCATCTTCTGCTTCTTCTTCTAAGGGTTTTTTCATTGATTCATTTTCTTCCTTTGATTCTGGTCTGCTTGTTTCATCAATTGTTACAATGATTCTTTCCACAACTTTGTTCAATCTTATATTGTAACACTTGTATGCTTTCCTTGTACTTGAGTAACCAACAAGTACTCCTTTGTCCACACGAGAGTCAAACTTTTCCATTCTTCCATATTCTCTTTTGATATAGCATTTGCTTCCAAAAAATCTGAAGTGATTTACATTTGCTGGTCTTCCTTTCCATAGTTCTTAAGAAGTTTTGTCAGTGTTTTTTCTGAGCATTACTCTGTTTTGAATGTGAGCTATTGTATGCACTTCCTATGTCCAAAAAATATCTGTCAATTTTGAATCCATTAACATTGTTCGAGCCATTTCCGGTACTGTCATGTTCTTTCTTTCAACAACTCCATTCAGCTAAGGTGTCCTAGCAACGAAGAATTGTCTCTTTATTCCATGATTGTTGCAATAGTCCATAAATTCCTTTGAGGTGAACTCTCCTCCATTATCATATCTCAAGCATTTTATTTTTGAATCCATTTCATTTTCAACCATTTCCTTGTAGATCTTGAAGTTTTCAAAAGCTTCTAACTTATTCTTGAGAAAGAAAACTGCAGTCATTCTTGTATAATCATCAACTAATAACATGAATTATTTCTCACCTTTTAAGCCCTTAGTTTTAGTTGGTCCAACTAGATCAATATGCACAATTTCCAGTGGTCTTGTCATTGAATATTCCTTTGATTTAACCATGGTCTTTGTTTGTTTTCCTTGTTGAAAATGCTTGCATAAAGTGTTGGTTGGTTTCATGATCTGGGGTATTTCTCTGACTGCTTCTCTTTTGCTGACTTTGACAAGATTATCAAAGTGTATGTGCCCCATTCTTTTATGCCATAGCCAACTTTCATCTTCCATTCCTAGACAACACTTTTCATTTCCAAATTCACTTAACATATATATGTTTCTTGAAGTTCTTGCAGTTGTAGCGACCAATTTTCCTGAACCTTCTTTTCTTATCTCACACCGTTGTGAATCGAAAGTAACTTTATGACCTTGGCCACACATTTGAATCACACTTAGAAGATTATGTTTCATATCTTCTACTAGTAGAACATTTTTTACCTTTTCATTCTTGTTCCCAATTCAGACTGTGCCTTTTCCAATTATTTTGGATGAATCATCATTTCCGAAGGAGACTGATTCATCTCTTTCCTTTCGTAATGTATGAAACTTGTCTCTATCACCTGCCATGTGTTTTGAACATCCACTGTCAACATACCAACCACATTTCTTTTGCTTAGATGTTAGAGCAATTGTGCATTCTTCATTTCTATACTGATCTTGTTTTCTTATCCATGTCGTTTTCTGAGGTTCTTGTCTGTGATTGTTGTTATTCTGTTGAGGTTCTTTAGGAAGGACTGCCATTCTGCAATCTTTGGCCATGAATCCAAAATTGTTACATTTGTAACATTCCACTTCAGTGCTCAAAGATTTAAACATGTCGTAACTTCTTCTATGTGATTCACTAGGTCTTCTTGAATAACCCCTTTGTGTATGACTCTCAAAGTTGTTATTGTTCATGTTGTTAGCTCTGCAATTCACAGCTTTATGTCCAAAATTATTACATGCATAACATAAACCAAAAAATATAGCTTGATACCTGGGAGTTGAATATCTTCTAAAAGGAGGTGCTCTTATGAATCCTTCTTCTCCTTGAGGCATATCTGTCTGTTATTGATTCTAAAATATGAATCTTCTTGGTGGAGGAGTATCCCTGTAATCTTCCTTGTATATCTTCCTATCCGTTTTGATTTTTTTTGCATAACCTTTTGGATATGTTTTTTGCTCTTTTGTTTTGGAGCTTGATCCCTTTTATGTCTAATTGTATCCAAGTCCAAACTTGTCAAGATGATATTTTTGACTATTGATAATGTCATCCAGAACTTTTGAGCTATTCTGCATATTTTTCTTTTAAATATCCTTTCTTAGTGCGACAATCTCTACTTCCAAGTTTCCAATGATCATGTCATTTTCTTCTATCTTTTCTTTGAGTGCTTCATCAATTCTCTTTTTCTTATGAGGAAATTTTTTAGAAAAATGACCAATACCATCACAATTAAAAAAAATTGAAGGAATCTTACCTCTATACCTACCGTTGGTTCCCTTGTTCAGTCTTTTGACGAAGTTGGCCACTTCTTCATCATCTTCTAAGACGTCACTTCTACTACTATATTCTTCTTGTTCCTTTTTCTTTTGCTTTGATCTTTTGGATGCTTTGAAGGTTTCTTTTTTTACATCTGGATTTTCCTGTTCAATTCTCATTTCATATGCTGTGAAGATTCCATGCAATTCGTCCATGCTTATTGAGTTTAGATCCAATCTTTCTTCTAGTGTTGATATCTTAGGGTTAAATCTCATAGGAAGAGATCTTAGTACCTTTTGAACAATTACAGATTCTTCAATTTCTTCTCCCAATCCTATGATTGCATTCACTGTTTCATCGACTCATAAGAAGTAGGCTGCAATATTCTCATCTTCTTTCATTTTTAGTTGTTCGAACTCACCTCTGTAAGTTTGAAGCTTTGTTGCTTTGAATTTTGTATCTCCTTCATAAATATTTTGAAGCTTGTCCCAAATCTATTTAGTAGATTTACAATGTGCAACTTTGGTGAATACCGTATCACTGAGACCATTCAAAAGTTCATTTTTGGATTTGGAATTATTCTCACCAAGTTTCACTACTTTGTCATTTGTTGGTGGACCTGTTGGTGTTGTGTATCCATCTACAATTGATTGTCAAACTTGAAATCCCTGTGCCTATCTATATGTCTTCATCCTTATGCTCCAAAAAGCATACTTATGTCCATCAAACTGTTGTATTCCATTTTTATACAAGTTGGTACTCTCCATGATCTACCTTTCAGTGGTTAAACTGATTTTTGAAGGAACCTGCTATGATACCAATTGTTGGATTACTAAGAGGGCGGGGGGGAATCAGTAATAGCGTAATTATAATCATTTTTCTTCAAATAATCCAAGTGTTATATCAATGTAGAATTATTATCCAATAATGAGTAATAAGAAATGAACAATCACACACATACACAGTACACCAGTGTTTTACGTGGAAACCCAAATCGGGAGAAAACCACGGAATGTTTTTTCTTATATGTCTTGAAGAATTGCATTCATTGGAAGCACCAACTTCCTTTGTTTTCCATCTGCAATTGGAAGGAGGCTCCAATCCCCTATTTTCTCAGGATACAACATGAGGGAAGCTCCAACTCCCCAATTCTTTGGCTACAACCAGCAGGAGTCTACAACCCCCTATGTTCTCCGGCTACAACCGAAAGGTGGCTACAACCACTTGTCCTTGCCCCATCCAACTGCCCTGAAGTAGAAGTAGAATGATGGAACCACTGTCACACTATCACTGTGAGACATACCATTGTAAACATGTACCAATAAACCTGAACCATGCATCCACAATGCATCAACCTATACCTCAACTTGTAATCAATTTGTACCATAAACAAGTTAATCAACCATGCACCAACATGTACCATAAACAAGTGCATCAACCATGCACCAACCTGTACCAAACAATCTGTAATCAACCTGTACCATAAACAAGTGCAACCAAC
>JZKD02S1844165.1:408447-418934 GCA_000966675.3 Picea glauca
TGCAAACCTTCCTTAACTTTAAACAACAAGAGACTAGCATTTACATCAAACTTTTCTTTAGTATCACATGACTAGTTTTGGATTAGTCAACAACCCTAACTTGAAATAATCATAAATGTTTACCTGTAATGAATAAAGATATGAAACTGATACACAATGTTCGTCAGTGCATTTTTTTCAATTCCTCCAGGTGTCACTACTTGGAACCTCTCAGAAAAGTAGTTATATCAAAAATGGCATTCATTGTTGAATTCTGGATTTTTCTAGAGAGCGACCTTGTAGAGCGTGCCCCGCATGGACTATTTGTTGAATCGATCTGAAACTGTTACACATAATACTAAAGACTATAAAATTACCAAAACATTTTTTCTTACTTAATTTGGATATTTTATGAATAATTTATGACATTTCTACCTGAAACACCTGTTTTTGACTAGTTTCAGGACTAGACACAAACCCTATTTTCCACAGAGTGTAACTCACAAAATAAAACGACCCACAATCGGAATTTTTTACCACGGATATTTGGATATGTTTCCTCAATGAAATAGAAATTTCACGGTCTGAATCATTCTAGAAAAACATTTATTGCGAAAATGGTGAGATGACCTATAAATAACATACCTTAGAAAGCATCATCAAAAGAATTCATCCTTCCTTGAATTTTGGCCTTCTTTTCTTCACCTTCCCTCAGAAATTCAGCTTAAATATACTTTGGTTACCTCAAACATCTATAGGTATTCAATATGCTCAAGTACATCTGAAATGAGAGAGCCTTGCCTCTTATTTATACTGTCCAAGTAGCTTCCTTAAAAACATCTTCTAGGTCACTTTGCCCACTTTCCTTATTTTAGGGTTAACCCACTTCTAATTTCTCCATTAAATTTATTATTTAAATAATTTATTTTGTATTCACTTTGAATTATTATACACTCATCAATTCACTTTATTATTTACCTTCTAAAATCTCTTAAACCACTTTGACTACTTTGACCTTTTAGGGCTTCTAGATGACATAAGAGGGTCCTCCAACTTCGTAAGGCCATAACTCTCAAACCGTGAGGAGTTATGTGATGTTACACATACCACCATAAATGAAATGACATGTAACATCCATATAGAATAGTATTACCTTCAAATATATCCAAACTCATACCTTATCCATCAAACAAACTTGGGTCCATTACCCAAACTTGGGTTCTCCAACTTCTCATGGCCATAACTCTCTAACCGTGAGGAGTTATGTGACGTTCCACATATCACCAGAAATGGCATGACAAGAAATATCCATCTAGAATAGTTTCAATGACAAATTCACTGACCTTCATCTCATGATTCCACAAATAAGCATGGGTTCTCTAACCATACTTCTAAGATAACTCAATCCGCAAAACATCTTCCCGTGAGGGATTTCACCATAAGGGGACCACTTTGGAGTTCATCCATTTCTACTTATTATCAACCATGACAAGACAATAACGAGTCATATTTACATAAAACAATATTGGGTCCATTACCCAACCTTTGTGCTAGGGGGATTTCTTCAAGGGTTGACATCAATGACAACCAATCTTAATCAACAATAGTCGGTGTATGACATCTATGAATCAGATTTTGATGAGGATATGAAGGAATTTCAAGACCATACTATAGATCATTTTTCTTCATTCATTAAGGAACAACATTGTAAGGAAATCAACCATCTTATATCTACAGACAACATCAAACAACCTATGACTAGTAGTGAAATCAGTCTGCAACCATGTTCATATTTGCATATAGATGAAATTGGCAGCCTCCATGGGAAAGAGAATACGCCGAGAATATTTGATCTTCAATTGGAACAATATCAGGCTGAGGTAACCTTTTATTAACATAATTTCACTTCTTATGATTTTCATGATCCGATTGATATCTATATGGAGGAATTCGTGGATTCAAGATTTCAGTCTTCGTTTCATGATAAATCTGAAAATCAAACTTACAATAAAGTGTTGATTTTTGTTCTAATCTTCATTTTGTCGAAACACCTACAAAGAATTTGGCTTGTTAATCAATTTCTTGTATGGATTCATTGGAAGCATGATTTTACTTTATCTAGAGGAATCATTTGGATAGGGTAGGAGTAGGAAGAATAAATCTCGGTTCTCGAGCAGCTTGTTTGCAGTGATTTTGTTTTCAGTATGTGATATTTTTAGTTTAAAATAAAGAGTGAAGGCGCTCTCAGGCATACAGGTTTTTTGGACAATGATGAAGATGGATAAGGCCACTAGTCTACAAGTTCTTGGTAGCTCGCAGGAAGCGTTCCATCCTCCATGGAGCCAAATGTTAACACAGAAATTTGCAGTAGCAAATTTGGTCATTTCGCAGCACCGGTGAATCATGAGATTTTGTAGCGCATCTTGAAGTGAATCTTCCCTCATTACCATTATTTCATTTATAAAGTTGGTGTCAGTCGATCTCATTGTTTTCAGTATCCATGTTTTAAAAGGAAATAATTGAGATTTGGTCATTAAAGTTGTCTAGTTGTTTTATCAAAGATTTGAATTCTACTCCTAGTTCGGGCAGGCGTTGTGGAATCTGTTGCAGATTGGCTAGCAGAGGGAATTTGGAGATGATGATGATCCATTTTTTATGGTGATTATTTTTTGAAAACTTGAAGTATTAAGGAAATATTATAATTCCTCCTACTAGAGGCATCTACAATCTCATAATCCATCAGATAAGAATTTTTGTGTTTTTGAAGAGTTGTTGCATCACACAAAAAAACACAAAGATTTTGTAGCGATATCATCTTCCTCCACAAAAACTTTCATAGAAACCCACTTCGTCGTTTTGGTTTTATGATCAAATTTGTAACAATAACCGCTACAAGAAATTTCATAGTTCCCTCCTATAAAACTGCTCTGCAGATTCCGTAGCGCCTTTTCTGTGTCTGGATAGGTGATTCTGTAGCGCCTTTTTTGTGTTTGGCTAGGTGATTATGTAGTTGCACTACCAAAGGCGCTACAGAATCACCTAGCCAGACATAGAAAAGACGCTACGAAATCACCTAGCCAGACACAGAAAAGGCGCTATGGAATCACCTAGCCAGACACAGAAAAGGTGCTACGGAATCTGCAAAGCATTTTTATAGGAGGGCGCTACGAAATTTCCTGTAGCGGTTATTATTACAAATTTGATCATAAAACCAAAACAACGAAGTGGGCTTCTCTGAAAATTTTCATGGAGGAATATGATATCCATGTTGATTTTTTGACCAAATTTCAGCCTGACCCAGTTTGGAATTTGAGAAAAACAATTAAAACACCAGTGCGTTGCGAAATGTGCTGCAATTTCTCTATTTTACATAGTTGATTGGATATCCACCTTGTTGGGAGGTTGCCACCTGTCAAGGAGGGTTCGAATGGATTCTCATGGATCAGTTAGATGTCAAGGGACACCTTCACCTAATGTTTAGCTCCATTAAAGACCTCATGCAGTGAGGTGGAAACAATTTATTAATGACTTCCAACAATTTCCTGAAAATTAGCAGTTTGTTGGATTTTTGTCTATTTGACTATTTCCACCTATCTCCAAGGCTTAGAATCCAATGAAAGAGATGGGATTATACCTCCTAAGGATATTTGGATTCTATTTTCTATTTAAGAGAGAATGGAGCTCTTGGAGAAGGGTTGGATTCATGATCCAAAGAGGAGAGAGCTAGAGGAGTAGTTTAGTTGCTCAATTGTAAGTCTGAGGGCTTGTTGTAATTAGCATTTCTTCCATTAGAGATTCATGAGAGTTTCTTATCATACTTTTTGTTCTTTGTTATCATTTTATCTTATCATCTTGCTTGAATGGAATTGCAGGCATTGAAGATAAATGGTTTTTCATGAGGCAGGAGATTCATGAGATGCAAATGATTTGTAGTAATTGCCTCCTTTCATGATCTTTGTTCTAGTTATCTTTCAAGTCATTTTTGCAGAGAGGATATTTGTTTGATGATATTCTTATTTTTTCTTTATCTTTAATATACCTCCATCCATCAATTATATCCCTTTTGGTCTGGTATGATCTTGAGTGCCTTTGATCTATAGGATGTATTGACTCCATGCCCAATGGAATGCTTCTGCTAACAATTTGTTTCCCTATACCTTTCTTTCTCTTCCTTGTTGATCCACCCTTTAAAAGTTGATTAAATTTTTCAATATCGAAAGGTTGATGTAAAAGACCTTTTTAGTGATGTCAATGAAACAGAGCCTCTTCTAGTTTTGATGTATCAAATCTGATGAAATCTTGTTTAATGGAAGTTAGCTTCTTTTTTCCATCTTAATCTCTCTCACTTTGAAATTTTAGTATCATTGAAGGATTCAAATAATGTTTTGTAGATGTATGACAATGGATGTTTGATTTTTATACTGTTATATCTTTCTCAGAGTTTTGTTTGTTTGGATTTAAGAAGTTATTATATCTGAAGCATTTCTCTTCTTTGTCTACTGGCATAGCCTGAAGCTAGTGGTAGATTCACTTCATTTTTTTACTAAGTCTTCCTCCTATCCACACTAATCCTCAAAACCCTGACCTAAGTTAAAACAAGACCTATTTTGTTGATGCACTTCATCCATAATTTCTTGTGTTTTGACATTGTTGAAATGAGTTCTATCCATTTGACACCACATTTAAGACTTATCTCATAAACTTGTTAATGGATACTGGGCTTATCCTCTAGAAGTCTGAGGGTGATTCTCGGTGCTAACAGAACCTATCCAAAATCACCTTGAACATAATATAGAAAATGTTTCCTATGCGGTGTGGCATGAAATGAATTCCCTGAATCTACTACCCAAGACTCAAAAATATTATCTACAGAAAGAATCAAAGCATCTTGTAACACATCACTTGTTACATTTGCTTCCTGATTTTTCTCATGTTGTCCATCTCTTTGTTTCTTTGGAGCTCTGCAGTATTTCTTCAGATGTCCTTTCTTCCCACAATTCCAACAGTCTATCTTTCCCAGTCTAGATTTGGATCTACCCTTCCTATAATTCTCGCAATTCCCTGATCCCTTTCCTCTATCCTTTTTTCTTCCCCTGTTATCCATGTTTAACGCGTTACACATGAAATTTTGATGTGGAGAGGCTTCGGATGATTGCCACATAGACTTTGGAGGCCCTACTTTGCAGCCCAACTCCAACGAATTGATGAATTTTCCAAAGCATCCTCCTTCAAGGGATGACATCACCTTTGTTTTAGGGTTTTGTATGTGTAAAACGGTGTCAGATTATTGTAAAGGGGCAAGCCAAGGGTTTTTATCCCCTTGTCTTCTATTTAACCCTAATATTATGGACAATTGTGGACAAATTATGTTTAGGAGGATGATATAAATTGATATCACCTCATTTCTTTTTTACACAAGACATAACTCTCCATTGTGAGAGGCTCTTGGTTTGAAATTTCCGCTAGCTATGAGAATTATCTCTCTCTCTCTCTATTTGCACTTGTCTTGGTTTTGCTTGGCTATTGGTGGAAAAGTGATGCGCTAGGCTTGGAATCTCGTTCTCTTGCATGTGGATGTTCTAAATCTTGGAGATAAGGGTTTTTTAAATGCTATTTATGAATTTGGTGAGAGAAATATTCATTTATTGTCTAGTTATCTTGCTTTAAATTCTATAATTTGTCACTTGTCAAATCCTTGGGAGAAGTATCAAGGCATACACCCTCCCCAATATATTTTCATTTGCTTGTTTTGAAGGAGATTATTATGCACAAGTTTCCTTGGATAATTACAAGGGTGTACACCCTCTAAGGTATTCTTGTTTTGGCTTACAAAACCCTAGGAATTACAAGGGCATACACCCCTAGGGAATTTGTAAGTCAAATATTTTATCCAAGCTTAACTTTTGTAAGGTCTATTACTATTCAAGGTGTTTTTTCCAAGAGAAATACAAGGGTGTATACCCTCTTGGCTTGACCCTAAGGATTCTAGCTATACTTGGGAACTACAAGGGCATACACCCCAAAGGATTTAGCTAAGATTCTTCATCTATTTGACCCCATTACCCAATATTTTAAGGCACTAATCAATTTCAAGTTGCAATGGAGATACAAAACAATTTCCTCGACAAATGTGAAACTTCAAACTTTGCAAGATTTCTCTTTTGGATAGTGATCTTGATGCCTTGGGGAATTATCCTCCCTTAGGGCGTCCCTTTTCTTCCATAATTTCTCATTTCTGTACTAACTTGTTTCCTACAGCCATTAGGCTGTAGAAAATTACTAACCCTAGGTGCTAATATCTCACTAACTACCCCCTTACTTTCCTTCATTTTTCATCCATTATGTCTCCCAACTGGAAACTTTGCACATCAAAATTGAATTTAGGTATCGGCCAATGCAAATCACTTTTCCCTTCTCAGAATCCATCTTTAAAACTTCTTTGGAAACCACAAAACCCATGTATACAATATCCTTTTGAAAAAATGTACACTTCTTTAGATTTATCAACAATGCCTCCTCTTTCAATCATTGTAACACTTTCTTCACATGCTCCAAATGTTCATATTTTATCCTACTAAAATCAAAATCTCATCTAAGTATATAACAATAATTTTTCCCAAAAACGGTTTCAAAACTTTGTTCATCAACCTTATGAATGTACTAGGTGCATTAGTTAACCCAAATGGAATAACTAACCACTCAAAAAAACCATTTTTTTTCTTGAATGTTGTCTTCCATTCATCACCTTCCCTTATCCAAATTTGGTGATAACCACTCTTCAAATCAATCTTTGTGAAGTACTCAACACCACTCAAACAATGCATAAGATCATTCATTCTCAGTAAAGGAAACCTATACTTGATGGTAATCTTATCAATGGCTTGCGAATCTATACACATCCGCCACTCACCATTCTTTTTCGGTGTCAAAACTATTGGTAATTTGCAAGGACTCAAACTTTCTTGAATTAATCCGTTGTCAAGTAACTCATGTACTAGCCTATTTACCTCTTCACTCTCTACTAGATTCATTCGATAAGGTGCTTTATTTGGAAAACTCGATCCTAGTATCAAGTTGATCTAATGTGTTAAAATTCTCAATGGAGGTAACCCTCCTGGAAAATTATCTAATATAATTTCCTTAAATTCTCTCAACAAGTGTTGAACCTCAGCTGACATAAAATCCCTTTTCTCAATCTCTTGAATCTGTTTTGGCATTATGGTCAAACAACAACCACTATGTTTCTACTCTCTTAGAAACTCTTTAGCATAACATAACATGATTCAGTTGTTATTTTTATGCATATTCTTGTTGTTACTAATGTCGATAACTTTGTTGTTATTGTTGTCCATGCCCTTGTTGTTACTGTTGTCCATAAATTTTTCCAACATTGGTACCAACTTATAACATTGTCCACCCTTGAAAAATTCATATGAATTCTCTCTTCCATCGTGGAATACCTTTCTGTCAAATATACATGATCTCCCAAGAAATACTTGACATCCATCCATCTTTATTACATCACATAAAACTTGTTCGTTGACATTCCCAGTATGGAAACTCAATAAACATTACTCAATCACAATCACTTGATGTCCTTTTTGCAACCATGAAACTCGGTACAGACTAGTATTTGGAATGCCTTTCAACTTCAATTTCTCCATTACTTCAGTGGATAGAAAATTTTCTATACTTCTTCCATCTATGACAAGATGACAAGACTTATCCTAAATTTTTACATTTAGTTTTGAAAACTCTCTTTCTCTATTCAGGCTCTTCTTCTTCATTTGTCTCAGGCTTGAGTAATACTCTTCTCAACATCAAGTTTTCTCCTTGTTCTTATTGAAGTACTGTAACATTCCCACCAACAATTTTTGTCTCATCTACCAAGGTGACTTGCATCCTAGCCTCAATTCTTCTCGTTGTGTTCTGTCTCTCCGAACATTTTGATGCTTTGTGACCCTCTACACCACAATATAACATGTAATCACATACTTACCTCGATCAAAACCTTTTCCTCTGCCAACACTTCTTCCTCCTCTTGTATTTTGAATATTGGTCGCTTCATCCTCCTTTTCACTATCTTTAGTAGCACTTGTTCTACCTCTTCCTCTAGTTTTGTTTCCATGAAACTTTTGGTGTAATCTTTTGTCAATATTTTTCTTCCACTTTCAAAGAAACCTAATAGGCTTCGTTTACATTACGAAAGTAATGCGTGCTCATCTCATCCTAAATATGACACTTCAACACATTCATGTATATTTCCACTCTTTGATACTCCATTTATTTTATCCATGACTTGAGTGACAACTTGAAGAATTCTTCAGTATATTCATGCGTCAATGTCTCTTTATGCCTGAGATTTTGTACTCATCTACATAAGTTATGTTGGTATTCAATAGGTAAAAATTTATCTTTGATTTTACTAACCATCTTCTTCTTAGTTTTAATCCTCTCTAATCTATTATCTACTTTGTCCTTTTGCGACATATCCCACCAAAGTGTAGTGTGTCCTTTCAATTTCATAATGGAAAAATAAACATGATTGGGATCTTGAAAATTCTCATACTCGAAATATCTTTCAAGCTCTCTTATCCAATCTATAAGAGTTTCAGCCCTCAGACTGCCATCATAGCATGAAAATTCAACCCTCATGTTACCTTTGTTACTCAAGAAAGATATCAAACACACTATTGGGTCTCCTTCCTCATCATTTTGTTCAACTTCAATCTCTTCCTCATATTCTGAATATAACTTAGCTTCTCCATTTCTTCTATTATCCAATTCTTTTATTATTCTTCTTAATTCTTCAAGTTCTCTATTCCTCGCACCTTCTCGTGCTACTCCTACTCTTCAAGGTGGAATCCTTACAAGTTTTTTTGCATCCCTCACTCGAACCAATGTTCACAGGCCTTACCTCCGGGCATTGTTCTCTCACAAATCAGGAACTGAACCTGCTCTAATGCCACTTGATGCAGTGGCAGGACCCTACAACAATTCTAACACCTACAGGACCATGCTCTGCCTTCAGAATGCACAAATAATTCATTTCTTAAACATTTAACATGAATTTCATTTACTTTTATTTTAAGACAAAAATAGAAGAATTTGATTACAACCATAAGAACACAAACAAGCTATGAATACTTGCCTTGATCTTTTATTTTAGAACTCATACGTTTACAATGTGGTTAATTGATACAATCCTTCATTGTCCGATATAGTCTTTTCTCGATCTCGTTCTCTGTGGTGATCTGGACCACTTCAATCGACTCCAATGAATCTCAATTCACTTATTCACTAAAATGATCACCCCTTTAGCTCATTTTTTCTCCCTTTTTATCCTCAATGCTTCTCTTATCGATCGGTTTCCATCCGCTGAGGATATGAACAGTCATGACTATTCACTACCTAGTCGTTTCCCAATTCGAATTATGTTCCCTCTTGTTTCACCAGCGATTGTCACTTGGCATTTTATCTTCCTGAGAGGTGTGGAGTGGAATTGCAGCATATTCTCGGTAGGGTGGAATTGCAACCTATTACCTGTAGCATGGAGTAGTAATGTATTTCCTATAGCATGGAGTTGCATCATATTTCATGTAGTGTGGATTTGCTACATAGAAGTCGCAACACTGTCATTCATCATTTAGGCAAAAGTTGCAACATTGTTATTTGTAACAAAGAATTCTAGCTACAAAGTAAAGTTGCAACAATCTTTATTCATCCGAATTGAATTTGTACATAGTTGAAATGTTTTTTGGTGATGCAATTGTCCATAACCAAAGATACTCCTACATCAATTAATAATTATTTCAAATACATATTTAGTTATGTATTTAAAATAACTACAAATATGGTAACTAGTTATTAGAGCTTTGTAAAAGTTCAATTCCTAAATTGTGTTTAAAGTTGTAGAGTATAGTAATACTATTTAATAAGTCTTAAATTTATTTTAACTCCACATATTAGTGTACACTCCAATCTATTTAAATATTTCTATTTAAACCTTTTTTAATTGAAAATTCAAGTGAAACCTAACAACATTATTTTCAATATCTTTATAATAAAATTTACAAAAATAACTTATCCAAAATGCATGTTTTTTTCCTAAATTAATTGGTAATTGTTTCTATTACAATAAATAGTTTATTGAATAAAGATTTGAAATAACTTTGTATATCAAAAAAATTATTTAATTTATTTTTAAATTAAAATTTCTCAATAAAATGTTTTTAACCAAAATAAGCAAATTAATATAAAAAATGAATCATTTTAAATTTAATAAAAAAAATTCAAATATATTATCTTTTAGTAAGAAAAATCTATATTCTTAAATTCACATCTTTAAATGTACATATATTTACGTCGAAAGGCGTACACTTATTGATAATGGGCATAATTAATGATCTTTTAACCTTATTTAACCTTAAACCCTAATCTGATGGCTATGCATTGAAGATGTTGGCATATTCTTAGTCGTCCTCCAAAATCAATGGATCAGATTTATT
>JZKD02S1844165.1:428659-442567 GCA_000966675.3 Picea glauca
ATATGTAATTGCCACGTTCCATTTATCAACCTAATGTTCATATTACCACATACGAATTACCACAAACATTTTATATTGGAGTCACGCATTCTCAGTATATTGCAGGCACGCGTTCTCAACCCGGTGTTGATGAGTGCCCCAAGGGTTTTTTAACAGGCTGAATCCATTTATGCATTCAGAAAGACAATTTAAACAACAAAAAATAGAAAGTTTGTCCAAATTTACATAGCCCAACCGACAACCCAAAAGATAAAAGGTTTAGTCAAGACCATAATCATCTACTAATAATTCAAATTCTAACTTTCTTACTCTATTTAAATGTAAAGAAAACAAATTCCTGACGGAACAAAAACAACTTAGCAGATTTGTTTAAATGTTGAGAAAACAAATTCTTAACCAATCAAAAAAACAATTTAAATTGGGTAATATTTTTTTTTGTCATTTACAAAGTTTATTAGGTAAGGATATGACACTAACTTTGCTATATTAAAATAAAATTTATTTCGGAAACTTGAAAATGTTTCCGACTCGATAACATCCACTATTTACAACGCCAGAGATTCATAGGGTGCATCGGCCGTCCTCTTCACAAATCGACCCTGCCAAAATTTATAAAAGCATATTCATTGAAGGATAAAATCCAAAATTTTAAACATTTGTCGCGTAAATTATCTGGTTAAAATAAACTGAACAATACGTAAAGAAAAATATTCCAGAGTTCAAACTAAAAACACCTTCATCCGCGGTCGATTCTCTGCATTGAGTTTCCGCACATGGTATCTGATCTTTTTGTTGAACAGCCTGCTTTGTCGTTTTTCACGATATCTCATGACACGGGCTTCTCTCCCGCCCGCCCTCGGCCTCTGCCCGTCGCCACCATGGATCATCACCGGCACCTTCCCGATTACATGCCCCCTCCCCGACTGCCCACATCCCAAGATCACTAAGTCTGGAACAAGCCCAAACTCCGAACTACCTCCATCTCCCTGCAAAGAAAAAAGGGAAAATTGGACACATATATTCATTGTATATATTGATTAAATAATATCATAATTTTAGCCATTAACTGACCACTAGGTCGGAGGTAGTATCATCGAGGGGGTACATAACTGGCTGAGCCTGAGCCCAGGGGGAACCCCGATCGGACCAGGCGCTCAGCACCTCTTCATAGTTGAGCCGTAGGCCGACTTTACTCTCCTCATGGACCTTCATTTTTTCCATTTCCCTCTCATTTATTAAACAGAATTCAAAATTCAAATCCAGCAGCCCCTCGGGCTCTAATTCCGTCTTCACGTACCCCACATCCTCGCTCGCCTCCGACTTCACCCGGTGATTACAGAGCCAGCTCAGTGGCGCATCCACGTCATCACTTGACCAGAGCCAGCTCAGCGACGCTTCCTCTTTGTCGGCGTTATCTTCCAGCACAGCATCCGTTGTGGGCGTCGATCCCAATGGTTGCTGCACGTCGGGATTAGACTTCCCGTGCCGTCGGCCTGAGCGGCTCCGTTTGCGAAGCCAGGAGGAGCTCCAACAGGCCAAGGGCGCTCCGGGGAATCGAACCGCGGTCGTCGTGGTCGACAGGCTGACTCTGTCGTGGCGACATGCGACGGCATTGGCAGTATGAACTTGGGTATCGCAGGCATTACAGAGGTGGGCGTCATCGGCAGAGCAGTACCACTGCGCGCGCTGCTGTCCGCAGGCATCGCAGGGTCGAGCCCCGCTCCGTCCAACGCCCGTCGCCATTCTCCTCTCAAATGCTCTCTCGATAAATGTATGAGGAACAGGAAATTAGAATCACATTCCTTCCTTGCAATGCTAGACGGATTTATAAGAGGAAGAAAATGCCGTGATCTTATCCCCAGGAGTGACCCGCCCCTATTGGTTGTGAACTACGTGTCGGCTGGTCATTGACTGGGTTTATTCCCGCGGCTACAGTGTAGCAGATCGGATAAAATAATTTATTCATGTGTCATCCGCTGGCCCCATGAGCCATGACCTTTTTGTGGAAGGAGGCAGAACTCAGGGCGCTTTTCTGTCTGACTGTATAGTTATCTTGTCTTATCATCTTTTTTTCCAAATTGTGGGACCCACACATGAATGAGGATGACCTTGTCCTCTGGAAAATTCGTCCATTGGATTTATCCTATTTTGCATTCTACCCGTCCTTGTGACTTTGTGGTGAAATAAATAGCCAACCATTTTATCTGCCACTTTCAAAGGAAGATTAATTGTATAAGATGATGATGTAATAGTTTTCATGTTATTAAATTAATAAATTTTCAATTGATTTCAACAAAATTTAAATCACCTCTATTAAACAAAGCCACATGTAAGAAAACATTACTGTAACTCTTGAGTCAAGAGTATTGATGTTTAAAGCAGCAAGGACCAAGGATCACCTAATGTCATTCCAATTTTTATTTTTTTTAACATTCATTATTAATTTTTAACTATTTTGTAGCAAATACATTTCATTCAAATCTATGATTTGTATAATATTGTAATAGTCTAAACATATTATGAATTAATTTTTTTTAGGTTACTTAAAATAAATTATTTTTAAATATAAATTAAAGAAAAAAATATTTTAAATTAATGTAATTATAAATATACAATCTTGATATTTCACTATTCAATTTCAATATGAGTATTTAAGAGTAGTTAATTTATTTTTATATTAAAAACAAAAATTTTATTTAATGATAAAACCAAAAAATTAAAAATAAATAATGTTTACCCATCTTCATAACATATTTAAATTTAATTGACAAATAAAACCAAAAAATTAAAAATAAATAATGTTTACCCATCTTCATAACATATTTAAATTTAATTGACAACCAATTATTTTAAATTAATTATGATTCAAATATAATTGTAAGTATCATATACTCAACCTTATGTCAATTAGAAAATGCTTAAAGTGATCCCCCATCCATAAAAGAGGTTACACCCTTGTATTGTCTTTGTCAATTAGAAAATGCTTAAAGTGATCCCCCATCCATAAAAGAGGTTACACCCTTGTATTGTCTTGCCCCCTGCTGATCCCCCGAGGTTACACCCTTGTATTGTCTTTGTCAATTAGAAAATGCTTAAAGTGATCCCCCATCCATAAAAGAGGTTACACCCGTGTATTGTCTTGCCCCTGCTGCCTAATAGAGTAAGGCATAGTACCCTTACAAGAGTTGAGGGGTAGCACCTCTATACTCATAAAAAGTCTACAATATTTTGGCATACCAAGCTCATGCTCCATGCACCAAGTACTAGCCAATAGAGTATAGTACCCTTACAAGAGTTGAGGGGTAACACCTCTATGCTCATATAAAGTCTACAATATTTATTTTGGCATACTAAGTTCATGCTCCTTGCACCAATTGCCAGCTTGCACAATTCAATAGAGACCAATTATTGTTAGGACTAGTACATGTGTACACTAACAAACAATTGTATGTAGTGTACTAAGAAACTAACAACCATAAATACTTGAATGAGCATTATTATAGTTACGTGAAATTTTTGTGTATAGCATGTACGATAAAGTATAGAACAAGTCTTTTCTTTTCATTAACATTTTTTACTAAACATTTACAATAATAAAAATGAGTTGTTTAATTATTATATTTGTTGGACTTATTAGTCCCTGCCGTAGGCATAGAGGGACTATAGTGATCGGTAAATCGTTGACCTCGTATTAGATTGTGCATTGATCAAAAATATTTCCATATTATCTATTGTTGGAACAAGGGAAGTGAAAACATCGATTTTTATATAATAGAAAGTATCATGTTTGTCAAGATCTGATTGGACAACGGATTGGAGGTCTTATTGTTGGCTTCGCTATTCCCAATGTTAAATATCTTGGCATATCCAAAGTATTTGATCGTATATGGTCTTTTTGAATCATATATTTTATTATGCATTGGTCGAAGGTGGATTAATGTTAGCATTAGTTCGAATGTTTCCTTTAGCATTTTCTGCTGGGTAGAATACATTCTCTACCATATTACTAGGTGTGATTTTTTCTTTATTGTTGTGTGCTTCAAGAGAACAGGCCTGCCACGTTGCATTTTTTCTTAAATGCTTGCACAGGGCTACGCCCTTCGACGGTCCTAACAGTGTTAAGTGTTTACCTAACAGCTCTGGCAGTCTTAAATGTTTATTGTACAGATGTGTTGCAATACATTTTCATTCATAGTCAGCATCGTTGCTCCAGTGGTCAATGTTTGTTTGTTGCTTCATTCCATGATTATTGCTTTTGTTCGATTCAACTTTGCAAAGTTGAGGTCCTGTAGTTGCAGTTCAACCTCTTCGTGGTTGTTCACTGGTTTTTTTTTCTTCAACTTTGCAAGTTGTTGGACCTATTGTTGCGGCTTCCATCTTTTGGGGTTGAGCTCTTGTAATCCTTCGTTGACGGGTAAGTTTCCCTGTTGTTGCTATTTTTCAATGGTGGGAGTCTCTGCCTCCAAATTTTGTTGCAAACCGTCTTTGTCTGTGCTCTTAATTTCTGTTCTTGGAAACCATGCGTCTTCATATGCCGGCTGCCACATCCATAGATTTTCCGAAAATTGCAATGCAGAGGATGTTACAAAAAGTAGTTCGGAGCTATCAAAAGAGGGAACCATCCAACGGGGTGTAGACACAGGGAATGTTTTTATTCTATGGGTCGGAAAACTGCGTTCACCTGTTCTCTTTCTGCTGAGTAAAGTTATGGTTTTATTTATTTGCGTTGTTTCTTCTGTTTGGTTCAGTGTCTATTGTGGGTTTGTTTTCTTCTCATCTGCTATGGGGACTAGGGGGGATTGAAGTTGATAATAAGAAGGTTGAAAGATACATACGGGGATTGGTACCCTATTTTTCTTTCCTTTTTTTTTCTACCTTTTATTTTTTTTCCTTCCTTTTCCCTATTTTCATAGAAACTGAAAGTATGTAGCAAACAACTTCAAAATCACAGTTCAAGAGATGGAAGAAGTAATAAATGTTTAGTCGTATGAAATAGATACACAGTCCATTATACATGACAACATTGACGTGGTTTTGTATAGCAATGGTCTTTTTAGATTGAATGCATTCTCCTATACTATTGGAGATTGCCTTTTCGATACATTCCAGGTTCTATTGCATTTCCGGTATTCGTCGACCGAGTTGCGCAATGGATTGATAGATTATTTCTTGACCTGTTTTAAAAATGGCAATGATGAGGCTTTGGAGTCCTATGACTACGAACTGGAATCTAATTTTCTTCAACAGTTGCATGGAATACATGATGTCGCTACATATTTTTCAAAGATGCAGTTGTCTGCCTCTCCAGTTCTGCCTGCACATGAGCGGGGACTTTGGGGAGATACATTTTGTATACGGTGGTTGTCTAACTGGTTGAATATATCAGTTGGAATATGGTCATTGACAAGATAAACAAGATATCTACTATTCAACAAAATTGCATCTGACAATCCATATTGCATCTTGTTCCATGATGCTAATGTCGTCAATGGTCATTATGAACCACTACTGTACAAAAAAATTTCCATATGCAATATAGAATGGCCTCGTATTTACTTGTTCGTTATTTGCAAAGACCTTGAATCACAATGGAAATGGATTTTGCATCGCATAGATTGTTGTGGTTTACAGCTAGCAAAAAATGTTGTATCTAGTTGTGGAGATAGTCTGTTCAATGCAATTTGTTGTTTGGTGGCAGTGGAGTTCGATGTTCAGTCGGTGCGGCTTTACATTGTACAGTCCTTTTGCAATGCAATTATAGGCGGCAACCAACAGGCTTTTAGGTTCTTGTATAAGCATCTTTTCCCATATCTCCTAGAAAATATGTCGAAATTTGGAACTTGGCAGGAATACCTTGTGAACATGGTGCTTCCATATGAAAAAGGGAATGTGGAGGGTTTCAGATTCTAATTGCAATGGTTGTCTATGATATTCAGGGTGAATATCTAGGTCTAGTCGGCCTTGGAAGATGGCACAATCCATTCTTGGTTTACTAATTCAAATTACGATCGAACAAGTGACATCCTCTCGTTGAAAACAGATACAACACATATCCATTATGAACCTTTGCTTGGACATATCGGTAGTTTAGGGTTGAATATCCATGCCACCCAAACGACATTGAATCTGCATACACGTCGAATTCTTTTTAGTGAGAATGAGACTCCTCTCAGTTGCAATATGGGCATACAGGGCTTGAACAAAAAAAACATGCATTAAATTCATCACAGTTGTGATGAGGCCATAAAGGGCTTAAAAAAAACACATAGAGTAAGTTATCACAATTTGAAAAACTTTATGCACCAAACCCGTCTGAATTGTGATAAGGCCATAGAGGCCTTAAACAAAAAAGGTAAACTAGTTTATGAGAAGCTGAGTGAGAGTGAAATTCATCCCAGTTTCCATCAGCTCATCATGCCCTTGGGAAAGAAACGTAGAGTAAGTTACCACAACTTGAAAGAGGTCATGCGCGAGAGAAAAAAATACATTGCTACGCTTCCTTTTAGAGAGAAACTCACATATCACAATGTAAATAAATTTGTTCAAGCAGAACAGAACATAAACATGTACGATCGCATATCCCAGAATGGTCATGCAACTGTGACAATTCATGGTCTAGAAGCAACACCATGCAGTACTACCAATGAAAACCAGGAAACAGTTTCTACCCATACTTCCCTACGAAAGAAAAATGCAAGACAGACCTACATGAAACAAATGAAAGACACTCCTTCCATTGCATGTGCAATTTTTGAACAATTGAATTTTTCAAAAAACAGTAAGTCTTTCATGCCTGATTTGCAAGCAGAATACCTCTGCTTAACAGTGCACGATAAACCATTTTCCAGTGGGAAAGATTGTCTTCCATGCAAACGATCGCTTGGAAATGGAAAAATTCCACAATTTGCAACCCCTAACCAAATAAGATGTAATACACCACTACCAAATGTAAGTGCACTTATGAAACTTGAGGGGAGACTTATGTCTCTGCGAATTGCATTTGCACAAATCAGACCTTGGGGCTATAAACGACTCCAAATGGGCTTAATAGGATCAATTATTAATGTGCCTGTTCAGCTAGATGTTGTGCAAAGAGAATTTCCCCAATTCATTAACAATACAATGACAATTGTTGTGGCTCTGAAAAGACACTTGCGATACAAAAATTCCTATCAGATAGGCAAAGTGTGTGTGCATGTTGTTATGAAATCATTAGAGGAATTATGTTTCAGGGCCCTGTACAAAGCAAAGAACATTTGTATAAATCGCAACTGGAACCGTGTTATTGCAGAAGAGGATGGAAACTCTGCAGACACTCTCAAAAATCCTAGTGAATTTGATACAAGTGATGAATCGAAGAATGAAACACCTGCTGAAACATTGGTGCATGGATTCACTGATTCACAGTGCATTCGTGACTTGCAAGACAAAATTGTTGAAATTTCACCTACCTAGGGGCAACGTCCACTTGGAATATTCAAGGACAAATTCGCTGAGGAAATGAACTTTCCAACACTCTTCTATGGAGATCCATGTGCCACTGATATTACAAAATGATTCAGTTATCATAAAATAGTCCGATGGAAGCTGCTACATTCAAGCGGTTACTTCTCCTATCACATAACAAATTTGTTTTTCAAAACAATGTGCATAATAATAGAGCAATTTTTGTTCTGCATGTGGGTCCGAATAAGAAAAGGCCAATTACAACGAAGAAATTTGTTGGCCAAGGATGTGAAGTACAAAGTAAACCTAGAAAAAATTATGAAATCTAATATTGGATACATAGATTTCAAAAACATTCACACCTCTCCTGACTATTTGCAACAACAACAAAAAAAAAATTGCAATGATCCATCAATTGGGCCCACCAACATTTTTCATCACATTTACAAGTGCAAAGCATAGTTGGGATCCATTTGTGGCTATCGTATCTGACCTGCATAGGAACAGGAAACGTAAAAAACAAACTGATACACTGGAAAATAATGACATTGACTACCTCATAAGAAAAGACCCAGTGACATGTACTTGCTACTATAGACATAGAATAAATGCTTTGAGACAATTGATATGCCATGATGAAACGTTTTTCAGAAAAATATTGGACTAATTTTTTGTGATCAAATTCCAGAATAGGGGAAATGAACATGACCATGCACTGTTGTGGATAGAGGGTGCACCAGTCTATGGAGCTGATAACAATTCAGAGATTGAACAATTTGTGGATAAACACATAATATTCAACAAAGATCATTTGGATCCAAAACTTGCAAAAGTCCATAGACATTACCATACAAGAAGTTGTAGAAAACGAAAAAACTCGCATTGCAGATACAACTTTCTTGTGCCGCCAATGAGAGCTACAAGAATCATAGAGCCAGTTAGTTTAGAGGACAATGTTGTTGTTGAGAAATCTAAATCCTTGTTTGCATTTCTAGAACAAGGAGAATTTGATGAGTTGATGAGCTTTGATGCCTTCTTGACATAGGTAAATCCATCAAAAGATGAATACATCCAAGCCATACAATGTACGCTTAGGCAACCAACAATTTTCCTTATACGAAAACTCTCCCATATTTGAAACAACAGTTTCTCCAAGGACATGTCAGTTATGTGGAAAGAAAATACAGATGCGCAGTACATGCTCAATGCATATGTTGTAGCAGCATATTGTACCTCGTATATGATGAAGGCTGACAAATCTATGACAAGTGCATTCAGAAGAATACACAAAGAACATGAAAGAAGTCATATTGATGCCATACAAATGATATGCACACTTGGCAATACATTGCTTAATATTCAACAAATCTTTGCTCAGCAAGCAGTTCACATTGCATTTTCCTTGCCCCGCACTTGTAGTTCAAGAAAATGTGTCTTCATAAACACATCTCCACTTGAAAAACACACATTTGTGCTTAAACCACCAATTTTTCTACAACAAGAACCTGACAATTCAGAAGACGTGTTACGTCGCTCTCTTATTGATTATTATGTCCAGCGTCCATCTCCTATTAGGCATATCTACTTAGCAGAATTCGTATTGCATTACAAAAAAATGGTGTACCCATATCAAAAAGAAAAAAACCCTATGTGATACGATTTGTCAAATACAATAAACAGTGTGACTATGAAAACTATTGTAGAGAAAAATGGTTGTTGTACGTTTTGTTCGATGTAAACGAAGAGAAATTAAAACATAACTTCTCTACATGGGAGGTTGTGTATGTTGCGTCTGAGACTATAGTGCACATCAATGAAGCTAGATTTACCTACAATGTTAATCCAACATGGGGTGATCTAGAAGTTTCACTTAATCACCTAGAAAACCCTGGATATCATGATGAGACATTCAGAAACCGAAAAACAACTAGAACTCCTTCCGAGTCCTATGACTTACAAGCGGATTTGCCTCGTCCTCCAACAGCTGGAAGTGAAAAACGTATCAATCTTGGTTTTCAAGTCACAAAACATCCTTTCCTAATTGAAAATAATGAATACCACAAAATAAGACGTTTGTTGAATTGCGAACAACAAACAATGCTAAAGGACATTGCTCTTAAAAAACGCTTGAAATGGACAGTCTTGTGCACTTGTTCCTTATAGGCGGAGCAGGAACAGGCAAGACATTCATAGCAAAAGAATTGTTCCAAATCCTTATATGAATCTATGATTCAAACAATTCCTCGGATCCTATGAAACCAAAGGGCCTAATAGTTACATACACAGGAAAAGTTGCATACAATGTTGGTGGAACAACAGTCCACTCTGCATTTTTAATGCCTTTTAACAAGTCACAGTTTCTTCCACTTAGCAAGGAAATGTTGGACACATTATCTAAGATTTATGAGGAACTCCAACTTGTCTTTATAGATGAAGCATCTTTGATTGGTATTCGGTTCTTGTATTCCATTGACAACCGACTAAGAAGCATAAAACATGTGCACACGAAATACTTTGGAAACATTGACATGATATTTTGTGGGGATCTTTACTAGGCACAACCCATCCAAGATTCTTTGATATTTGAACAACCTACTGTTAACATGGAAACGGTCACCCATGACTTCTGGAGAGACAATATTAAATGCTTTGAGTTTCATACTACAATGCGCCAGATAGATGAAACATTCATTGCAATTCTGAATAGAATGCGCACAAATAGCCAAACATATGATGACTTGACCTATATCAATTCGAGGTGCTTACAACCTGCACCAACAGACCCAACGTTCCCTTACCTATTCTACAGAAATAAGGATGTTGCAATGCATAACAACCACATGCTATCGCTCATGCCTGGCGATGATATCATCATCAATTTGATTGACCTGGAAGAAGACAACCATGGAAATGTGCCACATCATGAGCATTCAGTCACTTTACCTTTGCAGCTTGTCCTCAAATTAGAAATGATGGTTGAAATATATGCCTGTAACTATGATTCACAAGATGGCTTGGTGAATGGTGCAGATGGAATACTCAAAGGCTATACGAAGACAGAAAAACTCGATGTCCTTTGGATTAAGTTCCATGAACCACATATAGGCAAGCGACAAGCAAGCAAGTTTTCTTATTTATATAATTCAAACAATGGAAGTGATTGGACACCTATTTTGCAAATATCGAAGCCAGTATTGAAATCATCAAAGACAGGTTGACTAAAGATTTGAAAACAGTTTTCGATTAAACTTGCATGTGCACGTACAGTCCATAGATCACAAGGACTAACACTTGATAATGTTGCATTTCATCCTGATGGAATTTGGATACATGGACTTGTATACACAACATTGTCCCATGTCAGAAGCATAGACTCCTTGTATTTACTATGTCCTCTCACAAAATATAACTTCAAAGTGAAACAGAAAGTTGATATTGAAATGGAACGACTTAGGACAACCGCAAAATGGCAACTGCACTATGATTACCAATCCATACAAACAAATTCATCTGTATCAATTCTCTTGTTTAAAACACGCAGCTTAAATGCACACATGGATGATATACTGAATGACTATGATATAATGCAATCTGATATTCTATGCTTGCAGGAAACACACATGGAATTATGCATGCAGAACAAACAATTCCCAAATCATAATTGCATATCAAGTTACATTAGACATGGGGTGATGATACTGGTGAAAAAACAAGTACCAATTTTGGACCATATACATATCGAAGAAAAGAATGTTGAATTGGTGCTTGCAAAAAAAAAATTCCATGAAACAAAAGTTGCAATACTGAATTTGTATGTTTCTCCCCATGCAACATTCTCCAACATAGTAGATGGTATTTCCAATGCATTGGGCCATTTCCATCTGAACGGACCCATTGTACTTGTAGGATACTTCAATATTGACATGCTACAAAATAGTGGCAGAAGAAAAGAATTGGAAAACTACATGTGCAAATACAGTCTCTGCTTTCTTTTGAAGAACATAGGCCATCTGCAAAACACACTTATTGACCATGTCTGGTCCAATGTGCCCATTCCTCAATACAATATGTTTATCTTAGACACACATTGGTCTGATCACGATACAATTGGTATTGCACTTGAATTATGAGATATACATGAAACATATTGCAAACTCATATTTCTATGTTTCAAAGCATATATGTATAACTTGTTGCAAAAAAAATAAAATTATCCAACTTCTTGGTTTTCCCTAATTTCTACACATATTGTTCTGGTGAGCATACAGTCGGTGTTGTACTTGAATTATAAAATATACATTATGAAAAACAAAACAAAAAAAGGGTACATCCTCCCCAAAACTATTTGTCACTCTATTCATCTTATTCTATTTTTTTTAGTATATGTACATAGTACTTACCTTTTTCTTTACATCTGAACTTATGTTCATATTCCTTTTGTTTTGTACTTTTGTTTATAGAAATAAACAGGAAAACTAGACGCTGCAAAGAACTCCTACCCAGAGATGTAGAGGAATCCATGAAAAGGTGCATTTTTTTTTGCCCGTGTTCCATACTAAACAATTTTTCGTTTACTTTGTCTGTATTTGTCGAACTTGTTTGCAGCTATGTTTTTATTTTTATTTTTGTTTTGCGCCTAGAGCCCATCATCCTACAGGACTTCCATCCAACAGAAATGCAATGTTGATCCAACCAGCTCGCAAGTCCACTTGTCAATTTGTATATCGCCCAACTATGGGTGTTATTTGCGGGACAGGGAACATTAGAGGCCCAATGTACAACCCGCAAGTCCACGATACAAATAAGTGGCTAAGTATGGAATAAGGGATCTGTGCATATTTGGTATGTATTGCTCATTTCTAGGAGCCTGCCAACCCTGGATTATGTGTGTCAATTTGTATATCGTGGAAATCGACCCAATGTACAGCCCACAAGTCCGCGATCCAAATAAGTGGTTGATCAGGGGATCAAATTTTGCTCAAAAATTCAAAGTGCTCGGAATCGCTTCAAACAAACGGAAGCGTAGGCCTCGTTGTTACGAACCCAACGCAACTCATTTGGGTTCAAACGGACATCGGGAGCGAGAGACATCGCGTTCTGTTCAAAATGACAAACAGACAAAAAAGGGGTGTTGACTGTACAGTCCGTACAAACGCTGACGTGGCAGGTCGTACAACACGTGGTAGGCAGCTATTTGCATAGTTGGCAGGTGACATGGCTTGTTTGTAGCGAATGGAATGGCGACACGTGGCCCAATCAATGGTCGCCACATGTCCCCTATTTATTGGTTTAAAATTTATTTGGAGTCCATCGGATTCAACCCCGTGACCTCCACCCGCGTGCAAAGCTTTGTCAAAGACCACCAACCAACGTGCCACCATAGTGTTTCTTAACACTATATGGTGCGAATTTTATTTGAATTAAAATGTTGTAAGTTTGGGCGGGGGATCGGGCTAGGGCCTAGCCCCAGCCCGTGGTTATGTTATATTGTAATATGGCCATGGTTTAAAACCTTTGCGCGCACATTCAAAACTAAACCCTAGTCATATGTGTTGTAATATGACCACAGGCGCGCGTATATGTTTTAACATAGCCCTTTTAATATATTCCACGGTCACATATTTGTTTCCATATGACCATTGACGCGGGCGCGGGTATGCGTTTGGTTTGAATTCGATTCAAATGGTTATGTAAACTCTTGGCCCTTACTTTTAAACACGCGGTCACAAGGGTCATATGACCTTTCCCTTGACGGTTAGGGGCTAGGTGCACCCATAACCATCCTACATTTTGCACGGTTCATGAGGTTGCGCCCGGTGCTAAGTTTTTGCGCTTAAATATGTGTGTGGGCTAGGTTGAGCCAACAAGGGTGTGTTTTGTAGATGCAGAGACAATAAGCTTGAAGGGGGGACTTCCAGGAAGCCTATCTTCTTCAATTTTTGGCCAAACGAGGTGCCGAAAAGCTCAGCTAGGGGTTTTTGGACTTTATGAAGCCATTGGAGCAGTCTATTTGGCAATTTGAGCATTGTAAAGCACATTTTTTAGCAGTTTGAGAAAATAATACAAATGATCCATTGGAAGCTAGACCAGGAGATGTAGCCCAAGAGAGGGGTGAACTCCTTTATCATTTGTTGTGTTATGTGTTTTCTGTTCAATGATTATGTTGTTGTTTATACGCATCTTGAATGAGTAAATCCTATTAAAGTTGTGTTGCAAAGTTGATCCATTTGCATTTTAACACATAAAATTTTAACTTGCAAATGTTTTCAAGAATACAAGTCTTCTTCACTTTTAGATCAAGTTGGCATCAGAGCATAGGTTTTTGAAGACTTGATTATTTGCAAGTGTTTGTTTTGTGATGCTCACAAGGTTGAAACTCACAAGAGGAGAAGGTCAACTTGTAGAGCCAAGTTCTCATCCTTCAAGGAGGAAGCTTATATCATCACCGCAAGTTTCAAGGAG
>JZKD02S1844165.1:451285-461493 GCA_000966675.3 Picea glauca
AGAGCCAATGCTAAGTACAAGCAACGACATGATCAACATCAGGTGCCACACAACTTCCAAGTGGGTGACAAAGTGTGGCTGCATTTGCAAAAGGAGCACCTCGTTGGACCCCACCACAAGCTTCGTCCGCTTCGATATGGGCCATACACCCTCACTAAGGCTGTAGGGGAAAATGCCTTTGATCTCAGCATTCCACCATTCCTTGGTCTTCACCCAGTGTTTAATGTGGACCGCCTTCGACCCTACTTTCCACCTCTACTAGACACATCCGCCATGGTAGAACAACTCACACCAACAGAGTTAAATCTAGACTGCATGGAACAAGCCAGAACTGATCAGATCATGGATACACAGATCAAGCACACCCGAAAACAAAGGATACCGCTATATCGAGTTGTCAAAGCAGGCCAACTTCTTCAGCAAGGCAAATGGCTCACCAGGGACCAAGTTCAGCAGAAGTTTCCTCATATCATGGAGGAACTCAACACAATGGGGACCATTGCTTCCTAAGGGGGGAGGAATGATCCAGGTGGATATTGGTGGCCACCCACCTATTCCACTTGGACCCCCACCATTTCTTCTTTCATTTTTTCAGTTCTCGCACAGTTTACTATTTTTAGCAGTTTTTTTCGAGTCCTGAACTTTCGGAGCCATTTTGAGGCCCTAAACGATGTTTTTTTGGGTATGTTTCTATCGCAAAATAGCATCTAATGATGCTATTTTGTCTCGACCATTGTACGCCTCAGATAGATCTTTCCAACGAGCTATCATACTCCTAAAATGGAGATCGTATGCAAAAGTTACGACCCCGGGAAGTTGATGCACCAACTTACCCAAACGGGGCCCACATGACATTTGGTGCTTCATCTCCCAGGGTTAGGTTTTTGGATATCTAGGACTTTTGGCATTCCCGTTTATTGTAAAAGGGCCTTCAGAGCCTCATTGTAATCATCTTCTCACGGATGCGAGTAGCGGCCACATCTCTTCTCAGAGATAAGCTACCAGTGCCCTAGCTAGTTTATTTCCATTCTGCCTGTAAGCATATTTCAGTCATTTGTTATTAATGAAATGAAGTCTTATTTCCGCTGCATCTCTGTGTTTATGTGTATTTCTATATTTTATTGTGTTCCTACACAAATCCGGATCAGTGTTCTATTTGTAAGACAAAGAACAATAGAGGCCTATTTTTCGAGCCTGCAATCCATAAAGTGACCGAGTATGGAATGTGATATCCGTACATGCTCTATAAAATCTCATGTCCATACTTTATAAAGGTACATATTTAGTTTTTCCTCATTTCTACACACACTGATCTGGTAACGACAGAGTTGGTGTTGCACATGAATTATGAAATATGCACTAGGAGTTGGACCAAGCCCTTTAGTTTGCTTAGCCAATTTTGAGTCAGCCAACCCGAGAACCCACTATCCAAATATTGTACATGCTTCCCTTCGCTATGCTCCCTGAGAGCCTACAGAAAGTCACACTTTCCATGCTTAGCCACTTTCCCATAATTCCCCAAATATACAAACCCTCCGTTGAACTGCACCATCATGCCCTATTACGTTTTACGCGTTTTGCAGTCAAAAATTCTGACTCATGCAGTTTCACCATTGGACACTCACTCATTTCACCATGCAGTTTCAAACTTGGCCATTCCTTTCTTGCTTGCTCTTCCCCGTGCCCTGTCACCTTGGCATGTGTCCATAATAAGAAATGTGTGTGTGTGTGTGTGTGTGTGTGTGTGTGTGCGCGTGCGTGTGTGTGTGTGTCTTGTTTCTAAATCTTTAATGCTAACAAGTCATCGTGCAAGCACCGTCTAAGTTGTCATTGATGCGCACAAGGCTCGAGAAGTTCTACCATTAATGCAATATTTGTGAAGGCTCTTAATTTTAAATACCATGGAATGTCATTCGCACGCCGCCAGCTTGCTTCCTTCATGAAACCTCCAATATCTTCCCAGTCTTAATTTCAAATACCACGGAATTTCATTCGCACGTTGTCAGCTTGGTTCCTTCATGAAACCTCCAATCCTTAAATGTTCTTTGTCGTAACCGCCACCTTCACACTTCTAAGTATGCAATAATTAAGAATTACTTCTAACAGGTCACCATACAGTACGCATAGATATTGTCATTAATGAAATTTTTTTCCATTCGCACGCATTGAACCAATGTTTTCGGGGGGTTATATTGTCCCCTCCATTTCTTCATTTCAAGCAGCGTCTCGAGAAAACCAACGTTTTCATAAACTACTGGCAGCATCTCCACAACAGTTTTGTAGAGATACAGTGAATATCTTCTTCACGAGCTTCATGTGCAGAAGAAGGGAAAATAATTGTAGGGGAGGCGGAGCAGCCCGAAATTTATAATGAAAACATGAATCTTGACGCTGATCTAGATAGCATATTCTGCAACCTTGATCAGACCAGAGACGCAATATACCATGCCTACTCAATGGACATGGTTGATACCGAAATTTTTGACAAAGATGAATCCTTCATATTCCAGAGTGTTTTTTTTAAAGCAAATCAAAAAAATTAATCATTGAAAAAAGAGATGTAAAAAATAAGAAAAGAAAACATCATTCAGAACTTGACCTTGCCAATATGTAGGCGTCCAAAATATCTCAACTTCACATGGCAACCGGAGATGCTCTTCATGATTTTGTTGGAGTCATTGAGGCCGAGAATGCCAGACTAAAGAACTGAATTAAGGAATTAGAGGAAGCTTTGTTTCATATGCCATTGCTTGGCAGTCCTTTGGAAATAGCCATGCCTGCAACTACCTTCACCCCTACAACAAATCTAAAAGGCTATTCCAGCTTCCTCGCATCCTGTAGAGGATATGTGGAGAAAAATATCAACAAAAGAATGGAACTGATTACTAAGGCCTGGGAAACATCACAAAATATGGATTCCCTGGGGAGCATGGCACATAACTTGCTCCAACTTCTGCAAACAGATTTAAAAAATGAAGAAACTTTCTATTTGCACACAATCATCCCTTTTTCCTTTCATGTCAACAACATGCCAAACACAAAAAGAAGA
The DNA here is from genome assembly GCA_000966675.3 of Picea glauca. Lineage (NCBI taxonomy): Eukaryota > Viridiplantae > Streptophyta > Pinopsida > Pinales > Pinaceae > Picea > Picea glauca. The sequence goes on from JZKD02S1844165.1 coordinate 454,335, forward strand.
CAACATGATCTCCCGTCCAAAAAATGACTCACTCAATTAGAAGCATGCTGGAAAGAGAAGGTGAAGAACCTGTATCTCATCATCCAATCATGTGAGAAAGAAATATCAAAGAAAGAAACATTATTCACAAAGCTCACCAAAATAGAGTTAGCAGGAAAGAAAAATGACTTCCAGGACCCCAGCTTAATCGCCAGCTCGTTGGTGTTAACCAAGAAATCTTTCGATAAACAAGTTGATAATTTTAAGGCCTTGTCTTTAGAAAATTTTTATAGGATTCTTGAATATCATGAAGAAGAGGTGGACAACTGGCTAGTCTGGTATTTGGTATAGAATGGAGACATTCATCAAGCTCCGTGTAAACTTTCAATTGATCTAAGCGAATTAGAAAATGAACTTTTCAGCATTAAAATCCACAATGACATCAATGTTGCCCCCTTGAGAAGTTATATTGAAGAGAACTTGAAGTGGGTCGCCGACAAAATCCAATAGGAAAATGCATAAATCCTCTTTTTATCAATCCAGTTATTCAAGTGGGTTGCCAACAAAAACCAACAGGAAAGGGAATGAGAAAGAAAATACCAAAATTACTTATATGTACCATGCCTGTAAGTGTATACTAATAGTCCTTTCTTTATCAATCTAGTTATTCCACCTTTTTTGAACAGAAATCTATAGCCAAAAACTGATCTTCCCATTTCTACTTTTCAGGTATTACATTCTACCGTGTCCAACTTCTTCTTTCCACAGTATTATTTCTTGTACAGATTTCTCGTATGGTCTGCGGGAGCCCCAATCCCAGTCTATATGACAAACGCATTTACATTTCCAGAGATATGTAACAAACTATTCTTTTTTTCATATATTCCAAATAAAACTATTATTTTGTCTCCTTATATATTTATGTGTTCCTAGATTTTTATCTTTAGCTATGTTGAATGTGAAGTCATTCTATTTATTTTATCTCAATTCTCTTTTTTCTGATGCATATTTTCTCCTGCCTAGTCATTTTCAAAATCAAGTATGACATAAATCACTGACTCAAATTTGAGATATCATATTTCATGTGTGTGTGTGTGTGTGTGTGTGTGTTTCTCTAAATTTCCAGGAATATGCAACATGTTTTATTATTTTTTTATATAAATGTCATAAAATTGTGTTCAGTACTTTTTTTCTACTCAAACGTATAGAGAGTATGTCATTTCTTGCATCTTTACCACCTGTCTTTCATACTGTTTTCCACAAAGGCCCCCTTTAAATTAAAATAGTTTGCAAGTCCGCTTGTCAATTTGTATATCACAGAACTCTGGCTACTCTTTGTAGGCCATGGAACAATAGAGGCCCAATTGTCAGCCCACCAGCCCGAGAACCCGCGATCCAAAAACCGCCGAAGTATGGAATGAGGGCTTCGTGCATGCTCTATAAAATCTCATCCCCATACTTTATAAAAGTACAGATTTCGTATGTATAAAAGTAAATATCTACTTTAAAAAATTATTTATTTTCTATGTTTAAATTATTCTCTAAAGGTGTTAGCACTAGGAATCACTTTCAGATTGCATGGAAGGCAAGCCCAATACCCATCAGGTTATATGTGAATGTAAGGGTGTTTTAAAGGGTCAAATGGAAAAAGATTCAAAATGATAATGTTCCAACTTAGAAAACAGGGCTAGCATGCACCAACAATCAAGGTCTTGGCTAACTTCAATCAGTAATTTGGGAGTAAGCATGAATAGAGGGAAGACTTGAATGAGAGGAATGTAGGGGATACTATAAACATTAGGTATACAAAATCCTAAGGAAGAAAGTTTCTTAACACAAGATCTTCTTGAACTCAGAAACTGAGGAAGCTAAATAAACATCATGATAATATAATGATCAAACATCCACCATAACATCAACACAATAATTCATGTGAATCTTTCAAAGCATGAACATTTAGCATCAGAAGCAAATAAGTTGAAAGAGAATCTGATTTCTATTAGCCAAAAATTCTTAAGTCCAGTACATAGCTAGATCATAGTCACTTCATCAAAATATTACAGTCTAAGAGAGCCTTGCTCAACCATCCGAACCAACTAAAGTGTTTGATCTATCTATTTATAATAGAAGGTAGGAAACAGCTAGAGGTACGAGCTGGCCTCCTTCCCTTGAAAATCTCTAAACATTTATTTGATACAACAACTCAGTTAACAACCTATGCTATAAAATAGGAAAATATTGGTGACTAATCCAACCAAACTTCAAATTGATTTGATTCCCTTTTGTTGTGCAGCTCCTTGTTTGCCATGTGTCTTTCAGGAGCATATGGTTTTCCTCATGATGTCAGCTATTGTTTCAACAATCTTCTCCATCATCATCTATCCAAAAAGTTGTTAGATTATCCCTCCTGAATCCCTGGTGTCTGTTGGTAGCTTCCTTAGGTAGCAGTCTGAGTAGCTTACTTCACAACTTGACAAGTAGAAAAGGTAGTGCATTTAGGTAGCACCACTTTGTTGCATATGTGTGCAAAATTTTTCTCTCTGTGAAATATTAGGTAGCGCCTGTAAGTAGCGCCACTGTGTTGCATCTATGTGCAGACTCTGTTCTCTGTGAAATATTAGGTAGCGCCATTGTACTGCGTCTGTGTGCAGACTCTGTTATCTGCCAGATATTAGGTAGCGCCACTTATGATGTGTCTGTGTGCAGGTTTAGGTAGAATTGTCCAAAAATGCAACGCCTCTAATATTGAACATGTGCAGAGCAAGTAGTGGCCTTGCAAAATGTAAAACCCATTATACTTAGGTGACTTAGTAGTACTGTAGGTAGTGCATTTTACCACTGAGAAAGTTATCACTTCGCAGAAGCCCAAAACTCTGATAGTTCAACGCTTAAAATCATGTATAGATGGAAGAGCTAATATTTGAAAAATAGTTTACCCTCTCAAAAAGGAAACATCCTCAAAAATGGGGCTCACCTTTCATCAGCTATTTGGTTACCTTGACACTTAACCTCACACTCTTTCTTGTAGAAGGAGGATCTTCATTTGGCACAATAAACTTCTTCTTTTTAGCAATGAAATACTTCTTGACTGGGGCTATGCTCTCCTTAACTGTTGATGTCTCTTTCTCAATAGTAGCTTCAACCAATACCTGCAAGTTTCTATGAGCTACTTCATCTCGAAAATGTTGCAACTCTGCCTTGATTTTCTTGTTCTAAGATTGAAAACCTCTATTCTGCCTATAAATGTTTTGGAGCTGCCCATGAAGGGGTTGGGCCTTTCTTGCTACAAACCTTGCCAAGTCAAGGGTATGACTATAGCCATCCATGAGCTCTTTCATTTGCATCTTTCTAGACATGGACTCTGTTTTCAACTGAGCCACTTCTTTTCTTGCATCCCTAAGCTGCCTAATAAGTCTTTTGAAGGTCTGACTGTCAAGTGGAGCAATGACATGCATAGCCTCAGTAGGTTTTTTCTCAATCTCTTCTTCCATCTACATAGGGATTGACTTGTCTACTTCATCAAGCTTCTTGGTGGGTTTGCTTTTATCCTTCTTCTTTTTCACAGGAGTTTCCTCTGGTAGAGACTAATCTTCAACAACTTCCCTAGGAATTGATGATCTTGTGAAAGGTCTTCTGCCCTTGGTTTTGACTGCTAGAGGAGATGAGGGGAAGAGTAGGTTCTTCCCTTTCTTGGATGTAGATTTGGTAGAAGAAGGAACCTCTTCTAACCCTGGTGGAGGAGGTGGTGAAAAATCTCTTTGTGGGGAAGGACAAGATTCCTCCTCAACTCCTGTGACCTGCTTGCTGACCTCTAAAACTTGAACAGGAGCTCTGCCCTTTCTCTTCCTATTGGTCCCTGCTTTAATAGCACTAGTGGGTGATAAAGGACTTTCATTATGTGATTGAGGAGTTGATTCTAGATCCAACTTGAAGTGAGAAGTAACGACAAAATGCTCCCATGAAATCTCTTTCTTACCCAATTCCTTAGAGACTAGCATTCTGATCAATCCAGAGTGGAAAAGGCTATAATCCACATCCTTAGATTTGGATTGAATTATGTCTGACATCTTACCAATGCTCCTTAACAAATAATAGGGTATATTCATCTCAACTTTACTAGTAAAATGTAGCAAAATCCTTATATGGTACTGGTACAATGTGTTAAATCTCCCTTCACATGTAAAATATCTCTGGATGATCTTCAAAATTATGTCAAATTGTTCAATCAATTGACCCCTTGGCACACCTTTAGACAAATCACTGGCTTGATTTTCAGGTTTAAAAAGATATTTGGCATAGGCTGAACTCAAAGCCATGGCTTTGAACCAATTTTCACTTGTAATGGGAATTCCTATTGCAGATGAGATAGAGGCTTCAGTAACCTCAAATTCCAAATCCCCAACCTTAGTTCTCCTTCCATCAAAATGTAATGAAAACTGTCTTGTTACCTCTGGATGGACTCTCTGCATATTCTGGCAGAAAGAGAGGCATCCCACTCTTTGAAAGACCTCTCTTGCCATGGGTTCTATATAAAAAAGATGCATGTCCACAGGTTATGTCATAACCACCTTGCCACCTTTGTGTGTCTTCCTCGATTGAAGAGTCTCCATGGCTCAGAATGAGATATTTTAAAGGCTTATGGGATAGTAATAACCAGGAAGACTTAAAATCGGGCTTCAAATGTACAAGGCTGACCTTTTAAGACATGTCGGTGCTAGTAAGCCAAGCTTGAATGTGGGAATTACACCCTTACATTTGTACAGGTATTTGAGAGTGTATACAGTGAGGGGGTAATCCATAATTGGCTCTTTGTAACTGAGTAAAAACACTTAACTCCAAAATTAAAGGAAGCAGGGGAGACACATAGAGGTTAAGAAGCGCCTCTGGGTAGTGCGATGTGTATGCAGAGGATAGGCTATTTAGGTGCTTGCAACTTCAATGGCTATGGCATACATAAGTAATCGGACCTAGATACAGGCAATGGATTTCACAGGTCTGAAAAAGAGAGGAGACAAGGCTATCATGCAAAGACAAGTCCTTTACAACTATGCAAGCTCAATAAACCAAAACCTGAGCGCTAATTTTCTGTGAAAAATGATATGTAGAGGAGGCGACATGGGATACCTATGGAGTAGACACCTATTGGAATCTTCAGCAAAATCTCAGGATGAATTTGTGAACATTTCGGCCCTTGAATCTACCTCAGCATCAAATTTGGTCGCACTATTGTCGCCTGGTCAGAACTATGAGTTTGAGCAGCGCAACATTCATGAATTTTCAAATCAAAAACTGTTATCAAGGCTCGTAAATGCGAGATCTTGGAGGTATCTTTAACCAACTGTTGGCACTGAAAACAAGGAACATGACATCAGTCATGGTAATCATAAATCGTGGTGGAAATCATGATGAACGAGTAAGGCGTTACGGAACCGACTGATGAGTGAGTAGCACTCCAATTTTAAAAAATGATTGGACAAGTAAGCAAGGACATCAATTAATGCCCATGAGGTCGTGAGTGAGGAGAGTGGTGTGTCACATCAATCTGGTCATGGGAGGGGAGGGATTGATCCTAAATGACAAATCATGAAGGGGTCCAAAACTTAAGTCATGAACCAAAAGGGGTTTAAGTCCAAAAATCAAATTGAGGATCAAACATGAGCTATGACTCAAAGTTTATTTATCTAAGGGGACCTGACAAACATAACTTCAAAGGGATGAAACTTTGAAAATTAAAATCTAAGGCTTAAAAAAGGATTGAAACAAACTAAAAGACCCAAGGCAATTTAGTGTGATAACATTGGCTCCACAGGGGATGGCATGCCCCCTGTGGGTTGTCAAGAATGAGTATATTTAGTGCCTTATCATAGGGCTATGGGGTCAGTTATTGAAACAAAAAAATAAAAAGAAAATGATGTTTACAAAGACATGAAAAGCCACTCAAGGCTCAAGCAAAGTACTTTTTCAGGAAATGCCCATTGACAGCGCCACCAAAAACCTCTTCATTCTCCATATTCTGCAACTTGAAAGTGTTATTAAAGAATACCTCGGATATTTTGAAAGGACCGATCCATAATATTCAAATTTACCGTGCTTACCTTTATCTTGTTTCGGTGCATCCCACTTGAGCACCAAATCGCCCAATTGAAAATCCTCTTTGTTCACTTTTTTTTCAAAATCCTGCTTGATCTTCAGTTGATGGTCATATGCTTTGTCTACAACCTTCTCCCGAGTCTGATGCACTTCAACCAGCTATTGAATCCTTCTGATCATATGATCAAGCTCCCCTTGGTAATCTTGGAATAATTTTTCCACAGGTAAGGCAATTTGAGAAGGAAAAACTGCCTCAACTCCATAAACCAACTGGAAAGGGGAAAGTCCCAGGGACCTTTTTAACACCACTCAGTCAGACCATAGAGAAAATTTGAGTTTTGAGTCCCATGCCTTTTTTTTATCCTCTAACATCTTTTTAATAATCTTTATAATTGTTTTGTTTGAGGATTTTGTAAGCCCGTTTCCCTGAGGGTAGTAAGGGGTAGAATGAATCAAAGTGATCCCAAACTGTTCACAAAACTAAATCAATGGTTCAGCCTTGAAAGATACATCATTATCAGTGATGATTATGTTAGGACACCCAAACCTTTCCATAATGTCTTTGAGGAAACCAATGATCGCTTTATGGGAAGCATTCCTTGTAGGAATAGCTTCAATTCATTTAGTAAAGTAATCTGTAGCAGTCAAGATCCATCTATGTTGACCACTGGAAGTGGGATGAATTTCCCTAATAAAATCTAGGCCCCACTACTGGAAAGGTCCTGAAGCTGGCATAGGCTTTAATGGCAAAGACTTAAGTTGCTACTTTCCAAAGAACTTCTGACACTTAGCACATGCTCTGATCTTAGCACAAACATCAGTCAACAAACTGGGCCAGAAGTACCCAACACTGAGAATCTTGTATGTCGTGGTTCTCCAATAATGATGCCCCCCACATAAACTATCATGGAAATCAGACATAATATTTTGCGCCCCTTGGGGGTCTAGGCATCTCAAAAGCACTCCTAATGGATCCTTCCTGTTATCCCCGATATCTAGGGATAACTAGGAGATCATGTCTCGAGGCCCACATGGTCCTAGACATGGAGTACTGAGAGCAGGAGTGACTTGAGCATGGCCCTGGAGGGCC
>JZKD02S1844165.1:482387-497421 GCA_000966675.3 Picea glauca
GTATATCATTTCTGTGTATTGTGAAGATTATGCTGGATATTTCACTGTTATTCTGTTATTTCTAGCATTTCGTTTCTGTTCTGCATATTTTATATATCTGGTATCTTGCAGACTTTCATTCTGTGATTGAGGATTTGATGCTAGATCCAACTTGAAGTGAGAAGTAACAACAAAATGCTCCCATGAAATCTCTTTCTTACCCAATTCCTCAGAGACTAGCATTCTGATCAATCCAGAGTGGAAAAGGCTATAATCCACATCCTTAGATTTGGATTGAATTTTGTCTGACATCTTACCGATGCTCCTTAACAAGTAATAGGGAATATTCATCTCAACTTTACCAGTAAAATGTAGCAAAAGCCTTATATGGTACTGGTACAATGTGTTAAATCCCCCTTCACATGTAAAATATCTCTGGATGATATTCAAAATTCTGTCAAACTGTTCAATCAATTGATCCCTTGGAACACCTTTAGAAAAATCACTGGCTTGATGTTCAAGTTTAAAAATATATTTGGCATAGGCTGAACTCAAAGCCATGGCTTTGAACCACTTTTCACCTGTAATGGGAATTCCTTCGCAGATGAGATAGAGTCTTCAGTAACCTCAAATTCCAAATCCCCAACCTTAGTTCTCCTTCCATCAAAATGTAATGCAAAATGTCTTGTTACCTCTGGATGGCCTCTCTGCATATTCTGGCAGAAAGAGAGGCATCCATCTCTTTGAAAGACCTCTCTTGCCATGGGTTCTGTATAAAAAAAGGTGCATGTCCACAAGGTTTTTCCTAACCACCTTGCCACCTTTGTGTGTCTTCCTTGATTAAGAAGTCTCCATGGCTTAGAATGAGAGATTTTAAAGGCTTATGGGATAGTAATAACAAAGAAGACTTAATATCGGGCTTCAAATGTACAAGGTTGACCTTTTAAGACAGGCTGGTGCTAGTAAGTCAAGCTTGACTGTGGGAATCACACCCTTAGATTTGTATAGGTATTTGAGACTGTAGACAGTGAGGAGTTAATATGTAATTGGCTCTTTTCAACTGAGTAAAAACAATTAACTCCAAAATGAAAGGAAGCAGGGGAGACACAGAGAGGTTAAGTAGTGCCTCTGGGTAGCATGATGCGTATGCAGAGGATAGGCTATTTAGGTGCTTGCGACTTCAATGGCTATGGCAGATAGAAGTAATCAGACCTAGATACAGGCAATGGAGTTCATGGGCCTGAAAAAGAGAGGAGACAAGGCTATCATGCAAAGACTAGTCCCTTACAACTGTGCAAGCTCAATAAACCAAAACCTAAGTGCTAATTTTTTGTGAAAACTAATATGCAGAGGAGGCGACACGGGATACCTATGGAGTAGACAGTTGTTGGAATCTTCAACTAAATCTCAGGATGAAGTTGCGAACATTTCGGCCCTTGAATCTACCTCAACATCAAATTTGGTCACATTGTTGTCGCCTGGTCATAACTATGAGTTTGAGCAGCGTAGCATTCATGAATTTTCAAATTAAAAACTGTTATCATGGCTCGTAAATGAGAGATCTTGGAGGTATCTTTAGCCAACTATTGGCACTGAAAAACAGGGAACATGACATCAGTCGTGGTAATCATAACTCATGGTGGAAATCATGATGAACAGGTAAGGCGCTACTTAAGCACCTGATGAGTGAGCAATGCTCCAGTTTTAAAAAATGATTGGTTGGACAGGTAAGCAAGGACAACAAGTCATGCCCACGAGGTCGTGAGTGAGGAGAGTGGTGTGTCACATCAGTCTGGTCATGGGAGGGGAGGGATCGATCCTAAATGACAAATCATGAAGGGGTCCAAAACTTAAGTCATGAACTAAAAGGGGTTTAAGTCCAAAAATCAAATTGAGGATCAAACATGAGCTATGACTCAAAGTTTATTTATCTAAGGGGACCTAACAAACATAACTTTAAAGGGATGAAACTTTGAAAATTAAAATCTAAGGCTTAAAAAGGGATTGAAACAAACTAAAAGACCCAAGGAAATTTAGTGTGATAACACAAGCAACCTATAATTTGATAAATTTCAATTTCTTGTGTCCAGGAGCCCCTGTTTTAAAGAAAACTAATTAGGTAATGCTATTTATTTGGTCCTTTTTTCCACCACCCTATGTAACAGACATTGGTACTATATTTTTTGTGATTTTGTCCACCATCGTTTGTAAAACCTATGTAAAGAAAACTAATTCGCGAATGCTAATTTTTTTGAACACGAGCCCCTTAAAATTCAAATAGTCTGATTGTCAATTTGTATATCATGGAACTCTCGGTGTTGTTTGTAGGACACGAAACAACAGAAGCCCGATTTTCAGGTCCCCGGCCCGAGAACTCGCGATCCAAAAACTGGCTAAGTATGGAATGAAGGTTTCGTCCATGCTCTATATATCTAGTTAATCAAATTACATATTTGGTATGTATAATTTATGCTATCCAGGAACAATTTATTGTGTTCAGGAGCCCTTGTTTTAAAGAAAACTAATTCAAGAATTCTAGTTTTTTTCTGTTTTTGTCCACAAACCTATGTAACAGACATAGGTCCTTAAAATTCAAATAGTCTGCAAGTCTGATTGTTAATTTGTATATCGCAGAACTCTGGGTGCTATTTGTAGGGCACAAAACAACAGAAGCCCAATTTTCAACCCGCCTGCCCAAGAACCCGTGATCCAAAAATTGGCTAAGTATGGGGTGATAGATTTCAATTTATTGTGTGCAGGAGCCCCTCTTTTAAAGAAAACTAATTCGGGAATGCTATTTTTTTCATACTTTTGTCCACCAGCCTATGTAACAAACATCATTACTATTTTTTTGTTTTTTTGTCCACCAGTGTATGTAAAAAGGAAAACTAATTCGGGAATGCTAAACTTTTTCGACACAAGCCCCTTAAAATTCAAATAGTCCGCAAGTCTGATTGTCAATTTGTATATCGTGAAACTCTCGGTGCTATTTGTAGGGCACAGAACAACAAAAGCCCAATTTTCAACCCACCAGCCCGAGAACCCGGAATGAGGGTTTCGTGCATGCTCTATATATCTACTTAATCAAATTACATATTGTGTATGTATAATTGATGTTGTTCAGGAGCCGTTAATTTGATAAATTTCAATTTCTTCTATCTAAGAGCCCTCGTTTTAAAGAAAACTAATTCCGGAATGCTAGTTTTTTTGGTGTTTTTGTCCACAAACCTATGTAACAGACGTGGGCCCTTACATTTCAAATAGTTAGCAAGTCCAATTGTCAATTTGTATATCGCGAAACTCTAGGTGCTATTTGTAGGCCACAGAACAACAAAAGCCCAATTTTTAGCCCACCATCCCGAGAACCCGTGATCCAAATATTCAAATAGTCTTCAAGTCTAGTTGTCAATTTGTATATCGGAAATCTCGGTGCTATTTGTAGGGCACGGAACAATAGAAGCCCAATTTTCAGCTCGCCAACCCGAGAACCTGGAATGAAGCTTTTGTGCATGCTCTATATATTTACTTAATCAAATTACATATTTGATATGTATAATTTATGTTGTCCACGAACCTATAATTTGATATATTTCAATTTCTTCTGTCCAGGAGCCCTTTTTTTAAAGAAAATTGATTCGGGAATGCTATTTTTTTATGCTCTTATCCACGAACCTATGTAACAGACATTGGCCCTTAAATTTCAAATAGTTCACAAGTCTGATTCTCAATTTGTATGTCGCAGAACTCTAGGTGCTATTTGTAGGGCACGGAACAACAAAAGCCCAATTTTCAGCGTGTTAGCCTGACAACCCGCATGCTCTATATATCTACTTAATCAAATTACATATTTGGTATGTATAGCTTATGCTATCCAGGAACCTATAATTTGATAATTTTCAATTTCTTGTGTCCAAGAGCTCTTGTTTTAAAGAAAACTAATTTGGGAATGCTAGATTTTTTGTGCTTTTGTCCATGAACATGTGTAACATACGTACGCCCTTAAATTTCAAATAGTCCACAACTTCGATTGTCAATTTGTATGTCGCAGAATTCTGAGTGCTATTTGTAGGGCACGAAACAACAGAGCTCAATTTTTAGCGCGCCAGCTCGAAAACCCGCGATCCAAAAACTGGAAAGTATGGAATCTCATTCCCATACTTTATAAAAGTACATATTTCGTATGTATAAAAGTAAATATCCACTTTATAAAATTACAAATTTCATATGTATAATTTATGTTGTCCAGGAACCTATAATTTGATAAATTTCAATTTCTATTGTGTCCACGAGCCCTTGTTTTAAAGAAAACTAATTCAGGAATGCTAATTCTTTTGTGTTTTTCTCCACAAACCTATGTAACAGACGTTACTACTATTTTTTGGTGTTTTTGTCCAGCAACGTATGTAGAAAACTACTTCGGGAATGGCAAATTTTTTGCGTCCAAAAACCTTTTAAATGTTAATACTTTTTGATAAATTTCGAGAAAAAACTAATTCGGGAATACTATATTTTGCATGGAAACCACATGTACTTCAAATTCCTACCCACATGTCTTTACTCGGTCACATTTATGCCCATTCCAACCTGGCAGGGACTACAGTGTCATGCAACACTTGTTTTGGTCTTATATTCATTTGATAGTGATTTCATTAATTTGGGTTATACATAGATCCAAAAAGTAAAATGGTTAAACTATTCTTAATAAAAATATTATTGTGAATCTATTTAAATCATATACTTATTGATTTTAATAGTGATTTCATTAATTGGCCGTATAGGTGGCGGTCTTTTTGTCATCTTTTTATCATAATATAGCTAGAACAGAAGGTTGTCATCTGTTTCGGTTTCCACTTGTCTTACACATGACTCCAGACATGACTTTGTTTTGTATGATTACAACAATTTTTTGAGAAATTAAATCATTTTTTTATTTAAAAAAAAATAATGATTTTATTAATTTTAATTGTATATAAATTCAAACAGTTAAATAATTAAACAACAATATTATAATTAATGATTAAAACCTACACACTCAAAATATTATATATCCTATACAATATAATTTAATCTTTGTTTTATTTTTATTAATATTTCTAATTATTACTATACTAATTATTATTATGTTTAATTATATTAATGGCAAGTAAATCACACTTTTAAAAAACACTTTTATTAAATTGTTAAAATGGTTACATATGAGTAAGTATGTATTCTAAATACTCTAAATTCTAATAAGTGTTAGGTAAATATCACTTATACCAAGCTAATAGTAAAAAAAAACAAGGTGTATTTTTGGCTTAAGTAGATGAAATATCAATAGGAGTTCAAAGTTATGCCCTTTTAATGAAGTATATTTCTTTAATCAATTTCTCATTTGTGAATAACATTTTGAAGAGTGAACTTTTGATTTATGTATATATTATATTATATTATATTTTTATTATATATATTTAAGTTTGTGAAATTTTGATTTTATTATATTATATTATATTATATTTCTATATATATAATTAACTTCTATTATATGTAAAAAAGAAAAAGTATAAAGAGATTGAACATTTTTCAATATATTAAAAAATGAAAAAGTATAAAAAGATTGAACATTTTTCAATATACAATTTGTAATTGTTTTTAAGTAAAAAAATGCAAGATAACTCACTGTGAAAAAAGATAACTCAGTGTGAGAAACGTAAATTAATCAAAAATACAAATATAACTAACAGTGTGAGAGGTAAATTAATCAAAAATAAAAATGCATTAAGATTTGAACAAGTAACAAAATATATTGTTTTGTTTTGAAAATATAGTAATGCTAGAAAATATCAATAGGCACTTAAGAACTATACTTCAAAAGAAGACAAAGATTACAAAATAGATTATTGGAAATGGTGTATATGGGGTGATGTCATGCATTTCACCATAGATTACTACTTCAAAATATATTTGAGTATTATTATGTATATTAATCAATGCACCCAAATTAAAAAATCGTAACAGATTACAATTAAAAGATATCTTCAAGTAGTGTCTTGCATATTAATAAATAAATCACCATGTTACATTAATATTTATCAAAAAAAAATGCATCTTATAATATTAAGATTGTGTTATTATAATATTATTATTCATATTAATCAATGTATTTATTGTAGAAATTTTTTAATATGAGGACCATTAATGTAATTTTCAAAATTTCATCTCAACTTTGAGGTTTCTCAAATAATGGATCTATGTCCTATGAACTTTTAATTTTAGGGGTAAATTTAAAATATTAAATTATTTCTAGGGGTAAATTTAAAATATTAAATTATAGAAATAATGTTTTACTTTCCTCAACTCAATTTCACAAGGCAGTTTAAGATTGAATTCTCACACCCATAAAATAACCAAGCAACAATTTAATATGAAGAAGAGCAATATCAAACATATAATTTGAGAGATTCTCATAAAAATAAATCACAACTCATAAATTTTACCCTAGAACACCCAAATGGGAAAACCAACTTCAAATGTTTGCTCAGTTTTCATTTCAGCTCTCACCTGAGAGACCCGGGTTCAAGTCCCAGCAACACAACCATTTGTTGGATCTATTCTGTGAACAAGATGTAAGACCCAAGGTTTGGTTTATCTATGACCAAAAAAACCCACCAGACATCAGCGCTTTCAACATCACCTGCTTACGTAAATGAAGTCTCACTCGAGGTATCTATTGGGACTATGAGAACCAGGATTCTGCATTAGTAAGGGAATGATTCGGTTCATTCTTCCTTATTATGTTGTGCACATAACTTTGTTAATTTGTTATTCGATGACTTTCTTCTGTTTTTCAACCTTCTTTTGTTTTTCTGTCGTTCTTTATTTCTGGAATGTTGGGTTGTCATCCTCCTGTTATGCTTTATTTCCTTGCTTTATTCTTTTGGCTGTGCGTTTTCTTCCTTCTACACACTTTCCTCCTTTTGCGCACTTTCTTGATGGATGCGCCTCAGTTGTGCGTGTTCTAGCTTTCCTTCTTTTTTTGCGCACTTTTCCTATACTTAGGATTTTTCCTCAAAACTTTATCAAAAACTACGAAACCATTTTTAAAGATTGCCTGTCCAACATCCTCCTCTCCTCTCTTAGCTAGCCAAAATCCCCTTGAGAGTGAAAATATAGGAAGAAATAGGGAGAGTTAGGGCAATGGGAAGGCCAACATGCATGACCTTTCACTTCCCATTCCTCGGTCTTTTCCCTCCTATTTTTTTTTTCTTTTCTATTTAATTTTTTTTCTTTTTTCTTATTCACTGTTACATTTGCATTGTTTTTCATAGTTTATCTAACCTTCATAAATCACTGAATTGGATTGCAAGTATTGATTCTTACAATCATTTATTTGTTCGGATCCATTTTAGATTTAAAAAAAACATGATGAAATGCCAAGAAAACAACTCTAAAACCTAGCAACAAACCCACTATGGTAGGTTGGTCTCACAAGCTATTTTACTTAACTATCATACAAAGCTATTGTACGATGCATGCAAATAGTATCCATAATCAAACACAAAAAGACAAACAACACATGATTATGTAATATCTCTTTAACATATTTTTATTCATTCTTCTTATCCATCAACTACTACATTAAAGAACTTTGGAACTCAATATCAATCATCAATTAACAAACTATAACATAACCTAATATAGCATAACCGAACTTCATCAGAATAGTATCTAACTAAACTCCTGATCTCCCAACCCGTTACATATTTATACAAACGGCTAGGACTAAAACCCTAATCTTTCATCCCAAAAATATCCCATTACAATGCATGGTCAGCTCAGTTAATTGGTTGTTCAATGACTTTCTTATGCTTTTCAACCTTCATTTTTCTTTTCTATTGTTCTTTATTTCTAGAATGTCGGGTTGTCATCCTCATGTTATGTTTTATTTCCTTGTTTTATTCTTTTGGTTGTGTGTTTTATTCCTTCTAAGCACTTTCTTCCTTTTGCGCACTTTCTTGGTGGATGTGCCTTAGCTATGCGCTCTCTAATTTTCCTTCTTCTTTCGTGCACTTTTCCTATACTTAGGATTTTTCCTCAAAACTTTATCAAAAACTGCGAAACCATTTTTAAAGATTACTTGTCCAACATCCTTCTCTCCTCTCTTGGCTAGCCAAAATCCCCTTGAGAGTGAAAATACAGGAGGAAATAGGGAGAGTTGGGTCAATGGGAAGTCCAACATGCATGACCTTTCACTTCCCATTCCTCGGTCTTTTCCCTCCTATTTGTTTTTTTTTTTTCTTTTCCATTTAATTTTTTTCTTTTGTCTTATTCACTGTTACATTTGCATTGGTTTTCATAGTTTATCTAACCTTCATAAATCACTAAATTGGATTACAAGTACTGATTCTTACAATCATTCATTTGTTCCGATCCATTTTAGATTAAAAAAAAAACATGATGAAATGTCATGAAAACAACTCTAAAACCTAGCAACAAACCCACTATGGTAGGTTGGTCTCACAAGCTATTTTCCTCTAATTAATGAATAAAGAAGATGAAATCTTCTCTTACCCCATTTACCAATCAACTTGAAGGCTCATGAATCCCTCCTTCATCTTCCTACTAACTCGAAGGTCTCTAGTAGCCACAAGATCCAACACACAATCAATAAAAGGACCTCATAGCCTAACAATCTCTAACTCTCAAAACAACAAACCCTAGGTGTCACAACTCTCTAAAAAAAACTTTGCAACATCTCTTTCATCACCTCCCTCCTCAAATCATGCTCAAATGATAATTTAAAAATACTTATAAAAAGTTAGTTGAAATTAAGTTAGTGCAAATACTCATATGTATGGGTCACATAGATAACCCAAAGGAAAGTAAATCATTACGGTGAATAATTAAATAGGTTTTAATCCAACAAAGTAATTAATAAATGTATGTCTTCACCTTATGACATCCCCACCTATCTAAAGTTAAGAAACCTAGGGGCATCAGAGGTCAAATAGGTCTCAAACTTAGTATCCACATATATTATAAGATGCAGGAGGGGACTATGACAGAAGGAAAGAGAAAGGGGTCGCAAAGAGAAGAAATAAACATTCCATCATGTGTCACCATAAGAATTTTTCAGTTTCATTGATATGTTCCCAAAGCAAATATACCTTAAGGAGGAAATTCTCACCATGAATATCTTCATACACCATTGTTTACATGCCATATGTTGTTTTAAAGAATATTTTTATATTAATGCTCCTCTAACCATCTCATGCACCATTTTTTGTTTTTGTAAACTAGAACTGTGTGCTACTAAAAACATGCACTACCATTTGAAAATTAAAGTGTATGGTTTCATACACCATTGTTTACATGTCATATGTTGTTTTAAAGAAGATTTTTATATTAATGTTCCTCTAACCATCTCATGCACCATTTTTTGTTTTTGTAAACTAGAACTGTGTGCTACTAAAACCATGCAGCTACCATTTGAAATTTAAAGTATATGGTTATATTGAGCGTATGAGGTTTTTTTGCTAATAAAAGCTCTAGCCTAATTTGTTGATTATTTTGAGCTAGTTTTTGCTTAAATCTATTAGTATGATGCTTTTATGATGGGATTTTAATGACTTTTACTATCTTAACCTATTTGTGTTTTAATGTTAATGTGTATAGGTTAAATGAGTGCTAGTAAATAATCTTATATAAATATATATCAACTTGATTCATATTAACATTTATGAAAATTGTTATTTTATATTTTAAATTAAGTAATTATTTTTAATATGGATATTTTGTATAGGTTTAAAGTATTTTTTGGGGTTATGTATATTTTATTTTAATATTGTATTAATAAAAAGTTTTTATAAAAATGAAAGAAAGTTTTTAAAAAAATTAAATGAAAATTTATTATAAAAATCACAATTAATGTTTTTCCATAATATTGATATTCTTAATAAAACAATAATGCTTTTCCATAATTTTGATATTTTTTAATAAAACAATGATGCTTTTCCATAATCTTGATATTCTTAATAAAACAATTAATGTAAACTATTAAACAAACCAAAAGTTAATCCCTTATCTAAAATAAATTTATATAAAAAAATAATTTAATATATTTATTTTGTAAATTACAAATAAATAAAATGTATTAATAATTATTTATTATAAAAATTATTAATAATTATCTATACATATTTAATTATGTATTTAAAATAATTATAATTACAACTTTACAAAAATTCTATTTTCAAATTATGTTTAGGGTTGTAGAGCAAATTGTCTAATACTATGTGTTTACAAACTATGTGTTTACGGTTGTAGAGCATATTGTCTAATACTACCTTATATTCATTTTAATTTCATATTTATGTACACTTCAATCTATTTAGATATTTCCATTTAAATTATATACATTTTTTTTTTAATTTAAACTTTTTTCTATTAAAAAAATGAGTGAAAGATAACAAAGCTATTTTCTATATTGTCACAATAACAATAAAATAGCATGAATCTTAGACAATTTATTTTTATCAAATTTATTATAAACATAAAATAGCATGAATCTTCCACAATTTATTTTTATCAAATTTATTATAAACATGAAAAGAATTAGTTAGTAATTGTTTCCATAAATAGTTTATTGAATAAAGGTTTGAAATTAACTTTGTATATTAAAATTTTTATTTAACTTTTCTTAAATAAAAATTTAATGAAAATTATTCACTTAAAAATTATTAACACTTTAAACATAACAAATGATAAGTGAATCTTGGACAATAAAATTTTTAAATATATTATTTGTTAAGTAGAAAAAAATTGTATTTTTAAATTCACATTTTTAAATTTATTTGGACAAATATTTATACTATTATTATATATAAACAAAACTTAATTATCTGTAATCATCCACTAATAATTTAAAATCAAAATTTAAATTTATTTATCTATTTATTTAAATCTTAAGAAAATAAATTATTAACTAAACAAAAACAGTTTAAAATATCTTCATAACCATTCTCAAATTTACCACAAACCTATTTAAAAGATTACTATGTGAACCTTATAAACATATAAATAATTATTTTGTAATTTATCTTCATTTATGTGAATATTATAAACATATAAATAATTATTTTGTAATTTATCTTCATTTACAACAAATAATTTATTAGGTAAGGATATGACATTAACTTTGTTGTATATATATTTTTAAACTAAAAGACACCAAACTTTTATTAATCACAGAAAAATAAATTATTTGGTGAAGGCTTGTCAATAGAGGAAACCAAGTTCCTATTAGATTTTTCCATCAAAAATTCCATAAATATGAGAAGTGTGCTCATTTGTCTCAGACTAACATAGGCTAATAAGTCTAAAGTATATCTATCCATAGGACTAAATAAAAATACTACAAAAAGATCACATCCATCAACCAACACATGGAGGAGGGAGAGTTTCCTCCGCATCCACTTCGAGAATTAGAGCAACATCCTTAGAATCCTCACAGGCTTGCCTCATTTGTTGAACATCCTTGTCAACCTCAATCAGATTTTCCTTCGTTTCGGTTGCATTAGTTGACCCCATTTCCCTTGTTCCCTTACCATCTTCCTCTTGAGTTTTCGAGACAATGACTTTAACCCCAAAGACCACCCCACAAACAACCTCAAACTTTCCTTCAAAGATGTTGAGGAACTAGAGGATGTCTTGTTGCTATGTTTTCACACTTACCAATGCTTGTGCAATCAGGGTTTTCACAAACTAGTAAGTTTCATCCAATCGAAAGTATTTTGTGTCTTTGGTTCATGAGTGGATGGGGTCCTCAACCCACTCCCAAGCCTCCTCCAAGATCTGGGCATTTAAAACTTGCTCCTCTTGATCACCATCGTTGCCTGCACCTCCTCGATAACCTCCTTGGCCTTGTTTGAAACTTTATCTTCGAACTGACACTCTTTTCCCTAGTTCCCACCTACTCCAACCTCGAGGAAGAGGCCGAATGATCACCCCCATGCCTCCTTTCTTTGTGCTCTTTCTTCCCTTCCCTGGACACCAAGCCATGACTGGAAACCCTGTCAACTAGCAGTGGTTCTCAATTCTCCACCTAGGACGACCTTCCTCGCACAAAAGGGATAGAGTGAAACACATACAAAGAACCACCCGCTGAGAGCATCACCCCGTGAGATCATGTTGAAGCCTACAAAGTCGAAACAACCAGAGGTTGTTGAGATGTCAAGTCTCTTCAAACCAATTTATTACCTTGCCACGCCAGAAGAGCCCCAATGCCCTTGTCAAATTACCCTTAGCATCTCGATAATCCAACTGGCTCAATCCCCCAAGGACACCTTCCCCTGAGGACCCCGATACAATGTGTCTGACCATCTTTACTACTCCAAATGCCTCTCAGTGCAATCTTGCTCCTAAAAACCCAAATTCTATCCATCAAACCCAACTCCATCACTACCCACGAGCTTGTCAAATGATGCGACTTCCCCACTTCAGTGATAGTGCTCTCAAGTATTATATCTGCACCATAAAACCCCCGCATTTCAGCCATGTACCTCGCCTTACCCCAGAGCCCATTAGCCTTCATGGATCTGCCCGAACTAGTGGTCGTCGTACCCCACCACCCTGAATATTCATTTCATTTCTTGCCAGTTGCCAGCCAACTATTAGACACCTCACTAGCACCCGGCAACATGTCCGGCCTAGGCTCCGTAGCTTGCACCCTATCCGGGAAACTAACTTTGCTATGTTAAAATAGAGTTCATTTCTAATTTTTTTCATTAAAAATATAATGAGAAACTTGAAAATGTTTCCAACTCGATGATATCCCTAATAATTCCGTCTACATACACTATTTACAACGCCAGCGATTCATATGATGCATCGGCCGTCCTCTTAACAAATCGACCCTGCAAAAATTTATAAAACCATATTTTCATTAAATGATATAATCCAAAATTTTAAATACTTATCTCGTAATTGTCTGGTTAAAATAAATTGAACAATACACAAAGGAAAATATTCCAGAGTTCAAATTAAAAAAACCTTCATCCGCGGTCGATTCTCTGCATTGAGTTTCCGCACATGGTATCTGATCTTTTTGTAGAACATCCTGCTTTGTCGTTTTTCACGGTATCTCATGACACGGGCTTCTCTTCCGCCCGCCCTTGGCCTCTGCCCGTCGCCACCATGGATCATCACCGGTACCTGCCCAATTACATGCTCCCTCCCCGACTGCCCACATCCCAAGCTCGTTAAGTCTGGAACAAGCCCAAACACCGAACTACCTCCATCTCCCTGCAAAGAAAAGAGGAAAATTTGAGACATACATTCATTGTATATATTGATAAAAGAATATCATAATTTCGGCCATTAACTGACCGCTAGGTCGGAGATAGTATCATCGAGGGGGTTCATAACTGGATGAGCCTGAGCCCAGGGGGAACCCCGATCAGACCAGGCGCTCAGTACCTCTTCATAGTTGAGCCGTAGGTGGACTTTACTCTCCTCATGGACCTTCATCTTTTCCATTTCCCTCTCATTTATTAAACATAAATCAAAATTCAAATCCAGCAGCCCCTCGGGCTCTAATTCCGTTTTCACGTACCCCACATCCTCGCTCGCCTCCGACTTCACATGGTGATTACAGAGCCAACTCAGCGGCGTATCCACTTCATCACTTGACCAGAGCCAGCTCAGCGGCTCTTCCTCTTTGTCGGCGTCATCTTCCAGCACAGCGTCCGTCGCGGGCGTCGACCCCAATGGTCGCTCCCCGTTGGGATTCGACCTCCCGTGCCGTTGGCCTGAGCGGCTCCGTTTGCGAAGCCAGGAGGAGCTCCAACAAGCCAAGGGCGCTCCGGGGAATGGAACCGCAGTCGTCGTGGTCGACAGGCTGACTCTCTCGTGGCGACATGCGACGGTGTTGGCAGTGTGAACTTGGGTGTCGCAGGCGTTACAGAGGTGCGCGTCATCGGCAGAGCAGTACCACTGCGCGCGCTGATGTGCGCAGGCGTCGCAGGGTCGAGCCGCTCTCCCTCCTACGCCCGTCGCCATTCTCCTGTCAAATGCTCTCTCAATATATGTATGAGGAAGAGGAAATCAGAATCACACTCCTTCCTTCCAAGGCTAGACAGATTTAAAACAGGACGAGGCGCCGTGATCTTATCTCCAGGGTGACCCGATCCTATTGGTCGTCAACTACGTGTCGGCACTTCATTGGCTGGCTTTATTCCCAGCTGCTAAGGTGTAGCAGATCGGATAAATTAATTTATTCATGTCTCATCCGCTGGGCCCGACGAGCCATGACCTTTTTGTCGAAGGGGCCAGAACTCAGAGATCTTTTGTGTCTGACTGTATAACTAGCACAGCCGCGAGCTCCGCTGGTGAACGCCCATAGGTATCGGCTGATACCGCTGAGTCTTTCTAATTAATTAAATTGGCGAAACCACTTCACAGAGTAATAGGTAAAAACCCCGCGCATTAAAAAAATAAAAGAACCTCGCGCAAAAAAAAAAAGAACCCTCGTGGTAAATAACTGATGCAGTTAAAACGACCCTCTGTCCCGACCCCCCTAAAACTGCGCCCCTTTTAACAGCTCCCTTCCCGGCCGGCAACCTGCCTCCCCCTTCCGACTACTCCCCCAGTAGTGCACAGTCTCCCTCTCCCTGATTTCGCAGCCGGACCTTCTCCTCCCCGGAATCCTCTCCTCTACACCATGGCAAACTACGAGGATGACATGGACTACACCCTCGACCCCGACAAGCCTCTTTCATGGTTCCCGACAAGTGGCAACACTCGACTTTTCTTCCCTGGGCACCCAGCGCTTTCTGCTGCTTCTACACCCTGGGAGACCACGGAACCAATTACACACTTTCTTCCCCCCTGGCAACTCACAGAGACCCCCAATTGACTCTACCCTTCCGCAACCACCCCTCAGTGACTACCCCCTAGAGGCCTCCTCTCTGAATTTACAGGCTCTCCCCCCTCTACCTTCCCCGGATCGTCTGGCTACTACATCTCTCGGTGTTGCCCTACCCCTCACCTTCTCAAACTCCACCTACTCGACCCTCCC
>JZKD02S1844165.1:501614-511748 GCA_000966675.3 Picea glauca
CTTTCCTCTTCCAACTCAGAAACAAAACCAGACTTGGCCCTCCTACAAAAAACTCGGGATTAGGCTCTAACCTGGATGGCCTCCCCAAAAAAGGAAGAGGTTGCACCTCACTACTGTCAAAAGCTCAATCCAAGGCACGCATTGATATTGCATCAGGACATCAACAGTGAATTTTTGGGGCACTTAGAGCAGCGCATACCCCTGGGAGGGTTACCTCATGAAAGTGCTCTCCCTCAACTGCAAGGGTCTGGCGAGCCCCCATAAGAAATCTACCCCGAAACGGTTGATATTCACACATCAACCAGACATTGTACTACTACAGGAAACTATGACAAAATCCACAACCATCTCTGCCACTCTCACCTCCATGCTCCCAGGATGGACTTTTCTGGGACTAGATGCAGCTGGCTGATATGGGGGACTAGCTACACGTTGGTGCACAAACTCAATCAAGCTCTTAAACTCCTATCTAGGGATTGACATCTTTGTGGAAGGCCTTGAAAAAGAGTTTAGACTACTAAATGTCTATGGCCCCTACCTAGACAGACTCCCTTCTGGGAAACTCTCCTCAATCTAAATCTATTAAAGGACGAAAACCTACTACTGGGAGGTGACCTCAACTTCTCACTGGGGGAGGTTGTTAAGGTCCTAACCTGCACATAGGTAGATCAATGTATTCAGATGTAATAAAGGTCAATATTAATAAGGCCTTTCAATAAAATAGAATAAGGTGGATGTAAGAAGACCTAATAGAAGCTTCCGCTTCTAAAAGGATCTTCCTCTAGATGTTTCTCTTAATAGACATATTTAGTATAAATAAGGGTCAAGGGTATGAAAACCCTAGCTGGAAGATTATTGTAACAGAGCGCTGCTCGATTGGAGGTTGCCCCCTTGAAGAGGCCCGTGAACATTGCTTTATGAATCAAAGTGCTATTTCTATTGCTATTCTTATATCATTTCTGTGTTATTGTGAAGATTATGCTGTATATTTTACTGTTATTCTGCCATTTCTAGAATTTTATTTCTGTTTTGCATATTTTATATATCTGGTATCTTGCAGAGGCAGAAACATGGGGCCCCACAGCACGCCCAGGCCCTCTCACCACTAGACTTAATCACCTTCTGTCATTTAGCAGGCTCTTAGGCATCTCACCTTGGAAACTTCTTCCAACTTGGAGGAACATGCGCTTAGGGGAAGCAAGAGTGGCAAAACGTATCGATCGTTTTCTAATAGCAGAAGCCCTAATGGAGGAAGCATTTCAAGTCAGACAATGGATTGGGGCAGGTGGAATATCATACCACTACCCAGTCTGGCTAATACTAGAAGGTGGTCCAAAAAAAAACCCCTCCCCCTTTAAATTTAATGCTACTTGGCTTGAAGACGAAAGCTTTCGAGATCTGGTAAAAAAGCACTGGAGGCCCTTTGAATCAAATACATGAACACCAGCGGGTGTCCACTTTGCTAAAAACCTCAAAAAAATCAAGTCGTTAACCATCCCCTGGGCAAAGGAAAAAAGACAGAAAGAGGAAAGAGAACTATGAGCCACATAAGAACAATTAGAAGCCTTCGACCAGGAGGCAGATGGGGGCTTCCTCACAGACTCTACCAAGAACAATCTAAAATTACTGGAAACTCGTCGCAACCTGGCTGAACAGGAAGCAACTTGGAGACTAAAAAACAGGGCAATTTGGCTAGAACAAGGAGACGAAAACACCAAATTTTTCCATGCCTTTGCCAAGGGACGAAAAGCCACAAACACTATCTGGAATATGAAGGATCCGGAAGGAAGAACACTTTCCACTTTCCCAGAACTGGTAGAACTGGGGAAACATCATTTCAAAACTCTTTACAAAGCAGAGCAGAGGGCTAATATTGTTGAGATTGTCAAACTGGCACTCTATTATCCCAGCTTTGTAAATGAACAAAATAACAAAGACCTCTACTTAGAAGTCAGTGAATCCGAATTAAAAGAAACCCTTGGAATCTTTCAAAAAGACAAAAGCCCAGGCCTTGATGGCTGGCCAATAGAATTCTACCTAGCTTTCTATGAACCACTGGGTGCAGACCTCCTTCGGGTAGTGGAAGAAACAAGGATGAATAGACTGATACATCCACCATTCAACACAACCTTCCTGGCATTAATCCCCAAAAAGGATGAACCCTCATCCTTCGAAGATTTCCGACCAATTGCACTCTGCAATTGCATTTACAAAATCGTTGCAAAGATTATCTCCAGGCGTCTCAAACCCATCCTATCGGAGGTGATCTCAAATGAACAATTCGGCTTCCTAAATGGACAACAAATACATGAAGCTATTGGAGTGTCTCAAGAAGGCCTACACAGCTTAAAATCCCACCGTTCCAAAGTAGTAGTAATAAAAATCAATCTATCAAAGGTTTTTGATCGAGTAAGTTGGTCATTCATTAGACTACTACTCACACACTTAGGGTTCAAGGTTTCCTTCATCAGATGGATAATGGCTTGTATTTCCTCAGTAACCTTTGCAATACTGATAAATGGAGCAACTTCCCCTTTCTTCACCTCTGAGAGAGGACTAAGACAAGGTTGCCCCCTCCCCTCCCTACTTTTCCTCCTAGTGGCAGAAGGTCTTAGCAGGGCACTGATCTCGACAAAAAACTTGGGAGATATCAAAGGCATAAAAACTTCTCCAAATTTCAGAATTACACATCTACTTTTTGTAAATGATGTACTAATCTTCTGCAATGGTAGACCAAGAGATGTCGAGACCCTAGCAGAAATCCTCCAGCTCTTCCAGGACGTCATAGGGATGATCATAAATTCACAAAAATCCACCTTGTCCCTCACTGGACTTGACGGTTCTACAACAACCCTCTACAAAACACTTTTCCCTTTCCCACTACAAGACCTCCAACAAGGGATCAAATATCTTGGGTTCTAGCCAAAAGAAAACAATTATCAAAAAAGGCACTGGAGCTGGCTACTGTCCAAATTAGAAAAAAGACTCTCTCTCTGGAGTTTCTGCTGGCTCTCAAGAGTAGGAAGGTTGACCCTCACGAAAACTGTCCTAGAATCCATTTCGATCTATTGGATGTCCCTCTCCTGGATCCCAAAAGGCATACTAGAAAAAATATGAAGGCTCTGCTTCATATTCATCTGGTCAGGAATGAAGGACCACTACATTATACCTTGGGAAAAATGGGAACTCTTGGCCAGACCAAAAGCACTGGGAGGCTGGGGGTTGAAAAACATCTTCTCTTTTGCAAAAGCACTAGCGGCCAAATCCAGCTGGAGACTAATCACCACCAACAACCTATGGACACAAGTGGTCACTCACAAATATATACATCCTGGAACGATAGAAGATTGGATACGTCAGGCAAACAAAACCACTACAAACTGCTCCATAATATGGAAGGCCATCATCAAGTCCTTCCATGTAATTGGGGATGGGCTAGCTTGGAAAATCGACAAAGGAGAAAAACTACGTCTAGGCTCAAATCCTTGGCCAGGCAGTGGGAATGCCCACTCACTTGAACTTGAACTTCAGGACCACCTACATGCACAGGGACTCTACAAACTAAATCAAATCGCAGACTCTGGTTCTACAGACATTTGGCACCAAGGTTGGCTTAGAGTGGAGACCCTCAGGCTGAATGGTGAATTAAAACATCAATGGGAAAACTATTTGTTTGCACTCCTGAGGAAAAATATAAGACTCCTGGATAGTGAAGACGAGTTGGTCTGGCAGAAAGCCCCACACGGTGTGTACACACCGAAACTAGGATACACAGCCCTCAGTGTTGACCTTCTACAAGAAAAGCCACACTAGTGGTGGAGGAGGCTTTGGAAACTAAAAGCACCACTAAAATCAAAGCTCTTCATGTGGAAAACATTATCAAACAAGGTTCCAACTTGGGACAAAATGCGAAAATGCAAAATCGAAGGACCAGGATGGTGTACATTATGCAAAAGGGACTCCTAAACAATTCATCATCTACTCATCACATGCCCTTTTACTAAAAAAGTATGGAGGGAAGCAGCTTTCATCGTACAAAAAAGACTTACCTGGATTGGACAAACACTTGACTCCACTTGGAAGGCCTGGCTAAATGACACCCCTCACAAAACGCAAAAAGCCCTGCCACTACTAATTAATTGGGGAATTTAGCTAGCCCAGAATAAAGAAATATTTCAGGAAAAAACCATTGCACAGAATTTGTCGCAGCCCAAAGTCTCACCATACTTGATCAACTCCCCCAGGAAAATACTGCTCACAAAGCAAATTCCCCTCCTCCCCCAACCATAAAACACTCCATAGCTTGGGCTTTCTTCGATGGGGCCTCACACAACTCTCTCTGCGGGGGGGTATCCACCTTCACCTCTCAGACACACACTCCTACAAGATAAAATCGGGACTTGGGAATGGCACCAACAACTTCGCAAAATTGATGACGCTCCTCCTACTTCTCAAACTAGCAAAAGAATTTCAATTGAATGCCTTACAAATATTTGGGGATTCTATGATTGTAATAAAATGGGCACAAAGAACACATCATTGTCACAACATATTTTTGCAGCCCATTTTAAGAGAGACTCATATGTTGTTGAGTACATTTGACTCCTTCTCTCTTCAACATGTCTATAGGAGCAGAAATACCATAGCAGATTTGTTGTCCAAAGACGAGCTCAACTTAAATTTTGGTCAATGGCACTTTACAGAAACAAAAGAAGATACAGTACAGACTTACTACCACAGACCTTTCATTGAAGATCATACATACTCTACTGCATGATAAATATCCAAAAAAATGTATATTTTTTGTCTCTCAGACAGTAACGCTATATATTCCTAATTTCTGAGAAAGTACAATATTTTGTAATATTCAAATCCTCTCTACAAAGCACTGAAAAACTTTGGAAAGCCAACGGTATACCAACATCTGATCCGCACAGATATCAGCAGATCAACCTTATTCTGGTGCAAACCGTCACACTTTCTACATGCTTATAAATGTGCTAAACTAGCACCTACAAAATGTAATTTTGTCTCTTCGGATGAATAAAATTACGCTTTTTTTTCTGAAGAATAAAAAAACTGATGCAGTTAAAACCCTCGGCCCAGGGAAATCCTAGGGCGGAGTAAATAATCAAATGGGCGTAGTGAAAATCAGGTGCAATAAATAATATGATAGGTTATTATTAAGCTAATCTCACTAATAAACTTTCAGTAATGATTAACCGACATGTTTTGACATAGGAAGATAGTCCATAAAAATTTACCCTCCAATTTTTTGTGACAAAGAAAAATATTCTAAACATATTACATCTTGGCTATAGAAACCATCTTTGTGATTAAAAAATTATTAAATATGGCGATTGTGTCCATTGGATTTATTCTATTTTGCATTTTACACGTTGTTATCATTTTATGGTAATTTATTTCCATGGTATCTCTATGGTAAAAACATAGAGATACTTTTCATATTCAAAGTTAGGGTTAACCACCTCTTTATAATATCTTAATTTTCTTGTATCCTCTAATTCTTTATCACACCATAGATTCTCCTTAAATTTAGCTTGCACAATATTTTTAATATCATTTGTGTTCTACATAATAACTTCTTCTTTTATTCCCCAATGATTTAGCCAAGACTTGGCATCATTTTGCCATCTCGGCTTGATCCATTGGTGATTTTTGCTAGAGTATGAAACAATTTTGGGGAGCCTCTTGTTATCCTTGTTGTTTATCTTGTTCTTGTACATTAAGTACCTAATCATAGTTGTGCTCTCAATGGAGGAAATGTTCGCTTCGATGGGGAGGATATGATAGGGTGTATTGCCCTTAATTTTGAGATTATAAGTTGTAAAATTATTTTGGATCTATTATATCTTTCTCTAGTATTCTCGAGAGGTACTACATCCCCAAACTTCACATCCATATAAGATAACAGGAATGACAAGAGTCTCAAAGATGAGCTTTTTCTTATCTCATAGTCAAAGGTTTGCTATTTTACAATTATTTTCAAGCCCATAATAGGATTTCCACCTTCTATTTATCCTTTTCTCAATGCTATAGTTACAATTGAGCTTGTCATGAATATCGATTCCAAGATACATGTACGCACACACTTCCTCCAAGATATTGTTGTCATATAAAAAATTATCATATGTGATCTTGTTGGATTTAATGATCATAACCTTCATTTTGTCAGTGTTCAAAGTCATACTCTTACTAGAGAAGAAGTCCTTGAGGATTCTAAGTAGCTGACCAAGGTCATAGGGATTCCTTTCCATAAGAACAATCTCATCGACAAAAAGAAGAAGAATGATTATCATACTAGCAAGAGAACATTTAAACAAAGCCACATCTAAGAGAACATTATCGAACTCTTGAGTAAACCGAATTGATGTTTAAAGCAACAAAGATCACCTAATGTCATTCCAATTTATTTGTTTTTAGCATTCATTATCAAATTTTTACTATTTTGTTGCAATTACATTTTATTAAAATTTATAATTTGTAAAATATTGGCTTAGTATAAATTTATTTTTAGGTTACTTAAAATAACATGAAGAGAAACTAGTGTTTTAAATTTAAAATTCAAGAAAAATTATTTTAAATTGATATAATTACAAGTATAAGATGTTGATATTACACAATTCAATTACAGTATGGGTATGAAAGGGCATGGAATCTATTTCTATATTAAAAACAATAATTTCATCAATCTAAAATTGTAATTTTGATAAAGATTGCTTAACTAGATTTCTGTAATGGTAAACTGAAAAAATAAAAAATATATAATGTTTACCCTTCTTCATAATGTATTTCAATTTATTTTAATAGTGAATTATTTTAAATGGATTGTGATTTGAGTACAATTGTAAGTATCCTATGCTCAACGTTATTTGAGTTAAAAAATGTTTAATTTTTACATTAACCTCCTCCATTCAAAACACCTCTATACCTTTTAGTTGTGTGCATCACCTCGTTGAGGTGACAATTATGTCAGTTAAAAAATGTTTAATTTTTACATTAACCTCCTCCATTCAAAACACCTCTATACTTTTTAGTTGTGTGCATCACCTCGTTGAGGTGACAATGTATAAGGTAATACCCCATCGATGAAAGAGGTTACACCCTTGGAGTATCTTGTCCTTGCTAATAAATATAGTTAAGCATAGTTCCCTTGTAAGAGTTGAGGGGGTAGCACCCTATGGTCATAAAAAGTCTACAACATTTGACATACTAAGTTCATGCACCAAGTGGCACACTTTAATAGAGACCAACCATTGATAGGACCATTATACATGTACACCAAAAATAATATGTAGTATACCAAGAAATAAACAAGCATAAATACGTGAATGAACATTCTTGTAATTGCATACAATATGTAGTGTACCAAGAAACAAACAATCATAAATACTTGAATGAACATTTTTATTATGTTAGAACCATTATACATTTATACCAAAAATTAAAAATAATATGTAGTGTACCAAGAAACAAACAATCATAAATACTTGAATGAACATTCTTGTAATTACATGCTATATGTAGTGTACCAAGAAACAAACAATCATAAATAATTGAATGGACATTTTTGTAATTGCATGCAATTTTTGTGTAATGTATGTATCATAAAGTATGTATGTAATTGCATGCAATTTATTTATTTTTCATTAATTTTTTTTAACTAAACATTCACAATAATAAAAATTCACAACAATAAAAAGTAATGTTCTAATTGTTTTATTTTTTACCTATTTTGGTAATATATATTTATTGATTTTGATAGTGATGTTTTATTTTTTACCTGCTTTGGTAATATATATTTATTGATTTTGATAGTGATTTGATTAATTTTAATTTTTAAAAAGTAAAATACTTAAATTACTCGTAATAAAAATATTGTTTTGGACTTATTTTGGTCATATTTATTTATTTGACTAATTTTGATTGTGTATAAATTTAAAAAGTTAAATAATTAGCATACTCCTAAGTGGGTGAATGGGAATGCCGAAGTAATTGAAGGGAGTCTTTATATTAATAATGTTAATTGAAATCGTAAAGATATTATAATTAAAATGATCATATTTGAGGTTGGTTCACTATTTTGATGAAGACCTCTTATAGTAACTCTCAAATTGATGAAAAGATTATACCTCTTGAAAAAAAAGTGTACATGATCTTTAAGATATGAATTTATGTTAAAAATGATAATGAAAATGTCAATAACGATGATGGAATTTAAAAATAATATGTTTTGGTTGTGGATAAAATATTTAATAATAATATTTGCATTCATGAATTAAAAAATTAAAAAATAATATTTGGTTGTGGTGAAATTTTATAATCAAATGTAATATTGTTAAGATACTATGATGAAGACATCAATTAGTTTATCGAATCTTATGAAAGGTAAGGAAAGACTTAGTTAACTTTAACATTTTATTTCTTATGAAAAAATAAAAGAGATGTTTGTTAATTATCATATTTTTTATTAACTAAAAAGATATATAACCATTGATATATTAATAAATACTATGTGAGGGAAGCTTGTCATTGATATATAAATACATTGGTATTTGACCTATGTAATATTTCCCACAAGAGCGAGGAATTTGGTAAACCCCTGGGCCAATCTAATGTTGGATTTATCTTTAGCATTTCTAAAAAGTTGTTCTAGGGTTTTGTAAGGTTTGAATACAGTTTTAATATTTTTTTTAGCTAAGAGCTTGGAGATCTGATCGGTGCTGCCCTAGATATAAGATAGAGAGATGAGAGCACGATGAGGGGATGAGGGAGAGGTAATTTTAGGTTTAGGATTATTGGTTGAGCGAAGAGATGAGAGCTCAATGAGGGGTTGAGGGAGAGGTGATTTTAAGTTTAGGGTTACTGGTTGAGCGAAAAATGTGTGTGATTTGTGTTAGAGAGAGTATCCATTGGACAATAGGGTTTTGGTTAGGTGGGCATTTTCCTTGGGGATAAATTGAGGGGAAAAGTTATGGATGACTGTGTGCCTTCACCGCCTTCTTAAGCTCCATTCGACACTGCCTAATACAATATTTCTCATAGATATCCTTCTCATACATAATGATTATTCTCATAGACACACCTTCTACTCGACAATGTGGAACTCATGTAACGCTTAACAGACACTTGGTAACAATTTGGGTGTTTTTGGTTGCATTGATTTTCCTCTGTCATGCTTCAAAATTCTTCAAAGAAGGTTAACCAATCATCTCATTAGCGATTGAGTTAATCTGCACAATATCCAATTATTTCTGTCACGGATTTTAGTTGGCTTTTTCATGGTAGAGATTGTTGTAATTTTGACACCCATTGGAGTGATTTTTTCCTTTATTTTTTGGTGGGTATTGGTAGGATGGGAGAACGAGAATGCTTCAAAGTAATAAAAGGGTGGTGTGAAGAAAAGTAAGAAAACTAATAGAATAGAGATTTTATGTAGGTAAATTGTTGTGTTTATTTTTTTTCAAACACCCATAGCATTTTGGGGTGGTAGTGGAATAAATACATGTTTTTTGAAAGTTCTTGAATCAATAAAAAATAGTATAAAGAGCCTCTTGTAAATATATTAAGACAATTTTTTTAAAATGAAATGATAAATTCAGAGATATCTTAGTTGATAAACCGATTGAATTACATCAAATTTTATCTTCAAAGTGTCTTATTTATACAAATTTGATATAAGCCTTCAATAATTGTATATTATTCAACATATATCAATTGTGTGGCAGAGTGTCATTCCAAATGTGGTGATAGGTAGAACCATTTATATCTTGGATAATAACAAACCATTTGGATGAGTTTTTGGGACTAAGCCAAGTTAATGGCTGAAAATTGACCATAATAACTTAACGTCATATAATTAAGTTATGTCATAACTTAAGGAGTAGGAAGATTAGATTTATGATTAATGTGTATTGTGTTTGAATGCATTTAGTCAAACTAAATATTGTTTGGATCATGAATATTAATAAGTTAAATAAACATAAGAGTGAAAAATCCAAAATGCATTTCTATTTTATTTTACAATACGATTATATATATATATATATATATATATATATATATATATATATATATATATATATATATATATATATATATATATATATATAT
>JZKD02S1844165.1:511798-549063 GCA_000966675.3 Picea glauca
TATTCTTTATATTTTAATTACTAAATATTGAGATTTTAGTTTTAATTACTAAATATTTTTTATATTTTAAATACTAAATATTGAACACATTAAGAATCTAGTGTTTACACTGCAAGCCCTCCCCACCTATCTCTTCACGGTCCTAGCAGCACCAAAGCACATCATAAAAGCCATAAGAAACTTGCAGCGCAATTTTCTTTGGCACGGTCACCAGCCAAACAAGAAGTGGGCCCTAGTCAGCTAGGACAAAATCTGCATGCCAAAAAGTCAAGGGGGACTAGGCCTACGGGACCCAAGAAAGCTCAATCACGTCATGGGAGAAAAAATCTGGTGGCGCTGGCTGAAAGCTCCTACAACGACATGGGCACGAATTTGGAAACACAAATATGCCCCACTAACGCCTGTCAATCAGCTGATTAGGCACAACAACAGAATTCAAGGGTCCAACATCTGGAACACTGCTTGGCAAAACCGCACCCTGGTTCAGAATCATGCCTTCTGGGAGGTCAGAGACGGGGAGAGTGTTATGCTTTGGCACGACTCCTGGCAGCAACTCAAGCCACTGAGCAGCATCGAAGACCTCGGCACCCTGAGGGAAGCCATTGACACGCATGCCTCCCTAAGGGTCAAGGATCTTTGGAAACCACAAGGGCAACACCCACACTGGTGCCAATGGAAAGTATCACACCAAGACCTGGGAGTTTCTGAAAATCTCAGCTTGGGAAGTTGGCATACACAAGCCAAACGCTGAAAAATTCAAGTCAGAAGAGGACCGGACATCCTGCGATGGGGGTACTCCACAGCTAGGACCTTCACAATAAAGGAAGCTTATACCATCTATAGCCACCATCAAGGCGAAGATAAACAACCCATCTGGAACAAAATTTGGGACTTTGCTCTATGGCCTAAGGTCTCCACCTTCCTCTGGCTAGTAGTGCACAACAGGGTCCTAACTTGGGACAATCTCAGAAAGCGCGGCTTCATCGGACCCTCCCTCTGTGTGCTTTGCCAGCAACAAGAAGAAACCAAGGAACACCTCTTTAATGGTTGCCACTACAGATGGAGCGTATGGGACCAAAGCGCACAAATTATGCACAAATCGGGGCAACATCGAAACAGTGTCAATGATACAATAGAGCACTGGGATAGCATATCCTTCAAAAGCACGCTCCTAAATCATATTTGGCGGCTCTTACCAGGATTTATCCTCTGGCAGCTTTGGAAGGAAAGAAACAGAAGAATTTTCCACTCGCAGGCCTCCTCGCCGGAGAGCACTTGGGAGGCTATCGGCTCGTTAATCAAAGAGACAATCCGATGCAGATCCTAGGAAAAGGAGCACCTAGAGGGCACCCCCGAGGAGCATTGCATCCTCCAACATTAGCAGCCCCTCCCTCTCAATCACTCAACCCTGCGAACCAACAACCCCCCCCAAGCCAGCCCCATCACTTGGTCCCCCCCTTATGCCCCTTTTATCAAAATCAACTTTGATGGAGCAGCCAAAGGAAATCCAGGAACAACAGGTTGGGGTGCAGTGATCAAAGACTCGGAAGGGAAAATCCTGGGACTTTTAGCAGGCTTCCTAGGGGAGACGACAAATAATGTTGCAGAGCTAACAAGCCTATTGAGTGGTCTGCAGGAAACAATGGCTAAAGGCCACCGCAACATAGTCCTGAAGGGAGACTCACAGGTCATCATTCATATAATCACCAAAATCCTGAACGGGAGTCCACCTTCAAAGATCTCACCAAGTTGGCGTCTCTCAGGACTGCTAGAGGACTTTAAAAGCCTCCTCACATCCACGCTTAGCATAGTACCTTCCCATGTGAAGAGAACGACAAATCGGGTTGCAGATTGCCTAGCAAACGAAGCAGTCGAAAGGGAAGACAATTTCTCATGCTGGATGGCCCACGCCCCAGACTGCCCAGACATCCTTGCGAGGTGCCATGCCTTAGCCCACAGGGACCTCCTCCCCCC
This sequence comes from Picea glauca, assembly GCA_000966675.3. Lineage (NCBI taxonomy): Eukaryota > Viridiplantae > Streptophyta > Pinopsida > Pinales > Pinaceae > Picea > Picea glauca. The sequence continues at coordinate 513,773 of JZKD02S1844165.1, forward strand.
GGATGGGGTGACACGCGCCCATCAGCAAACACGCAGACGACCGCCGGGACACCCATTTATGGCATCAACCGGCGAGCGCCCTCCGAGCACTAATTAGCCCATGGCCTGCACCAGCCACTTCCAGTCGACTAGCCCTCTCGCGCGAGGGAAGTGTACCAGGTGGCAGTGCACTTACTACCTAGCCTTAATGGCCTCGGCAGTCATGATCGTTTGGTGCGTCATCGCAAGGATGAATAGGAGTGAGGTGTATCGGACCATTGCAGTGTTCATTCCGTTTGCTCTCAATTTTCGACCTCTGTTGCAGCCAGGAAGCGAAGAGGCCCAACAGATAAAAGCTCGAACCGTGCCCAGGCTCCGGGGGAAATCCCGCAGAGGGGCAGCCTGGTGCAGGGCTGAGTCTTGACGCAAGCGAATTCGTAATTTCGAACGAGCATTGGCTTTGGCTGCCACCCGACGCAAGCAAAGAACTTGGGTGCCACCCATGGCAATTATAGAAGAAATCAGCTTGGAGGAGGCCTCGCAGCACCCCCCCTCACGTGACTGTGTAGAAGTAACAAGGCCACTGCCCGGAGACACCCTGTGAAACCTCAACGTTGCCACCAAGGAGGACCTCTTCCCGCCCTGCATTGTCGAGGAGGAAGTCCCTCCTGCCAACACCACAGGGACGGGAGAGCGAGCAGGAATGTCAACCAGAGAAGCGGGGGACTCTAGCATACGGACGTGCAACGACAATGACCAGCCTCCAGCCACGGATCTTTGGTATCTCCCACTCATCTTTGAGCTCCGGAATCTGATGGAAGACCAAGCTTTTCGCCTAGCCAGGATGGACCAACAGATGGACATGCTTTTTGCAGCTTATTCCAAGAGCTCTCCAAAGCGACAATGCTCGACATGCGCTTAGGCGTACTCGCTGCCGGCAGGCTGGCGTCAGAGGAGGAACGAGGCTCCTGGTTAGAATGTCTATGCTGCTCCTGGTTAGAATGTCTATGCTGTCTAGTTTAGTTAGAATGTTCAATTACTTTTTGGCTTGCTATGGCCTCTGTTTTAAAACTCTTTAGCTTTTTAGCCCTGGTTTCCCTCGGGCGGGGCACCCACCTGTATAACTTGAAAACAAGACTGCACCTGGCACAGAACGCCCAACTGTCCTGGTTTCTTGCTCAGGCAGGACAGCTGGCGGCAACTATGGACACTGTAATTTCTTTTTTGCTAATATAATAGGTACTACCCTTTTTTATTTAAAAAAAAAAAAAGAATCTATTGTTTACACCCTTTAGAGTACACTTCATTGAACACATTGAGAATTCAGTGTTTACACCCATGGATGCAATATAGCTAAGGCAACATGTACTCATACATGAAATTCATTGAACTCGATGAGAATCATGGCAAATTTACATGTTTAAGGATTAACATGTTTAGGTATTAACCTTTTTTTAGGATAAACCATAGAAATGCATACACTAAATGCATTCAAGGTATTGAGAATCGTGGAATTTATTATTAAAATACTAAAACGAAGAAAGCGCAGAAATAACCAGGAAAAGGTGCATTCACTGAGTGAACGAAAATCCAAATTCTAATCATTAATAAAAATGTTTCAAAGTCTAAAACAAGGTAGCGAATATAATTTTTAATTTAACATTTATTTTTTCAAACTTTGATAATCTATATAAAAAAAATTCATTGAATATTTAATATCAAAATTTAATTCAAAACAATTTAAATATTTAAATATTTAAAAACACTATTTTTATTATATATTATTTTTATTATTTAAAAGAACAAATCATTTTAATTTTAATTTTATAATTAAATAAAAATTATAATAAAAAAAAAAAAAAAAATTTAATATCAACAAATTAATTTTATTGTATTACCTAATTCCCTGTATCCAAATTGATTTTATTGTATTACCTAATTCCCTGTATCCATTGAAGGAAATTTATTTATTTTCTTATATTGTTTATTTTTGTATAATAGACTAAAAGTACTACCAGTTGATGCCACTTTATAACTTGGTCATCTAATCCTTCAATCCCTCTATGCATGTATGCAAACTGTCAATGTGATGTATTTATGATTAACCCCAAAAAATACCTTCATAGATCTTTCTTTTAGGTTATCCCACCTTGCAACTATTTTGGGGGTATTTTTGGAACATGGCAAGTGGTGCCATTGAGTATAGCAAAACTATTAAACTGTTGTCGAATTAGGATTACTTCTTCAAGAATATGGATCTTCGTTATAGCATCAACAAACCCTTGTTTCACCTCTAGATCATCTATTGGCACAACTCTGCCTGGCCTCTACTTATACCACTTTGGATCATAAGCATCCATATGAAGAGGGGTGTTCAACCTTTTCCATCTCTTCTCTATCAACTTTTAGAGTTATTGTAAAACTCCAAAGAGGGGGTCTCTTTGATGGATTATGGACATTGTCTTGCCAACCATGTGTCAATTGATTTATATATTTCCCCAAGATGAGGGGAAGTTGAATCTGCATACTTATCTTCTCCACCATTGGAGATGTGAAAGAGACAATGTATTTGCATTCAACGCACTAATCATTATTCAAAATCAGTTGCTTCACTTCCTTGCCCAGCTTTGTTTTGGCTTCCTTCCCATCTCGACCATTCATCATTTACAACAATAGCTAAGGCCACTTGCACCTCAAGTATACTAGTTCACTAGTGATTGCATCAATGTTACTTAGGAAAATATACAACCACTCTTCTGCTTCATTCTTTAAAGATAATAACATGGAGATTTCGACCCTCTTCAACATTAATACCCCATAAAATAGGTCATTAACTCTCACATGACTTCGCCCCTCAAGTTTCAACCATATAGCTATAGACACAAGATTACCATCCTTTGTGCCTTGGAGCTCATTAAGGAGCGACAATCTATCCGGCAGGGATATGTCCATTGCAGTGGAGACAAAGTCATAAGACCATCTCATTGTTGACATCTATTTATGATTTTTATTGACTATCATGATTCATTGAATAGATATTCTGACACTGAAGTAATGCAATTTAACTTTTTTGGATTCGTTGAATAGAAATAATGAGTTATGCCATAGAAGTGAATGAGTTTCTTTAGTCTATACAATATGCATTCTGCCATAGAAGTAATGCAGCTATGATTTCACTTAACTATTTCTTTAGTTTATACAATAAATAAGTTTTGATTTGATGTTGTTTGCTGCAGCATATGTGCGGAAAATAACAAATCGAAAAAATATTGATGTCATGGAGGATCTTGATAATGAGAAACCTCCATGAGCATGAAATCATTGCGATGGAAAAGTCCTTTGCACTCAATACCCAAAGGGAAATTATTCTTTATGCTTCAGAAATTCTATCTGAAGAGGGGCTATGTTGTATTTCATATTCTTGGATAGTAAAATCAATTTGCAGGGCTTCTATTGGTATTTGTCGGAAGAAGGTTTGACCATTAACTTGTTCGATAATTTGGGCAAGTATTGCATTTGAATTGTGAAGGCTTCCTTGTTTCCTAAATTGTCACGCTATACAATTATTTCCTTATACCCAACATTGGATATCAAAATCTCTTTTTTCTTACTCGTAGAGATAGTTTCATGGGGATGAAGTAGATGTGCAACTGACCCAAGAAATGGTCTATTGCACTTCCATGTCACCCTTACAATCTTGTCAGAAAGACATGGCTTTTTGTTACATTCTTTAAATTGGTATCATTGTTTCCATTACTGAGGATCAAAAGGGCAAAGCAATTGTTTTCTTGCTATAGCATTGGATGTTTGTTGCATTCTTTAAGTTGGTATTGATGTTTACATTAATGGGATTAAAAGGGCAAAGTGATTGTTTTGCTATAGCATAAGTCGAGATTTGTAACATACATAAGAGATTTACAATTTGATAACTCGATGCTTTGATCAATAGAATCATTGTTTCTGCTATTTGTATTTGGAGAAGGTTTGTTGCCATGTCAAATTCATATAAGACATGTATTTAGGAACAATGAATATTCTTTGATAACTGGATGATTTGATAATTAACATCATTGTTTCTGGTATTTGTATTTGGAGAAAGTTTGTTGCCATGTCCAAGTCATCGTATTTTTTGTTTTGAATTTCATTTTAGTATGTTTCTAAGCATCTTAGAAAGTTGGCCTTCATTTTTTAATCACTTGAAAGTTTAAGTTGAAATTTGCAATGTAATCCATTTCTTTAAAATAATCTAGGAGTTGAACATTAGTTTTTCCAAAACACAAAATCAACAATACTTGGGTGGAAAGAATGAAAGTGGACTAGGACAAGACTATGCCCTCTTGTCTCGCCAACAACCCAAAGTTGCAAATGGAATCTAAATTTTTTTGGGATGGTGTTTATTCATTTTTATTAACTTCCTCTGGGAGGAAAATAGAGTAATCAATTTGCTTCGTTTTTCTATTAGCCTACGTAGTCTTGGCGAGTTCATTTTTTTTTAATACATTATGCATGTACTTGAGTTGAAATTTGGGATTTTTTCATGATTTTCGAGAATCATAAATACACTGCGAAAAACAATCAATGTCATAAATACCAGTAAATAATAAATATCATCAAGCTCCCATCTATGTCGTCGGCCCACCGCCATCATAAACTAGTCCGCATAGCGGCAATATTCTTCTGAGCATACGCTAGTGAGATCCACATTGAGTCCAAATTAATGAGGACTTGTCGTGGAAACACACTTGAGTGATTGTATGATAGTTTTCCCTACAATGAGTCGGTTGTGGGTCTTTAGAACTTCCTTTTCCATGGTAGGAGAGGAGACCACCACTGTCCTTTTCATTCAGAGAGAGAGACATGAAAGGCCCGTAATTTGTAGCAAGGTGGAAGAAAGAGTTTTTGGGTTTCTTACCCAACTGCAACAGATTTCCCTCAATGGGCCTCCCAGAGGCCCGGAAAGAAGCCTGCAATAAGTCTTCATCCTCTACAAATTCAATACCCAAGAATATGATGGAAGAGGCGAATCCCAACACAAAATACCATAATACCCATAAAATATCCATTGACACCAAATATATGCAAATAAGGTCAATCATAAACCATGTAGAGCACAAAGAGAGATACCAACACATATACTTGCAGCTAAAAAAATCATAGCATATGCGTATATAATCGGTACTCACATAATGTTTACACATAAAAAAATTAAGCATGATAGATGGGCTCTCTGTTGCTAAATCATTGACCAATTTTTACCAGGGTTTTGAGCTGGAAAATGCAGCGACTTGTATGGTTAATGATGGAGATTTGCAGTTCCTAAGTACAAGAATGGAAAGATTCAAAATACTACATGTAACTAGTTCATGGTTTTAGACTTCCTCTTATGCAACAACAGGCAAAGGGGACATTCGAAATAGTCATGCGCTAGAGTCTGGAACAACGACCGCAATATCTAGAACAATCCCTCATGCATCTCCGTGTATTACAATAAATGGGTCGAGGAGTAGTGAAGATGGGAAGGAGAGGCGGTGTGAAGATGGTGCTCGAAACGAGGATTGAATCGAATCGAGGTGGATGGCCCAGATTGGATCCATGGTGACGACCGCCATCAACTAATTAAAATGACGGTGGAAACATAGTGGGAAAAGGCTTAATAAAATAAAAAAAATAAAATAACAACTTTATATATAGCAGTATTGATAAGGGTGTTTTTTTTGGTTGACAGTTGGAGTGATAAGGTGGTTTTCCCTGTTTACAAGTTTTGGTTGACAGGTTTTGTTTGTTGAGAGGTGGTATTTGAAAACCCGTCAACTAGTTGACAGGGTTTCAGCAAAATCTTTCTCTAAAATATGCTTTCGGCATAATTAGACTACTCTTAACAAAAATATTATGTATTCTATTTGTTGTGATTTAACATTTATTTCGTTTGTATTAATATTTCTACTTTTCTCACTTAATTATTACTATACTAATTAACATGATAATTATTATTGTACTAATAAATTGTAAACTTATTAACATCTAATTGTGTTGATTGCAACTGAATCATGTTTTTTTTTTAAACCTTTCCTAAATCTTTACATATGAATAAGTATCTATTTATGTGGTTTTTTTTGCTTAAGTAGAGGAAACATCAATAGGTTCAATGCCATGCCCCTTAATGAAGTATCTTTTCTTAAGTAGAGGAAACATCAATAGGTTTAATGTCATGCCCCTTAATGAAGTATCTTGCTCCAGTGAATTTCATTAATCACTCGCTCATTTTATGGTTTTGCATATGTGGAGTCCCTAAGCAAAAGTTTGAATCATCTTTTTTGTTGTTTTGAACAAGGTGGTTGATGTTTTGACTGCCAAAAAAATAAAATTGAAGTTCAAGTCTTTATTGGAATAACAATTTATATATTGAAGGCTTTGTTGAACATTTTTTCAAGGTGAAAGTTTTGTTGAACATAAAATTCTTGATATTATTTTTGAATAATTTTTGTGACAATGAAGTTTTTATGAGACTATTCTGAAATGTTGATTTTTTTTTTAAATTTTAAATATAACTATACTCATGGGAAACAAAAGTTTACATAAGAGAAAACTTGATCACACTCAAGACGAAACTCATCATAACAAACAAAGGAAAGAACATTATTGGAGAAAGAAACGAGAACGTGAAAATATTGAAGAAAGAAATGATGATGATGCAGATAGAGATTTTCAACAAGAAGAAGTCCAACCAGGTATGCATGTACATATTGTCTATATTAAAAGTATAGAATTCATTTATTTAAATTATTGTTTAAAATATAATTGATTTTAACTTAGATTTGATGTTTTTCAAAAAACATAAATAGATTTGTCTCATAACGTCGATGAAACCGAAATTGAAGCAGAAGTTGAATCACCTATAGGTATGTACATAAATCTAGATAATATAAGATGAACACTTGTTTATAGTTTAGTGAATTTATGTTTGGGTTTTGTTTTTTAATATAAACTTAAAATTGAAATATGCAGAATAATCTATCAACACTGATGATGAAATATTAGAAAATGTTGATATTGACAAATCTGGGAAGAAAGAAGTTAAGCATTATATAAGATATCGTGTTAAGAATATGTATAATACTTTTTTCAAAGATGAATAAGTAGCAGTACAAGCTCAACTTTTACTCTGTTTATGGGCTTGAAAACAATTGCAAATAACCAGAGCTTTGGCTATGGGATAAGAAAAAACTCTTCTTTGAGACTCTTGTCACTCATGCTATCTTGTATGGATGTGATGTTTGGAGATGCAATATCTCTAGATAATCCCGGAGAATGATAGAGAAGATCCAAAAGGATTTTATAACTTATAATCTCAAAATTAAAGGCAATACACCCTATCCTATCCTCCTCATAGAAGAAAACATTTCCCCCACTAGGAGCATGACTATGATTAGGTGGTCAATGTACAAGAACGATATAAACAACATGGCCAATAAGAGGTTCCCAAAATTGCTTCAAACTCTAGCCAAAACAACAGCTCAAGCAAGGATGGCATAATGATGCCAAGTCTTGGCTAAATCATTAGGGAATACATGAAGAAGTCATTTTTGTAGAAAATATAATATTAAAATTATTACTACATCTAAATTTAAGGAGAATCTATGGTGAGATAAAGAATTAGAGGATAAAATAAAATTAAGATACGACAAGGAGGTAGTCAACCCTAATTTAGAAGACCAAAAGTATCTCTTGGTTTTGACTATCATAAAGAAAAAAATTGGCATTGCTAGAACAAGGACAAACTCTCACGAGTTACATAGCGAAAGGGGGCATTGGACAATTCCCCAAACACCATAGGATGAGACAATCTATCATCTTTGTGACACTAAAAGGGTTGAAGATGAAAAACACTTCCTCTTAGAGTGGTCTCCCTATACCCAAATTAGATCACAATTTCAAAATATTTGTCACACTACCTACCTTCCTAAATAAAAAAATATGGTTATATTGGAATGCTTCTCTTAATAGTTTTCCAACACAAAAATAAAATCATGAAAAAATTCAAGTAATCTCTTACCTTTTTTAAGGTCTTAAGGTCTTAGATCAATTCTAGTTTGAGTGGACCTTAATTATCATCATTATCATATATTTAAATTAAATGTATAACTAAATTACACTCCATATAAATTTACTTTAATTTTAAATTTATTATGTATTAAAAATGATATTTAAATTTATTAGATATTAAATGTTAAAAGAAAATTTGAATTTTTTCTTAAATATTTTTTTTTTAAATATATTAAGTTAAACATTTTTAATTAATTTTATTTTTCATATTTTAATTTCCATTTTATGTTATAAACATTATTTTAAAATAAATTTATTACAATTTTACTTTTATAATTATTTAATTAAATTTTATTTTTCACGTTTAAATACTTTAATTACCATTTTGTTTTTCACTCGGCTCCAACCTCACCCGGTGATTACAGAGCCAGCTCAACGGCGCATCCACGTCATCACTTGACCAGAGCCAGCGCAGCGATGCTTCCTCTTCGTCGGGGTTATCTTCCGACACGGCATCCGTCGTGGGCGTCAACCCCAATGGTTGTTGTCCACCGGGATTCAACCCACCGTGTCGTAGGCTTGAGCGGCTCCGTTTGTGAAGCCAAGAAGAGATCCAACAGGCCGAGGGCGCTCCGGGGAATCGAACCGCGGACGTCGTGGTCGTCGGGTTGACTCTTTCGTGGCGACAGGCGACGGCGTTGGCTGTGAACTTGGACGTTGCAGAGGTGCGGGCCATCGGCAGCACAGTATCACAGCGCGCTCTGCTCTCCGCAGGCGTCGCAGGGTCGAGCCCCGCTCCTTCCTACACCCGTCGCCATTCTCCTGTCAAATTCTCTCACAATACACGTATGAGGAAGAGGAAATCAGAATCACATTCCTTCCTTCCAAGTTCCCATGCTAAAAAACTTTAAAGGAGGAAGAGGCGCCGTAACCTTATGAGGGATCCCGCAGCTCCTTGGCTTCGATAATTCCGGCTTCCACGAGGAGTAGATTGATACCGATAATTTATTCATTTGACTCTTCCGCTGGCCCCACGAACTGTGACCTATTTGTCGGGGGCAGCGAGAGCGTAGTCTGTAATATGTATGGCTGTCTTATTACCTTTTCCAATTGTTGGTGGAGATAAATATCTGAGAAAAAGGGTGGAGATAGAAATCGTCCACGACAACGCTTTGCCTTTGAACCGCGGAGTCCCATGGATGAAGTTTGTAGTTTACGTTTCACATGGACCTTTGACATGTATGTACACAGAGAGACCATCACATAATTATTGGGGCCGTATGCCTCCGATGAAGAGAACACAACTTCAACTTTCTGTCAAACAATTACTATCTTCAATCGTTCAAGTTAACAAGAAATCCCTTAGGTGTATCACGTGACGTTGGTTATGTTGTTGAAAGCTTATTCTTTTTCTTCCATGCAGTACATGAGTTTGTATGTCGTAGCAGATGTATTCAAGTGGAACAAGGTAATGAATTGTGAATCAACCACATATAATAATAATAATCTATTTTAAGATTATGGTCAAGTTGGACATCAAATAGATGTATGAAATAAGAGAAAAGACAATTCCAATCTTTGTTTGGTAAAAATATTTATACATAATAAGATGAAAAACACATATTGAATTAAACTCTTTGTTTGGTGAAAATATTTATATTTAATAGATGAGAAATGAACGTGCAGCCTTCTTTCTTGGTAAGAAAGATGAGCCCTTTATCGGACTTGAATCGATGACTTATACCTTATGGCATTACTCTACCATTGACTTAAAAGCCCCACCTTCTTCATATATTAACGAGTGAGTCTACTATAGTATATGGACAACAAAATCAGTATATGGACAACAAAATCAATCTGCATGATCTATATTTCTTTTGTAGATATCAAGCTTTGAATATATATTAGTAGCTTGTAGGTTTACATGACAGGAGGGTAAGGATGGTCTTGAAACTCCAAGCTGTGTTGATACAAAGTGAATGGAGACAAGTAATTGATTATGTTCATACAATGTCTCCATTAATTAATGAAGTGATATTTATAACATTTCCTCTTCTGTAGCAATAGCTACACTTCTTGAATCTAAAGTTTCTTGACCTTCTAAACCAGTTTCGACAATGCAATTATTCGGTCAAAAAAATGGAATTGCTTGATGCTACATATTAGAACCCATTAGAGTGTGATTCACATCATTATGTTCGAGAAAAGGAATAAGGGAAACTCCAATGGAAAAATATTGAAAATGAAAAATACTTCTGAAATGGAAATGGGTGAGTGCACAAAGTTGGTGGACGAAAAAAGTGGCAAGGGGGTCAGCAAGAATGTGTGCACGATCTCAAGAACGCACACACATTCCTAATCCTATAGGTTTGGCAAGGCCCGAACCTCTAGTCAGCATGCCATGTAAGTTCGTCGACATGAATGCTCACACATTCTTAAGAACGTGCACGCATTCCTGTTGTGCCCTATTTTTAAGGGACCGAAGGCACATTTTGTGCTCATTTCCACATTGCACCTCGCAATTTTCTCAATTGGAGCAAGCAAGCATGACTAATAGAGGAGAAAAACTCAGGATCTTGCTATTGTGTCCATTGTAAGAAAGGTATGGTTGATTTTTTGTCATTTTCTCTTGGCTTTGAAAAGTTACAAAACAATTAGTCACAGGTTATGGATGTAAATCCCAATGACATTGAACACTTATTAGCTAGGTTCACTACACATAATTAATACTTGAATGCAAATTTCTCAACAACTCACTAATCTCATATAGGGTTTTTTCAAGTTCATTGTAAAGATAACGCATAGTTTTTCTTTGTTTTACACAAAATTATATTAATGATTTTGTTGGGATAAAATGAAATTGTTGTTTGTAATACCTTTGTCATAAGTCCACTTATTGAATTTTCTTTTTAAAATGAAACATATATTACGAAATGGAACCCTGAGATAATGTAAACCGCCAACCAATAGACCAAGGCAAGGAAAACCACAACCCACCAAAACTACCAAACTTAAACACCCAAATTAATGAGCGGCTAGACACATTAAGAACACTTGTAAATCAATTAAGGGGCACAAGAGAACCAAGCAAAGAGTCCTTGGCCACTTCTTTGGATGTCATTGTGAGGCCCATTGCAAGTGCCCAAGGGAAATTGACTTCTATTTCTGAATATAGGGCAAGAATGTTTGGGTATTACAACACTGGATTGGATAGAAAGCAAGTTGGAGACTTGGGTATATATATATATATTGTTAGCTAAATATCCTTGACTTGCGGGATTGGCATGTGGTTGAGATGCCACGACCCAGGGGCATCTAAGCCATCAAAATCACCCAGGGATCGCACCAAGCCTGGACCGCACCAACCCTTAACATGGCTGGATTTGAGGTGTCCCTAGTGGTTTCAAACCAGTGACTTCACTTACGGAGTGCCTTAACAATGCACTCCCTCACCGATTGCTCTACACCACGGGGACAGAGACTTGGGTATATCAAAACAACAAATGATGTCTATTTTTATTGATCATCAATCTCAACAACAACCACCCATGACCAAGAAACACATTTTCATTCACTGGTGTGTCTACCCACAAATTAGTCAAAGCTAAATGGATAGGTGGTACATGGTATTTGATAAACCTCGTTGCAATAACATGGAGGTGCCTTTATATTTTTTGTGAAAATTGTGAGATGAATTTATTTTGGGTTAGCATGTCAATTACTTCGACATTGATGACTTCAAGGGGTGGGTCGAGGGTCTGCACAGGACCGAGAGCATGTTAGGCATGATCCCATGTTAGGTCATCGTCCCCCCAAGTGAAGGCTTTACCCCCCTTCCCAACATCCTCCTATTGCAGATAGCTTGCAATAGGTACAATTAGTTATATCATCATTGACTCGGAGCCTAGTGCAACACGATAGCTTTGTTTCACTATCTCGAAAGGAGGTTCCTGTTAGTGACATTGATAGAGGGGTCAGAGCTTCACTCCGTACAACATATTGGAGTGAGGAGAGGACACACAGACATAGAAGTCATCCATGTGAACCTCAAAGATGCTCGAGTTGTAGGCAGACCTACTATGGGCCTATGGAGTCCAGTCGATAACAGAGCTTCATAGAGGAGGTTAGTATCTTAACCATCTCTATGTTCTTCATCATTATATATTTATATGGAATTTTGTGTATTTATATCGATATTTTATTGTATATTGTTTTTCAGTTGTTACGTCCATGTAGCAGAACCTCTACGCCCATGAATGCATCAATGCATGTCTCCACCACATATGCAACAATAAAGGCAACCTTCTCATTCGACGTACCCCATACACAGGTATGTGTCACATTTGATAAATTCACCATGGTCATTTTTTTATGTTATGGCATCCTTTGTTTTTTAATGTTCTTGTGTTTCTACAGGTTGTGAGACTAGACGATGCCAATGAATGTCCATCTTGAATGGAAAAGTCACATGCATCACAGGTATTATGTGTAGAGTTAAATATCATTTAAATATCAAATTTGTTGTATTTATGTTGTTGAATTTTACTATTTGGTACTAATAGTTCAATATTATTAATATGTATGCAGGTTATTGACATATTCGCTAGTTATAGTACTAGTCAACTCCCTGGGCACTTGGCCTCTACTCATGGGTTACCTTACTCTAGGCCAAGGGAGTTTCCATCACTTGTACAACCTCTGGGGGTCCATTGTTTCCCACCCCCAACATCTTTCTTATTCGATGCATCCTCAGTGGATGTACCCACAAACCACCCATCTGCACCACCTCTTCTATCACATCCATCCACAATGGATGCACCCATATGCCACCCACCCCCACCACCATTTCCATCAGCCCCATCCACCAAGGCTACCACAGTAGAGGTTGGATCGAAGTAGGTTGTACAACCGAGTTCTCCACTGAGGCCCGAGATATTTTCACAGTGAGATAATGTGTTGATTATAAATTTGTATGTATCATGAATTTGATTTTATGCATATTTTTAAATTTTGATGATTTGATCCTTGTAACTAATGCAGGGCGGTTTCGCTGAGCGAATAGGGTCGCAGAGGAGGTTAACACCCTCACGATTGTCAATACCATGTGCGGTGAGTTGTCTTATGTTAAATTACAAAGTATCATTTTGCAAGTCTTTTAATTCATTGTGGAAAAAAACTTATAGCAATGTTTTTTTCTTTGTGCAATATTTGGAGCAACGAAGCATGCCCAAACCCAAAACCACTTGAGGTGCTTCTTCAAGCAAGAGAATAAAGATGGATTTACAAGATTGTCCTTAGGGTGGCGAGGGTGGAAGTGGTCAATGATTGACCAATTACTGCCATTTTGTGTCTAGGCCATCATCTAGTTGTTTTTTATGTTAGAGCACTTGGTGTCGTTTTGTATATTGGGCATGAGGTGCCATTTTGTAAAAAATGTACAATTTAGATGATGTTGAGTATATATATATATATATATATATTTCATGGCATGTTTTTTTATGAATCTCATTGTTTCTGCATTTTATGTTGATGAATGTATGAATTTAGAAGTGTATGAATGTATGATTTTTTTCTAAAGTGATTATAAATACTTATGTTACACATTAACGAATCCCTTATGGTGGAAAATATTGCTAAGTGTTAAATCCATAAGCAATTAATGGTTCTCATTACCTAAATTTGACAAAAGGTTGAAGTCTCATCCTAGTTAAGACTCCAAGAACCAATAAAAACAATCATGTGGGCTAACATAATCACAATAGAAATAAGAGAGTTGAAACCTCACATCGCTCTATCCAAAATGAAGCATGGTTCATTATAATGACAATCACAACATGTTTCAAGGGTTTCTTAATACAAAATCAACACATAAAATATGAGCGCAAAATAAAGTTTCACATCAAATGAAAATATACCTCAAATTCTCCATTAAGCTTGCCAAAATGTTCTACAATGTAGCCCAAGAGGAGAGCTCCTAAATACCCAAATTATCCACCCTTTACAATGGAGAGAGATAACTCTTATTTATAGAGTGAGTCTCTTCTCTTATAGAATAAAATATTATTATTTTCTAACTAACTCCATGACACGTCAAATAAATGTTATAATAATGGATTAGATAGATCTCTCTTCAATCCATGGTTGACTATGTTACAACATGTGGACATTAGCCTCTTCAAAGAAATTCGCCCTCATCCAAAAATAGTAGTAGTATGAACCAAATAATGCATGGAAAGACATGGAAAGTGTCCACATGGAATGTTCCCTCCAAGAATGTGCATGCATGCAACCACTCCACATGTGTGAATTCCAAATTAGCCAACTCTATGGATGAATGTGAAATATGCCAAGTGGATGGTGTGTCCACAACAAAGTACGTGATCAATGCCTAGCCTTTGCTTTCCTTGTCTTTGTCTTTCCTTGTCTTGCATTTGCTTGCCTTGTCTTGCCTTTGTTTTCCTTTCTTGCTATTACACATGAAATTTGCACACCTAGGTACCTCGCCCTAAGTGTCGTAAACTGTCATATAAGTGTCTCATACACCTTGAAACCATGGAATAACCTATGTCACAATCCCTAGTCAATGTGGAGGAGGGATATATTAAATGAAGGCCACAATACCAAGTACACGTTAATTATTATTAATATTCATGGAAAATAAATTGATTAAGTGTGAGAACCAAGTGCACATGAATTATTATTAATATTCATAAAAAAAAAGTAATTAAGTGTGAGAATCCACCTCACATTTGGTTTCCTATTTTTTAGGGAAGGTGGAGGATTTCATGGATGGTTGAAATATTTCCTCCTTAAAATCCTTGAGAGATATTTCTTCCCCAAAATCCTTAAGCGATATTTTCTCCCTAAATATCTTAGACATCCCTTTCTTAGTGAATCTGATGAGAGATCCTCTCCATGGTGGTTAAGCCTCCAAATCCTATATAATGAGGGATTTCCATGGAAGAGGGGATATAGAGTTTGAGAGAAGCACCTAACTTATGATCTCATAAGGAATGGAAGGAGAGACATTGTGAAGCACCTAACTTATGGTCTCATGAGTGGTATTGAAAGAGAAATGGAGAAATTGTGAAGTATCAAACTTATGATCTCATAAGGGAGATATCATTGAAGCATCAACATTCTGTGTGGATTATTTGAGCAAGGGTCTGGACAAAGGGAGCTTGGTGAAGCTGTTGCACTACATCCATGGTTGTAAGCACCACTTTGTTCTCATTAATATAAATCTATGCTTGGCCTGTTTCCTTTAAAGTTTGCGTACATTTCATGAACTTGTCTCTAGTAGATAGATCTGTTTTTGAGCTAATCTCAGTTTGTTGTGTCTTTGTTTGTTCTACAGGACTTATTGAGGAGCTTAAGATCGAAGCTCAACTTGGACTGTGTGAGGACAAACGCCATTAAAAAGGTACACTTTTCTTCTTCCTCTTCATACATTAGCTTAATTAGATCTAAAAGGAATTTTAGTGTCCACAATGGCATTTTCTGTCTTGGTCATAGGGGTCTAGTATCCAAGAGAGAATCCACTTGTCCGCAAAGGGATTTCTTTGTAACAGAAATTGGCGACTCCACTGGGGAAATGAACTTTCAATTTTGGTTTCCTTCCTTGGTCTTGTCCCTACTCTTTTACCACCTTTTAGGTCACTTTTTCTGTTTGTTTATGATCCATTAACCTTCTCCTACCTTCACTATCATTTTCACCATTTTTTATGCATTCTGGGTGAATTTTTTGCAAATTTTTGGCTTCTTTTTTGAGTTTCTGGGAGGATCAACGCACCCCCCCCCCAAGGCCGTAAAAGGGTGCTTATCTTTGGCCAGATATCCCCCACAGTGTTTCAAGTATTTGGCCAGCCCTCCCCCACAGTTTTTTAGGGAGTGTTGCAACGCTCTGTCCCCTTGAGATAGGGAGCGCTAGTCTCTGTTTTGGAGGTTTTTTGCCCTTTTCTGCTAAGATTTTTTCATCCTGTTTTGTGGAAGTCTTTACCCAGTCTTTGTGGATGGTTTGTGAAGTTGTTTAGGTTGATATTTTGTGCTTATCACCCATTATTGTCTTTATTGGAGCTTGAAACCTTTTCAGAAATGTGAAAATTGTCCTTTCTAGCTACGTTTTTGTCGGGACAATTTTGAGTGGTTTCTCTTTCTCCCTATCATTTCTTGGATTCTTTTTTGAATTTTATTGTCTTCCTTGAATGATTTCATTTGAAGTAGCGTAATTGCATGTTTTTTTAGAATTTTGGGACATTGTGCATCTGAAATGATGAATGTTTTCTCCTTCTCATAGAATAGTTTTCATTGAAATGAAAAGATTGCATATTCATCTCTTTGCATAACTTTCGAGTCGGTCAAAACACCATATTGTCCATGCCATTTTTCCTTTGAGTAACAACAGCCTTGAAAATCAAGCACTAAACTAAAAATTGATTAGACATTTTTTACATTTTCTTGTAGCAAACCTACATTAGATTAGTTGTAGGGCTTTGGAATAGGTGTGAAAGATAACTTTCCAAAGCTGCAAACAAACATAGGATCTTGTGTTAGAGAGCGGTGAAATCCAATTGCTACAGTTTGTCTTGGAAATCCCTTCTCACACAAGGGTCAAACCTGAGGTCGTATTGAGACTAGCAAAGTTACTCACCCTGCTTTGTTGGTCTTGGTGTAGAGATTGCGCGTATTATGGGGGTCGCCTGAAGGTATACCCACAATGATGAGTGGAAGCCTTTCAAGTTGATTTTGGGCTAGATACACTCCCCTTGTGCATGGATTGGACTGTCGACTGTTTCCCCATGCATCACTGTTGTAATTGGTAACCTTAGTGACCTATCTCTTTAGGGTCTTTACACAAGGTGACTGTGGAGGGGCAAGTTTTCACGGTACCTGGAATCGACGTTGGCCAGACTCACTCGAGCTCCTTGGAGGGTATACCCATGATTATGTGTGGGAGCTTGCACCAGGGTGTAAGTCCGTTAAGCAGGTCGTCAACGTAAATTTTCCACCCGCTCTATCTCAACCCCTTCTTACTTTGTTCCCACGACATTGGATTTCATCACCAACTAGTGTTCTCATTGTGAGAAGGTTTTGTTTGCTTGCTTTCTTACTAGATTTTTAGCGTGTGTTGTTTGTTCTCCCTAGCAGAATCTAGGTTGGATTTTTATTTTTATGGCGTCAATTCCCGGAATGACCAATGAAGGAACCCCTTTGCCAGGGGAACCTTTTGTTTTTCCTTCTTACAAAAACGTCGATCCTCCTTACATCGCTACTTTGAGCCTTCTAGGTCTCACAATTGGGTTACCAATATGGTTGTTTTCCACTCCGGTAATCTCGAATGCAACATGTGCTTCAGATGTAAGCACACCACCCACACATCAACCTCATGTCAACCTTTCTCCTTCTTTTCCCGTCAAGTCTCCTTCCATTTCTCCTTCTTCGCTTAGTGAAATATCTCAAGAAAGTAGCCAGATTGACAAGAAGAAGAAGAAACAGAAAGAGAAGAAGAAGAACCAGAAAGGGACCAAGCCTCCAACTACATCAGATCTTGGATCCAAGCAACCAACTACTATTAATAGTACTGGGAGTATTGATGAGGTCGACAAGATTAAAATGAAGAATCTGAAACCCAAATTCCCTTGCAGTCTTTGTAAGGGTGACCACTTTCTAAGGGATTTCCCTGGTATTCCCAAGGTCTTAGAAATGTGGTCCTCTACGTCATCATCCCCTGCTAGACATTCTGATGACACCCCATCAACTAGTGACGTTAAGGTTGATAAGAAGAAGACAACTATCAAATTCCCTTGTATGTTATGTGAAGGTGATCATTATTCTCACCTTTGTCCTCACATGGATGAGGCTTATTCTCTTTTGGAAAAGCTTCAACTTCCAATTGGTTATCGTAAGATTTCCCCCAACCCTTCATTAGTTGACGGGATGGTCAATTCGATTCCATCCCTAGTCAGTCCAGTTGATCAGGTGGTCAATCTAGTTTCATCCTTGTTTGAACCACTCCCTAAAGTAGTTGATCCAATTCTATCATCGATCAACCCCACTTTTCATCTGAAAAGTGAAACCCAAGTGACTGATCCAATCCCTTCCTCAGTCAGTCCCACCCTTCATACGAAGAGTGTCAAAGTGGTCGATCCGACTCCACCATCGATCGATCCCACTCCTCTCTTGAGGAGTGCCAAATTGGTTGCTCCGGTTACATCATCAGTCAATCTCACTCCTCCTCCGAAGAGTGCCAAAGTGGTCGATCCAGTTCCACCATCGATCGATCCTACTCTCCCTCTAGAGAGTAAACTCGATACTGCCCATGTTTTTATCATTGATATAGAATCTATCGTGTTGGGGGGCATTCCTCCTTCTCCTACAAAAACCTTTCCAAGTAATGAGGCCATCCTTTTTGATTGGGATGCACTAACTGGACCTTGTTTTCCCTCTCACATTCCTTTCAAGATCACAGTACAGGTTTATGGTTGGGTCATTCCTCAGACACTAATAGACGAAGGTTCGTCCGTTAGTATTTTGTCCTCTATTGCTTGGAAAACTTTGGGTTATCCTCAGCTTGTGTTGGTTACCCAGACTCTGTTCTCTTTTAACGGAAGAACCAGTCACCCTTTAGGGATCCTTCCTTAGTTTCCCGTAACTTTGGGAGGGAAAATTGTCTTTATTGATGTTATGGTAGTCCAAGACCCCTTGGATTTCGTTTTACTCCTCGGGCAATATTATGTCTATGCCATGAAAGCTATTGTGTCCACTTTTTTCTGTGTGATATCTTTCCCGCACAATGGAAGAATGGTGACTGTTGATCAACTTTCATTTGTTGGCCCTGACTTGACCATCAACCCAATGACCTCCCTAAACGGGTATTATATGCAGTCGGCCTCATCCCTGCCACAAGTCAATTATGTGGCGTTATCTCCCATGACTTCAACATCAGACGACTTGGATCCAGTAGTTGACATGGTGATCTCTTCGGTAGGGCTATTGGATCTTTATCTCCTTACCCCTGACGAGACCCTCGACATGTGTTCCTTCCGAAGAATTCTTCTTCCATCCAGTGAAGATCTCTTGGAAGCCATGACCGAGTTTTGTCCCTTGACATGGTGTCCTTCCAGAGCATTATCCTCTTAGAAGCCATGATCAAGAAGAGTCCACGAGCATAGTTTCTCTTCTATGTGGAAAGCTCGTTAAAAAATGAAATAGAAGTCACGAGCACAATTTTATTCTCTGTGGAAATCTCGTTAAAAAATGAAACAGAAGCCACGAGCATAATTTCTCTTCTTTGTGGCAAGCTCGTTAAAAAATGAAACAAAAATCTGGGGATTTAACCCGGAGCCCTGAGCATAGTTCTTTTCTTGTGTCAAGCTCATTAAAAAATGAAACAGTCACCTCTCCCGTCAGGTCGAGTCTTTCGCTAGATCTCGTAGATGTCGAGTCAAGTTTTTCGTTAGGTCTCATTTTTGAGACTTCATTTCATCCACATGTATCCTTTTTCTCCATCTAATACATAAATTGGTGACAACCTCATAGTCGGTGAATGAATTGAAGCTTGGGGGGCATGTCTCCAGCCTTTGATGATCATTCTGGAGTTAAGCCACTAGATTTTCAAGCCAGGGGCATAACGAGCATAGTCTTAGTTCGTTCTCACGCTCGGAAAAACATAAGAATGCACTGAGTAAAATTTTATATATTTTTCGGACTTGCATGGATACATGAAAAAGGAACCCCCTCGAGTCATCTTTAATCTCTTTTCAGACTCTCTAAACATGAAAAGATTGTCGAGTGATCTTGCTTCCTTTCACACTCACTAAAAGGTTTGAAAGGGCGTCTTTCGAGTGATAATTTGTCTCTTTTTCGGCCTTGCGGGACTATCATTACGAAAAAGGACAACTTTGGAGTCGTCTTTAAGTTGTTTTCAGACTCTCTAAATATGAAAAACCATCGAGTTTATCTTCTCTGGACTCGTTAAACAATCATACATTGAAGGGCCCATACGGGACCGAACCCTTACTTCTTCCAGTTCGTTAAATAAAGGAAGAGGGACTTATCAAAGGTGAGTCATATCGAGGATGTGTTATCCTCCTCGAGATCGTTAAATTAAAAAGAGATACTCATCTATCTGGATGGGGGGGGGTGAATTGAAGGAAGAAAGCCAAGCAGTTTTTTAGAACATTACCAATAACTCTTACAGTCACCCTTGAACATGACATTTTTATCATTGCACACATTTTTAACCATTGAATATCTGAATTGAGCTAATCCTCTGAGTTCTTTACTCCTTTGGGTCACCCAACGAAAGTCACAGTGTCCATTACATCATCAAGTTTTGTTCCATATCAAGTTTATGCTATTGTGCCTCAGTGTTCAAGGGAAGTATTTGCCTCGAGAGTCATCCATCCCAAATATCTCGTTTCAATACCCGTGTCAGTCCTTGTTCATTTGATCTACCAATTTACATATATGTGTCTGTTACGTGTTTTTGATGGGGGATACATCAAGGCCCTCCTTCAATGAGTCTATTCCTGTCGACTTCAACACATTATCTAGGAGCTAGACTTAGAAACCAGTTAGTACCTTAGGACCTGCATGCCTCAATGGAATGTCTCCTCACTTCCGACAGTAGGTTTACATCATTGACCCCTGATCAGATGATTCCATGGATGTTCGACTTCAGCTCATCTATTCACATTCGCTGGAATGTACTAGGGTACCTTGGGAATCATTGACATCAATGGTGATTTCCCTCGCACTTGTTAACGGTTTACCTCATTGATCGGTAATCAAGTGGTTTCTGCCATGTTCGACATCAAGACATCTATTCACATGGTTAGATTTGTACCACATTGGGATCAGTTAGAAGACCCTGGGTTGAGTGTTCACTCTGATATCTACTTTGCCCAGGCTACGAAAGGAGATCATTTGAGCACATTGATATATATATTGTCACATAGATACACTTTGTATTGGTCTGTAGCTATGTTTTTTCATCTCGTAGATCCACTGTGTATTTATCGTGGCTACGATCAGTTCATGTCATGGAAGTATAGATCCACATTGTATATTTGGTGGCTATACTCTTCAGTCAATATGATTATGGATCCACATTGTATTTGATGGTGGCCATACCTTGAAAGTCTTTTATCACTCAAGCATAGGTATGCCTGCCTTGGGTTTGAAACATGTCATAACATTTGTTTGATGGTTGTTTGCAGCTTCTACCAGGTTCTCCGAGTCCACACCCTTGTTTTAAATATTTTTAAAGTGTTTTGACCATCATTCTCTCTTTTGACCTCACACTTTAGGGGGCATTCTGTTACACATGGAATTTTCACACCTAGGTACCTCGCCCTAAGTGTCGTAAATTGTCATATAAGTGTCTCATACACCTTGACACCATGGAATAACCTATGTCACAATCCCTAGTCAATGTGGAGGAGGGATATGTTACATGAAGGCCAAAATACCAAGTACAAATGGATTATTATTAATATTCATGGAAAAGAAATTAATTAAGTGTGAGAACCAAGTGCACATGAATTATTATTAATATTCATGAAAAATAAAGTAATTAAGTGTGATAATCCACCTCACATTTGGTTTCCTATTTTTTAGGGAAGGTGGAGGATCTCATGGATGGTTGAAATATTTCCTCCTTAAAATCCTTGAGAGATATTTCCTCCCCAAAATCCTTAAGAGATATTTTCTCCCTAAATATATTAAGCATCCCTTTCTTAGTGGATCTGATGAGAGATCCTCTCCATGGTGGTTAAGCCTCCAAATCCTATATAATGAGGGATTTCCATGGAAGAGGGGATATAGAGTTTGAGAGAAGCACCTAACTTATGATCTCATAAGGAAGGGAAGGAGAGACATTGTGAAGCATCTAACTTATGATCTCATGAGTGGTATTGACAGAGAGATGGAGAAATTGTGAAGTATCAAACTTATAATCTCATAAGGGAGATATCATTGAAGCATAAACATTCTATGTGGATTATTTGAGCAAAGGTCTGGACAAAGGGAGCTTGGTGAAGCTACTGCACTACATCCATGGTTGTAAGCACCACTTTGTTCTCATTAATATAAATCTATGCTTGGCCTGCTTCCTTTAAAGTTTGCGTACATTTCATGAACTTGTCTCTAGTAGATAGATCTATTTTTGAGCTAATATCAGTAGAATAGGAAGTTTGTTGTGTCTTTGTTTGTTCTACAAGAATTATTGAGGAGCTTAGTATCAAATCTCAACTTGGACTGTGCGAGGACAAACGACATAAAAAAGGTACACTTTTCTTCTTCCTCTTCCTACATTAGCTTAATTAGATCTAAAAGGAATGTCAGTGTCCACAATGTCATTTTCTGTCTTGGTCATAGGGGTCTAGTATCCAAGAGAGAATCCACTTGTCCACAAGGGGATTTATCTGTAACACTTGCCTAGCCTTGCCTTGCGTTCCATTGCCGTGTCTTACCTTACCTTTCCTTACCATGCCATGTCATACCATGCATTTCCTTGACTTGTCATGCCATTCCATTCCTTTCCTTGACATGCCATGCCTTTCCTTCACTTTCCACACCATGTTGTGTCATGCTTTGCCATGACATGCCATGCCATGCCTTGCCTTGCCTTGCATTGCATTGTCATGCCATGCCATACCATGCCATTCCTTGCCATGTCATGCATTTCATTTTCTTTCCTTGTCATGCCATGCCTTTCATTTCTATGTCTTGCCTTGAATTTCCATGCCATGCCATACCTTGGTCACCTCAACACTATAGCCATTTGGATATCACATAGCTCATATTCATGCATATACATTACAAATTTCATATGAGAATATTTATCTGTATTAATGTTCAATTACGAAATGTGTACTATCATCATCATAAACACATAACAATAAAAATAATATATCACAATACATAAATAGATCAAGATTTATACATATCAACTGTTTATATGATTCTAACTAAACCCAACTAATACTAAGCAATCAATCACTAATATAAGTAAAAATCAAATTTCTAACCTTTTAAGGCCAAAATATAGGCTGTTACATTTACAAATCCCTAGAACACAACTATGATCTAAAATAGACTATCCCTCCTTGCATGTCTTTCCATGTAGCTTCCCATGTTAACCTACACAAAAATAAATATATATCTTTCCATAACAGTATGCAAAGAAAACTTAAAATCAAAATGTGGATTGCAATGAAACAAGAATCACAAAAAAATGAACATTCTCATCCCAAGAAATAAAATGCATTTTTTCTAGGGACATATGACTTAACTTTATATAAAAAATTTCAATTCCATCCAACAAAGTGCTTTTTCCTTGACATGCCTTACCTTTCCATGCCATGTCATGCCATGCCTTTCTATGCATTTCCTTTCCATGCCAGGCTTTGCCTTTCCATGTCATGCCATGCCTTTCCTTTCCATGCCAGGCCTTGCCTTTCCATGTCATGCCATGCCTTTCCTTTCCATGCCATGTCACACCATGTCATTCCTTGCCTTACCTTGCCATGCTAAGACATGTTTTTCCTTTTCATGCCATGCCTTGCATTTCCTTGACTTGCCATGCCATTTCATGCCATGACTTTCCTTTCCATTCCATGCCTTGCATTGCCTTCACTTCCCATGCCATGTCATGCCATGCCTTGCTATGCCTTGTATTTCATTCACTTGTCATGCCATACCTTTCCTTGCTATGTCATTCCATGCCATTCCTTACATTTCCTTTCCTTTCCATGCCATGCCATGCCTTGCCATGCTTGACTTCATTACTTCCTCTAGCCCTTCTCTGTCACTATACTGACTTTTCCCTTGACATGTGGAACTTTCCTTGCTTCTTACATGGTTATGATGTGGCATATGTCATGGCGTTGACGTAGCTTCACCATTGGTTTACCGGGGTATCACCCCCTAGAACTTTTAACACTTCAAGTTTTCTCTCCAATATTATGATATTTGATGTGATGTGGTGTATGATGTAGTCTCCACATGGAACCATTCTATATGTGTTGGCTGACTTGGCACATTACAAGATTGACACGTGGCACTGTGCGTGGCATCTTCATAATTTCTTTTTATGGTGCTAGCATGGTATTGACGTGGAATTCCTTTTCATCTATTGACTGATGTGGCACTTACTTATCATGGCACGTGGCATCGTGGCTAGCACACTGGGTATCATGCCCCCATAACTTCAACATTGTGCACACCTTCAATCTTCCAATATCTGGTACTCTGAAATGGAACCTTGTCTATAGGGTTCCATCTGTTAGGGTGTCGGTCTATCGGGGCCCCGAAACTTCAAACATATTTTATATTCTGTACTATATGTTGACATGGTTTCTTAAGTGGCTTCCACATGTCCATCATGGCATCTGAGTTGACCTACCAGGTATTGGCCCCCCAATACTTCAACATTACACCGACATTCCATTCTTTTGATATCTGATATGTCGATATCAGACCATTGGGGTACCAAGCCACAAGGTCTATCAAAGTATCACCACACCAGGCATTCAACACCTCACTTTTACTCTAGTTCCACGATATTTGATATAACGAGGTCTCGATGCTTTGATCTTACCTGTTGATCTTGGACGATCAATGGTCAGGGTTTAACCGACTCTAGGTCCACAATTTTTACGACAAAAGTTAACACCTTGCACGGGGTTCCATAGCTCATATGTTTTCATTAAAACTTCACAATGTTAGATTTTCATTATAAACCCATTGAAATCAATTTCCCTTATGCATGTGGGATATATCCTTTTGGTGTTCCAACCCATTTCTTTGATCAGGTCAACTAGGCCATTGGGACCTTCGTTGCTCAGGTATTCAACATATGTTTACGCTTCGTCTGTGCCTTAAGACTTCAGATCTGTGGTTATGCGACCTCCTCGATCTCATCCTCTATTTGCAGGGTCATTTTTTCTAGCATCCAATTGCCTGTTCTCTTCAAACCTATATAGCCTAAACTTATTTCACGCATAGTAAACTATTAGAGCCCTTGTAGGAGCTCAACAATGCATAGTCACCTACGAGATATTTTTGTATTCATTCATGCAATAACTCATTCTTCTTGGCATTTTTCATACATAAGGGTCTCTTCAAAATATAGAGATGTTCATGTAACTTAGAGATATAAATTTTGTGCATACTTTGTGTAGCTCGAAATCCGTCCAAATTCTTTTCATCCTTTGTCTATTTCCTAGACACTTCCTTGATCTGCTTCTTTAACATCAATGACAACTAAGAACACATAAGTTCATCAATTCACATAGCCTTCCTCTATCCTTGACATTAATAACATCCATGATTGTCACAGTCCTATCTATCGATGACAACAATCACTAAGATATTTTGTATTAATGTTAGCAATCACATAGACGCTCATTAATTCACAGAGACATTCATAGTCTCCCCCTACCATTTACAACAATCAATCTCCCCCTTCCTGTGAAAATCAATGACAATCATGTCTACCTTTGACATCAATGACAACACAATTTCCAACAATATCCCTCTTTGTCATTTATGACAACACTTAGTCATATTGGTATGTTATTGATGGAAACACTTAGTTGTTTTAGTACTCCTTTAGTCTTTCTTTCTGCAAATATCCCCTTTTCTTTGTACTCTCCCCCTTTGACATCAATGGCAAAGGGATTTTCTGCAACTAGCAACCTTCTTGTCCTTCTGCAGCTCCCCCTGAGCTTGTGCCTCTTCATGAAACTTTCATTAAATCCTTGTTATTTATTCTTCATCTATTGTATTTCATTTGTAAAGGAAACATTTATTAAACAATTATGTGGACAAACAAACCTTACAAACATCTTACTTGATTCTCCATCTCTAGGCTCCTTTTGGCACAATCATTTTCATCACTGTAAAGAGTCACTTCATGCAATTAGCTCCAATGGTGAACTTCTCAAATGCTTATGTCAACGCATTCGAGTGTCAACATCACATCTTTATTTCTCAACTTCCCTTTTCTTCTAATTAATTGGAAAGTGTTGGCGACGGAAGTCACTCCTGGATTGCTTGCAGGAGCAGAGCCCGACGCCCATCAGTTTTATGTCACGATTGTTTATAGATGGGTGATCAAATGGAAGGAAACTCGAAACAGTAGTGTTCCAACTCTAAAACCAGGCCAGGTATGCATGAGCAAGTGAGATCTTGCGTAAATTTCATTCAGTGAGCTGTAGTAAAGGGTGAACAGGCGGAAGACTTATGTGAGAAGAGTGCGAAGGTCTGTTATAAACAACAGGTTCCTAACAGATTGTAGAAGAAGGTATTCAAACGCAAGATCTTCTTGCATTTAAATACATAGCACCAGAAAATATAATAATGCCACGATAAATCATTTATCATAACAGAAATGAAACAATTCGCGCGACTCAGTCAATCACGAACTTTCCTAGCATAAGATGAAAAACTAGATGGTAAAGAAGAACTTTCTGTCATAAAACAAGAAATCTCATACACAGATGCACAAGCTGGAAACTGACATAGCTGCTAAAACATTACAATCGGGAGCTCTGCTCAACTATCGATCCTTACAAAAATGGCAAAAATGCCTACATATACTTGGAGCTGACTCAGGTGTTGAAGGTGTGATCATATCATGAATTCAATGCTTGACGTTGAGGAGCTTCTCTATCAGGATGGGCTGTCAGTCTGCCTCAATCAAATCTGTCCTCTGCCCCCCTGTCATATGTCTCCTTAATTCAGCATGGCTCACGCCAGGGGGTAGCTGAGCCCTTTGAATGTTGAAATGGCATGTGCAGGTTCCTCTGGTGAGTTGGAGACTCGGCGTGGCTTTCCCAAAGAGAACCGGTACAAGGGACCCTCCTGGGTATACTATGGCCCTATGTGACCACAACAACAACTCTCATCGGGGTTTCGGGGTTTGCGGTGCCGAGGTGCATATGTACCTGGAACTCCCGATCCTTCGATCCCCGATGCGCTCCTTCACGCATTGGCCCTTCCGGCTCAGCTCCCGCTCATATGACCTACTCTCGTGACCACAACCTTATCCCGTCGGGGCTACGGGGTTCGTGAGTTCAATATGCATGAACTCCTTGCTTCCGGGATCTCCGATATCCCGATAGCCGATGTGAGATGCCACCTGTCCTCCTCGCCGAATTTTCTAGGGTCCACCTTCGTCACGATTGGGAAATCGCGTATCGTGATTCTGCAATGCACAAAACTCTCGCTCCCGGGATCTTTGATATCCCAATTCCCGATGAAGCCCTCCTGTGGAGCTTTCGCCGATGGCGCTAGATGATATCGCTAACAAGAAATATCGCTAACATTAGGCTCCATGGGGGATAGAGTCGTCCCTGCAATGCTCTAAGAACTCCTTCCGCAACTTCAGTGCCTTGCTGTTGGGCTATGGAGTCATGCTCAAAACATCCCGCTGTTGAAAATATAGGCCAAAAAGTAAAAGAGACAAAACAAAGATACATGCTCAAAGAGATTATTTATATACAATCATAAACTAATGAAACACTTTACATGGGCTAGGTGAAAGAAAACTTCCACCATAGCCATTCAAGCAACTTCCTGGATAGAAGCTCCTTCCTCTTGTCGATGATCACCAGTAGATGTTGTATCCGTGACAGCAGAACGGTTACACTCTTCAACTCCTCCTTACAGGTTGGAGTTGAGATGAAATAGGGTGGCTCCAAAGAATAAGGGAAATGCCACTTCATGTATTCGCTGAAAGGGTCATCAAATGAGTGGCCAATTCTAGGAAATTGGCGGCAGACGACCTCTTCTGTTACATAGTTGTTCACCTGCGACCGAATATCTCTAATAAGCACAGGCGGGTGAATAACTGAAATGGGCTCGCTGATCTCAGGTGGTGGCTGCTCACTGACTGGCTCTGCACATTCTGTAAACTGCATCTTCGACTGCTCCTCTGGTTCTTCTGGTACCTCTTCTTGGCTCTCCCAAGGGTCAGAGTCATAATCATCATAGATAGGACCTGTGGGAGAGCTCTGCTTGCTGACTGGCTCTTCAGTATGTTTATAATGATCGAATGTAGGGTAAGCATGCTGCTCATCATCACTATAATATTCATCAAAAAGGGGCTGACCCTTATCTCTATGATCCTCCTCCAGAATGGTGATCCCGTAAAAAATATTCGTTCAGGGACAGTGGGACCCGCTGCTTCTGATTGCTCATACATAATCTTCTTCTCTTTAATCTCAGGTAAAAATATATCATGAGAAACTCCCTGGGGAAAAAGAGAGGGAACCGCTTCCACAAGAATGTCTTCTTTGCAAACGAGAAGTTCTCCGTCCTCAGAAACAGGGTTGCTAGGAATATCTGCTTCAACCCGACATTTAGGTGAGCCATCTACCATGGACCACATCTGCTCTACCAACTCATAATCTCCACAGGAGGCGAGTTGAACTTTATGAACATCTAAAGGAACAGACGCATCCGATATAATGTCAGATGCTTCCATCCTCGAGCTAACACCACTCGTATCATTCAACACCTCAATTTTTTCACAGCATATGCTTTCCCCCACAGTAAGGGCTTCATCATGAACATGGTCTTCAGGGCCAACAAAGGCTTCATGAAGCGAAGAAAACTCTTTACAACAACTTTCAAACAAGTGAACAGCTGGATAGTAGTCTTTACAAAATGAATTGAAAGCTGTATGAAAACCTGCTAAAGAGCGGATGCTTGCAACGGGAAGAGACCGACACCATTCAAGAGCAGCTCCCTTCAAGGAAAACCTGAAGAGTTTAATCTGGACATCCTCATTCGTGATATTGTGTCGGTGAATATCCTCATGGAAGTCCAGTAAATGCTCAGCTGGTACCTCCCAATCCTTTGCGTGAAATTCGGGGAGGAAATCTTCCCAGATGTCTCTATCAGGAAGTGCATTAGGAAAACCAACTATTTGAGAAAAGTCACAGAAAGCAAACCTTTGAGCCATAATTTTCTCCATACCGAACCAGTGGAGTCACCAATCAATCCTTGAATCATGGAGTCACCATGTGAAAGATGCACAACTTCAAGTGTGTCTGGTCCTTGTTCACCATCAAAGGCCAGATCTTAACGTTGTCGTTACCCCAGGAAGCTTCTCGGACTGAGAAGGCAGCTACTGAAACCTTCTCGAGAAATCTCCTCTGGGTCATCTTTCAGGTGTGCCAACAGTGGCCACAATTGAAACAGTAAAGTGGAAACAATGGAGTCGCCACAGTGGAGTCGCCAGGTGCACAGTAGCAATCTAAACAATTCTGATTTCTGATGCACCTTCAGAATCAGTTAATCGTTGTCGTTCTGCCCAGGAAAAATCTTCAACTTCGTCCCCGGCAACAACGCCATAAATGTTGGCGACGGAAGTCACTCCTGGATTTCTTACAGGAGCAGAGCCCGACGCCCATCAATTTTATGTCACGATTGTTTATAGATGGGTGATCAAATGGAAGGAAACTCGAAACAATAGTGTTCCAACTCTAAAACCAGGCCAGGTATGCATGAGCAAGTGAGGTCTTGCGTAAATTTCAGACAGTGAGTTGTAGTAAAAGGTGAACAGGCGGAAGACTTATGTGAGAAGAGTGCGAAGGTCTGTTATAAACAACAGGTTCCTAACAGACTGTAGAAGAAGGTATTCAAATGCAAGATCTTCTTGCATTTAAATACAGAGCACCAGAAAATATAATAATGGCACGATAAGTCATTTATCATAACAGAAATGCAACAATTCGCGCGACTCAGTCAATCACGAACTTTCCTAGCATAAGATGAAAAACTAGATGGTAAAGAAGAACTGTCTGTTATAAAACAAGAAATCTCATACACAGATACACAAGCTAGAAACTGAAATAGCTGTTAAAACATTACAATCGAGAGCTTTGCTCAACTATCGATCCTTACAAAAATGGTAAAAATGCCTACATATACTTGGAGCCGACTCAAGTGCTGAAGGCGCGATCATATCATGAATTCAATGCTTGACGTTGAGGAGCTTCTCTATCAGGATGGGCTGTCAGTCTGCCTCAATCAAATCTGTCCTTTGCCCCCCTGTCATACGCCTCCTTAATTTAGCATGGCTCGCGTCAGGGGGTAGCTGAGCCCTTTGAATGTTGAACTGGCGTGTGCAGGTTCCTCTGGTGAGTTGGAGACTCGACGTGGCTTTCCCGAAGAGAACCGGTACAAGGGACCCTCCTGGGTATACTATGGCCCTATGTGACCACAACAACAACTCTCATCGGGGTTTTGGGGTTTGCGGTGCCGAGGTGCACATGTACCTGGAACTCCCGATCCTCCGATCCCCGATGCACTCCTTCACGCGCTGGCCCTTTTGTCTCAGCTCCCGCTCATATGACCTACTCCCGTGACCACAACCTTATCCCGTCGGGGCTACGGGGTTCGTGAGTTCAAGATGCATGAACTCCTTGCTTCCGGGATCTCCAATATCCTGATAGTCGATGTGAGATGCCACCTGTCCTCCTCGCCGACTTTTCTGGGGTCCACCTTCTTCATGATCGGGAAATCGCGTATCATGATTCTGCAATGCACAAAACTCTCGCTCCCGGGATCTCCGATATCTCGATTCCCGATGAATCCCTCCTGTGGAGCTTTCGCCGATGGCGCTAGATGATATCGCTAACAAGAAATATCGCTAACAGAAAATATAACCAAAAGAATCATATCTTTACTTGCCATAATCAAAATTTTATTATTTTTAGATCTTGCCTTCCATTTTGTTCTTGTTGTCCACCTACAAATTATTGATCTTAGTGATTTATTGTTCTCTTCTATGTGTCAGTACACATGCTCTCAAAACCTATCATTAAATCTTTCTTTGTAAAAAAAAAATATGTAAGAACCTCTTCCAGTGAATTTAGATTTGTTGTAACAATATGTCATTTTGAGGCTCGTTGTCATGATGATATTGATTCAAAGGCTATCAGATGTACCACATAAATGCTATAATGTTATATATAAACCTCTATCATGAGTGGAGAGTGATCAAATCCCTTGAGATGAAAACTTTTTTTAAATTAATTTGAGGAAAAGTTTCCTAGTCTAATCATATCTTAAGTTATTTCCTTAACACGGAAAGATACCCAAAGCGGATTTATCTTAATACACACATAATACACACAATTGTTTATATACCAGTTTTTTTAATTAAATAAAATTTTCTATTAATCTTCCTTTAACTATGTTGTACATTATTTTGAAAATAAATCTTTATATATATATATATATATATATATATATATATATATATAAAGACAAATGGTTGAATCTATTAGATGGGTATTTTTCTATCCATAACTTTTCGAATAGAGAAAATATTACTTTTGCGCTCCTAAAAGTCGTTCCCCGTGTCAAATATTGGTGGGAGACTTTTTGTGAACAAAAGGAAACATAGGAACCCTCATTATTTACAGTTGCACTCACCTGAGAGTTCTTCAGGGATTCTATTAAGGAACAATACTACCATGTTGGAAGTTATGATGACCTGTATACAAAATGGACCACACTGCGGAAGGAAAGGGACCAAGTAGTGCCAGAGTTCACAAATATCATCCATACCTTGTGCACCAAGATGGGTATCAAATATTCTAAGCGACATCTAGTGCTCAAGTATCGTTGTGGTTTGCATAGATACATCCAGGCATAAATGGAGTTTCTGAACATCTTGTCCTTGGGCCCAGCCTATCGATATGCCATCAAAATCGAACAGAATCTTAAACAAAAGACGCGAAAATTTGGGTCTGGGAACCCCTCATAGCAGAAGCAGGGAAAGGAAAGTCCCAACCTGCAAAACAAAGGGTAGAGAAAATATGGAAAACCTCAGGACAACCAGTCAAAGCCGCAAGCAAAGAAGGACAATGGAAAGACGAAGAAAGATACCGAGAAGTGGTGCAACTTCCATGAGAACCCCTGGCATAACACTGTTGATTGTCGCTCAAAGCAGTCATTGGTGGCTAAGGTGAAAGCCTCTAAATCAGATGCGGGTTCTGACTATGAGTCAGAACCAGAAAAAGGGAGACATATCATTGATGTAGAATCCAATGCCACAATTGCTACCACCAAGATCCAACCCGGTGAACCTGATGATCTAGAGGAAGGAAATCACCTCTTTCATTCACAGATGTGGGTGAAAGGCACCCCACTGCACTTCATCATGGATAGAAGTAGCCAGAAGAACCTCATCTCAGCAAAGGTCGTCAAGCAGTTAGACCTGCTGACAACACCGCACCCATAGACCTACACCATCGGATGGCTCTGCCAAGGAAGTGATCTTTGTGTTAGCCAATAGTGTCGCATATCATATGACATCAATCCCTTCAAAGATGAGGTATTGTGTGATGTTTCTCCCCTTGAAGTTTGTGATGTTCTTTTGGGCCAACCTTATTTATGGAAACGTCATGTTGTACATGAGTCTAGGCCTCGCAGTGTTATTATTACTTTGATCAATAAGTTGTACAAGATACCTGAGGTAGTCCCACCTAGTTCCATTTCCTTGATCTCTGCCAAGCAATGCAGGAAGGTCATCTCTCAGATCGGGAAGTTTGTCTTCTTCCTGATTCACTCTCAGAGTGAGTGAAAGATTGCAGCCACATCCAGGGCCTCCGTGGCCAACCTCTCCATGCAACAAAATCAATTGGATAAGGTTGTGGAAGAATACAAAGACGTATTCTCCTAGTGTAATGTTCACGACCCGACTAGTCAAGGAAATACTGCTAATATCATGTGATCAAAAATATGATCTGATACACTGGGGGTTTTTGGATGCGTTTTAGATGTGTATGCGTATAATTAACTGTTTACATCATATATATTGAGCATAGATATAGTAAATGAGACAAAATACTGTAAATCATATATTATGATATCTCCAAAGTACAATGTCGAATGCGGATGAAATAAAATAAATCACTTGGCTAGATCAAATGACAAAGGGATCTTAGCTGGAATACAATAAGCAAACTAAAAAAATAATACCCGATAATAGAAGACAACTGCGGGATCAATGGAAGAGGTGTAGGATTTGCTACAAGCTACGACAACTCATACGACCACTGCTGTAAGTTTGGAAATTTCTCCTTGTTGGCTAGACCTCTCAGATATGCCTGGAAATTGTCCCAAACAGTGTGCCCGACTGTCTCTCTCTCTGTCCCGGTGGTTTTTTGGTCCTCTGCTGGTATGTCTGGACCCCAGATAGATCCCCCTAGGGAAATGTGCCCCCTTTGCTACCTCAAAACTACGCCTTAGTGATTCCACCTTCGGAATCGACTGATATGTGTCTCAAACTGATCGCCCTGATCGATTGTGAAATGGGTTGGAAGGATTTCCCTAGATCTGATCTAATGATCGCCCAGGAACCCCAAATGTGTCCTACCCAAGTGCCACAACCTCAACGGATGGAAAATGCACCCGGGATGATTTCTTCATTGGAATCTGACGAGAAATCGGGAAAAATATGTGCCCCGCCTTCCTCTCAACTGGGTCGAAAGGGAATCTCTAGATTCTCCCTGGATGGGACAAGTCGACTCAATACCTCCTCAAAAGCTATGCCTTCACCCTGAATAAGTGCGCCCTTGCTGCTTGAACCTATATAACTGCTGATAGAAGACCTGTGTGATCTCCCCGAAGATAACATGTGTGATATTGTTACTTAAATAGTAAATTTTTTTTAATTAATTTTTATTTTGACATGTCATTACTTTAATTTCCATTTTATTCTATTAACATCATTTTAAAATAAATTATCAAATTTTGAAGTGGAGAAACTATCAATTAAACTCTTTTAATTAACTTATATTTTTTACATTCAAAATTAAATAATTTCTATTTCTATTTTATTTTATTTACATTACTTTAAAATAAATTATTATAATTTACTATAAACCTCTTCTGGCCGTGGGTTAAATTTTTTTATATCGGAACGTTAGTTTCTATCATGTTGAGGCGGAGAAATTATCGACTACACAAAGAACACCAACTTATCAGGCATGAATCCTTCAAGGTATTTTTCTCAAATTTATTACAGATTGTTGGACGATCGCCAGTTCTCACGAAATTATGAACTGAACTTTGCGATTTGCAGTATCTCAGTAAAGGGATATGATATGGTTATCATATTTGAACCTGGATCCTTCTCGTACTTACGCTACGCCCCTCTTCAAGCCAGTCGGAGTTAATTCGTCGGCCGTCCTCTTAACAATTCGACCCTTCAGAATCAGATTCGTTGCCTGCTTTGACGTTTTTCACGATATCTCATAACACGGGCTTCTCTCCCTCCCTCCCACCGCAGAAGATTGATAATAATAATTTATTCATTTACTCTTCTGCTGGCCCCACCAGCTGTGACCTTTTTGTCGGGGGAGACAAATCGTAGTCTGGATGGTTGTCTTATTACCTTTTTCCAATTCTGGGACCCACTAACGATGAGCTTTTCGAATGGACGTTGAGATAAATATCGTCCACTCGGTGCGTCTGCAGGATAACGTACCCTTCGGAGTACGACCACGTTTCACATAGTGCCCACTGCCATGGACCTTTGACATGTAGTGTACACACACAGAGCACCACCTTTGACATGTAGTGTACACATAGAGAACATCACACGATCATTTGGACCGTATGCCTCTCATGAAGAGAACACAACTTCAACTATCTCTCAAACAATCACCATCTTCAACACCTTAACAAGGAATCGCTTAGGTGTGTAAGGTCGGGTATTCTTGCGCACAAGTTTGTATGCCTAGAAAAAATAGACTAAGATGGTCTAACCATGGATAATGTACAACTTGAGTGGTTCTAATGGTTAAGAACACGTGTTTCCTCCTAAGAGGTCACAGGTTCAAATCCAGAGGGGGTAGGGTATGCACATCTCCATAGACTTTAATAGTCTAATCCTTGCGTGGAAGGGGTCCCTTATCCCACAAACAAAGGGGTCTCATACACCAATTTGGTGTCTAGCTTGGACATGACCTTAAAATTAGATTATTATTTATTATTACTATTCATATGCTTATCAATATTCATTGGAAATCTGACGAGACTTTGGAAAAATTTGATCATGGACTACAAAAAGAAGTATATAAAGAAGATATTCAATATACATAACACCTAGAATCGTTTCTCTATTCCTTCCCTCCAACATTGTGCATAAGATACAAGTTAGGAATCCCCCTACATATCAAGATGCTTTATAGAAGTTTTCATAATGTTGTGATAACGCTCTAAATTCTTTTGTTCCTATC